>OZ025296.1:278457036-278501036 GCA_964019185.1 Maratus speculifer | reverse complement strand
GTTTGAATACTTATGCTCGTTTATAAAAAACGTACGTAATAAATGCTCTTAGAAATACGACACCAATCGTAAGTATATTCCTTAACAGGGTATTCCAGATTTAAGAGGTAACAGAATGCCGCATCTTATCAAGATAGCATGTCGATACAGTGTTGTGATATCGTATAGAGGGTAGTTCAGAACTATATGTCAAACATGTAAAGACACATAGCAGGGACCTATAAATACGAAGATTTCGTGCAGGAATGTAAATGCGAAAATGCAGCGTTAAGACGGTAGAAGACTTTGTTGAGTTAGGAGGGAATAGCAGCACTTTGCTGAATTGAATCGTCATTTCCCGTACAGATTTTGAGTAACATTCATTGTTACACCAACGCGGAACTTGCTGATAGGCATTTCATGTATGGGGCTGCGAAAGGAAATGGTTTACACCCAGCGTACTCCCAGTAGCTCGCAAGCTTGCTGAAGAACTATCTACTATTGTGCGTAATGCTGCTTCTTCCACTGCATGAATTCTGCGATATTGTGAGGATATCACATAAGCTTAATTCCAAAAGTCTAGATAGTAAAAAAAATCAGCTAATGTTTATCAATTATCAAGCAGTTGAAACTAAATTCACATGCCAGTTTCGATAAATCATAGAATTCCTTGGGCATGTGAGGAATCTAATCTATTAACCAAAGTTTGCATTCAGATATAAGTGCACCCACATCTTAAGAATAAACGAGTTTACCCCTTTCTAAGTTGATATTCCCACGAACGTAATTAAGATTAGAGAAATCATGAGAGTTAATCAGTAAAAAGCAAAAGTCGGAAGTCGTTAAAATATGACCCTTTTTTAGATAAGCAATTATATATATGTTTTAGACCGGGAAAACGAACACGAAATGATGATGAGAACCGATGATGATAACCGATGATAGAGTGACGATAGCCAGACATGGAATTACCCTGGTTTCATATCATCTCCTGGTAAGTTAAAATACGAAAGTCTCCCCTCTCTCTCTCTCTTTTTAATGTCTTAAATTTTATATTTAATTTAATGTTAATAAATTAATAATGTGAGATTACGGCCTATTTATTTATCATGTCTATACCAGTACACACGGCAGAGCCTTAACAATATCTTTCAGTGCAGTTCAAAACTACAATAATGAAAAATGATTTAAAAGAATTTGAAATTGATTTGTCCTTCTATTTAATTGCTGAATATTTTTTCAACTTGCTTAAGAATATTAAAATCAATAGCGAGAAAAAGTGTGCAAATCAAGATCATTGGTATTACGCGCCAATCCCCTACCACTGAGCTATCTTGACAATACCAAGTCTAGTATTTTCTCAGTTTTATTTGTTGAAAAAACTATAACGCAGCAGTTATGGAATAATATTCATGAATCACAATTTTGGGGCAAACAGGAAACGTAAATGCATCGAGCATCGATGGAATGCATTTTCTAGAGAATTTTCCAGGCTACCTGACGAACATTGACGAATGAGATTATGTGTTTTATACACATGTTGCTACTCCTTTATAAAAGTACATTAAATACATGCAACCTAGATACTCTCAAATTTGTGTTCACAAAGAATTTCGAGCTATCACATAATCTAATAAGCCAGGAAGCCGAAGCGTAGATAATCACCTCATCGAGTTCAAAGATGGCAATTGGTCTACCAAGTCATATCTTGGGGAAAAACCCGATATTAGAAATTGACTCATGTTTTCAAAATATATATTAAAATATATATTATACATCAGAAGCTCAATGGTCTGCAATGATTCTTTGTCATTTCAAATCCCAAATATTTGGATTAAATTGTTAGATAATTTAAAAATAAAGCAACGTGAAACATAATTAAAATATAACGCGCGTGATTTTTATTTATTTTTAAAAATTTCATTTGTAATACTTTATTGTCATTTTCCATCTTTGTGTTTATTTGTATATTTTGTTTTTCTGATGATGATTGAGTAAATTCAATCGAAACATGTCAAATTATTAAGATATTTTATTGTATTTTATTAACATTTGACGTCCATTTCAGCAATTAAATATTTTAATGTATACTTTGGAAATGTTTTTATTGGACGTATAAGAGAACTTCTGTTTATAATTTAGTGTGGTTGACTCATAGTTTTAGCATCGTGTTTTCCTGCAGTGAAAAAAGTGAAAACATGGAAAATTTAGATCATGAAAAGACAATGGTGAACTTACGCATGAACCGCTAAAATCAGAATTTTAGGTGTTTCCGCCAAAATTTGACTTTGCAGGCTGGTTACGTTGTAATATGCAAATTTAGACTTACCCAATCGTAGAATTTCATTCGTGCACTCGATGAGGTGATTGTCTGGGCTGCTGCTTCACGGTCTATAACTAAAAACTGAATTTGTGACTTTACGATCCACCTAGGATCAGGGCCTTTTGTGACCAATCTTTTTTCTTGACCCTGTGACTTGAGATGCTGTATATCAGAAATATGTCTGGAACAGGTAATGAGACGTGGAATCCTCAGTATGATACTCATCACGTATTCTGCCAATCTAAAGAAGCCTATAATAAGCCAGGTGATATTAAATGACTTCGGATATTTTAAATGTTTTCTAAATTTCTAAAATTCCAATCACACGTACTATCATACAATATAAAACATATGCCAATGTCTCTCGATTTATTCGAGTAATTTTTTTTTATTTATTTATTTATTTATTTTTTATTTTTGCGTTGCAAATGCTATTTGAATAATGAATGAAAACTTTTAATCTAAATAATACCTTTTTGAATTTTGAAGAAAATTTGGCAAGTAATTACTTCGAAATGTTTTAAAATGTTGTGTAAATGCAGAGAGCTGAAAACAACTATTTTTAGAAGATTTGATTTGTGGAATTCGAACTAATATTTACTGTGAGAGATAGAAATAGCAGCTAGTTCGTCATTGATGAATTTACGAGATGTAAACAATCACCTGATACTTTTTAGACCGTTTCTCGAGAGAAATCAGTTAATGAAATATATCTGGTATTTTCTAAGATACGATCATATAGTGCGATAACATTGAAATTTTCTTTATTGAAACTGGGAAATTTATGCATCAATGTACCTTTTGTAATTACTTACTCATTACCACTTACCCGCAAGAAAAGTCACACATTTATGTTATTCCCTTGTGGATATTCTATTAATCCCCTGACCGCCGAGCAAAAGCGCAAAACTGTAACATGTTTCATAAAACTTAATTATATTTGTGGAATTATATTAATTTAAATAATGTTTTAATTGCAATGAAACGTGCAGCCTAGTGAACGAATATGTCAGGTTGCGGTAGTAGGAAGGTTAATAACTCATAGGTGTTTCTTCATACGCAAAAAGTTTCATAAATGTAGCTATGAGGAAAATCACTTTATTATGCAATAAGAAAATAAAATGATTTTCAATATGTGTCCGATAAAGTTATTTCGTGTCCATTCGTGACCACAGAAGAGGGGTGGATAGTGTGGGAAGGTAAATTTATGTAACCCTCTTATGCATTTTTTAGCTTATAGGCTATCGAAGCCTGAGAGCTTATGTGCCCGCCCGCTCTGTATGTATGTACGTGCGTATGTAACGCGGTAACTCATGATAAAAATATCCGATTTACATGAAATTTTGGATTTAGGCTTATTACGATAAGGCGCTTCCCTGATTAGTTTTTGGAGTTCATTCGATATGTATAAGAAGGGGAACGGGGGGCTCATGTCCCTCACCTTAATTGATATAAATGAGTTTTTTAAGCAGAATTAACAGTTTTCGTTCAAAATTTAGATATAGGATCATTCTGATAAGGCGATTCCGTGACTGTTATTAGGTGTTCATTGAATAAGTATAAACAGGGGGAACGGGGGCTCATGCCCCTCCTCTTAATTGATATAAATGAGCTTTTCATGCAGAATTAACAATTTTCGTTAAAAATTTGATATAGGATTATTCTGATGAGTGGATTCCGTGACTGTTATTAGGTGTTCATTGAATAAATATAAACAGGGGGAACGGGGGTTCTAATGCCCCTCCCCTTAAGTTCTTTGTTTTTCAAGCAGAATTGTTAGATTTCGTTCAAATCTCTGAATAGTTTTGGAAGTTTAATGGTTAAGTATAAAAAAGAAGGATAACTCCTCTTAAATTATATAAATGCTAAATGGGTTTTTATAGAGAATTATCCGATTTGCTCTGAATTTTGGATATAGACTTTTTATGATAAAGCATGTCCTTGATAGTTTAGGAGGTTCATTGATTAAGTATAAAAAAGTGGAAAGGGGAGAGCTGTTTCCCCTTCTTAATTTTTTTTCGAACGGAACTAACCCTTGAAAATATAAGGCTATAATGAACAATTAGAATGCGTAGCCTGTGAGCTCAATGCCATCAGTTTAACTGACCATGAGTCAATGCCATCAGTTAATCAGTTTAACAATATTCTTTTTATTTACTCATGCATGCAGAGTTAAGACCGACGAAGCTCTCCTGGCCTCGACTCCCTGGCCTACGAAGTTCTTGCGAGGTAATTCTATTCCTATGAGGAAGTTATTTTCTAATATCTGGTTTGCATTTTGACATTTTTAAATATATGCATATATATATATTATATATATATATATATGTATATATTTGCATTGGATAGCTGCGGTGCATGCCAACATCGCTTCTTTTTTAGTTTTTTGAATTTGAATGCAAAATTTTTTTATAAATTTAGTTTCACTTTCAAAACTGGTACCGAAAGAGAAAGTGCTTTTTAAAAAAATATCTGCAACCGAAATCGAAAAAGTAAAAAAGGAGCGATGTCGGCATGCACCTCAACTATCCAATGAAAAAAAAAAAAACTTAAATAGATCAAAATGCAAACTAGATATTAGAAAATAACATAGCATTAACTCGCGAGAGCTTCGTCGTACAGAGACAGGAACCTTAAGTGATATAATTTCTTGCAAAATTTGCTTTTCTCGAGATGTGTCACTTTTTTTGCGGATGAGCGATTTACAAAAATAAGGTACGTGACTGAGAAAAAGTGGTTATTTCTTTTTTGGTATCAAGTGGTTTGTTTACAAAAGCCAGCTTGCTTAAACGAAGCTTTAGCCGGCTTCATTATTTGATGTGGTGTGAAATATTCTGGCTGTTTTTTGAAAAAAATTAGTTACTTATGATTATAATATTTTGATACGATGATTTTTTCGATGATATTACAAAAATTTTGCGGATGTAACTACGGCGTGTCATAATGCAAGACTAAATATTTATAAAATATAAATATATATATAAATATATATATAAATATATAAATATATACATAAAAATATATAAATATATATGTATAAATATATAAATATATATATAAAATATATGTATAAAAATAGGTATTTTCGCTAATCTTTCGATTTTATTTTATTTATTTATTTATTTATTTTTTTTTGAAAAATTAAGTTTACAAGAGAAAATTTATATTTTATGCAGAAGACAATGGCGTTCCTCTGAAATTGTGGACAAAATGATTGAACAAAGATCCATTCGAAATAAAGTAGACCTGAGGGTGGAAACACTGAAAATCGCTTAATCGGGTTAAAGGCTGAAATTCCAGAATTAGTTAAAACTCGATTCACTTATTAAAAATACCGGTCTGCTAATTCATGTCTATGTTTAAACTACCTTCAGACCCGATTTAGGAATGGATTCATAGTTTAATCACTTCCTTTTTATCATTGTGTTCTTCTGCACTCCAAAATATAAAAACATGAAGGACTGGGAGCATGAAAACACTATGGTAAACCTACATGTAAATTACTAAAATCGCGTTTGCAAGGGTTTTCGACCAAGACATGACTTAGCAGACCATTTGCAAGTTAATATGTGAATCGAGTTCTCTCTAGTTCTGGAATTTCAGCCTTCAATTCGATGAGGTGGTACTTGTCTGTGCTGTCGCCACTCGTTCTAAAAGTGCTATTAAACGAGGGGTCAAATTCACTTCAAATTCCAGGCGTCTCCATGTAATCCTATGGCACTAGGGGAGTCGTTTGGTAAGCGCGCGATTCTCTTGGTTAGGAGCGTATTTGACGCCTGAAAAGAAGCGAGTAACTACTAACAGCCAGTCAAATGCTTGGAAATCCGTGTGATAGAATAGCCTTTTCTCGGACAGCCTATGAAATGCTTAAAAAAAGAATAAACGCAGGCGATTTTTGTTGCTTGCAATTTTTACGTGTAATAGCACTTTTATCCAACGAAGGCGAATTGAATTGAAGTTAATATATATATATATATATTATATTTAAAATAAATGCCGTATTAAAATTTTATAATTGATGACTGTATGAAAGTCAACAGTAACACACTGAAAGCTCTTATTTGTCTTACATAATCTAATAAATTGAGCTATGATCGACACAAGATGAAGTTTAATAGTAGATTATATTAAATAATAGTTCGTATAAAAATCCCATGAGTAATTGTGAAAAAATACATTAATCTTACTCCGTAGCATAGTTTTTAAAAAACGGACGCCTTAAATGTTTTATTAAAATTAGCTCTTTAGATTATAATAAATCAATTTGTGATAAAATAAAATGAATACAATATAAAATAAAATGAATCCTATGTTTTTGTGAGTATAATAAGAAGTAGCAAATACAGACGTTGCCTACAAAATTTTACAATGATTTTTACTTTCCCCCTGATTTTAATTTTAATAAAAAAATACAGTGTCTCACAAAAGTGATGGGACACTTATGCTTTATAAAAAGAAACTGCAATAAAATAAATAAACAAACATGTGCAAAAATTTTTTGGGTGTGTTTCATATTTAAAGTTAGTAACAATTATTACATAACATACATTATGTCAAAATATTAAAATATTAATTTAGTAAAAATACAATTGTTCAGAACGGAGCAAAAAAATGGCTCACATAAGTGATGGGACACTTACTTTTCCATCAAATATTTATGCAAAAATTTTACTTTTTAAAAGGTTTTAATATTTTGTTGGATTTCCTTTTACTTTTAAAACATGATTTAACCTTTTTGGGATGGATTCGACTAATTTTTTTGTGATTTCTGGAGTGATTTTACCCCATTCTTCTTGAAGCACATATTTTAGTTGTTGTTTTGAAGAAATGGTGTGTTTGCGAATTCTTGATTCCAATTCTTGCCAAATATTCTCTATGGGATTTAAGTCTGGAGATTGTGGTGGTGTTTTTATTATTTCAGGACAGTTATATAGCAGCCAGAGTCTAACGTTCAGAGCAGTGTGCTTGGGGTCATTGTCCTGGTAGAATTTAAAATCGTTATGAAGGTTCAATTTTCGTGCTGAAGATTTCAAATTTTGCTTTAAAATATCAATATACTTGCACTGATCCATTATACTGTCAATAAAAACAAAATTACCAACTCCAGCGGACGACATACACCCCCATACCATAACTCCTCCTCCACCATGTTTTACTGTTGGTACCAAGTTCTGTTTGCGAAATTCTTCGCTTGGTTTTCTCCACACCAAGATTCTACCGTCAGAACCAAATATATTAAATTTACTCTCATCAGCAAATATAACTTTATTCCAGTAATCAGAATTCTTATTTATGTTGGATTTTGCGAAAGCTAGTCTGAGTTTTCTATTCTTTTCACTTATGAAGAATTTTTTCCTGGCTACTCTACCGTGATATCCAGCAGATCGAATTACCCTTCTAATATTCTCAGGATTAACAATTATTCCATATAATGCTTGTAAATCAGCAGCAACTTTTGAAGCACTATTTCTTGGATTTTTTTTAATATTTCGAACGATAATTCGCTTTATTCCATTGGATAGCTTTGATGGTTGGCCAGGTCTTCTTTTATCCTGAATCACATGATTCTTTTTATATCGTTTAATGATATTGAAAACTGTTGAACGACTCAAGTTAACTGTTTCAGCAGTTTTTCTAATAGATTTTCCACGTTCAAATGCAAATTAATAACTAATTTTCGAATTTCAGGCGAAGTTTCTTTTCGTTTAGCATTTATGGCTACACAGAGCTAAAAAACACAAAAATTCCAAAACAAACTGGGGAGAAATACTACAGACGATTTTATAAATTATTGCCAATTGCTTTTAAGTGAAAATAAAACCCCAAAAAATATTTTTATTGCTTATTTCAGACGATTTTTTTGCATATATAATGGTGTCCCATCACTTATGTAAGCTATTTTTTGCTCCGTTCAAAACATTTGTATTTTTATTAAATTAATATTTTAATATTTTGACAAAATGTATGTTATGTAATAATCTTTACTAAATTTAAGTATGAAACACACCCACAAAAAATGTGTACATTTTTTTTTTTTTATTTATTTGATTAGTTTCCTTTTGTAAAGCACAAGTGTCCCATCACTTATGTGAGACACTGTATTTTTGCTATAATATACGATATGGATTTGAGATTAATTATCGTCTGCTTCATTGAAAAAATTCTGTGCTTTCAAATGTCGCTGGAAAATACATAATGCATCGAAGAATATGAACGCTTCCTTTAAGAAGAGAATACTCTTATTTGATTCTTTAAAAAAAGTATGAAAAACATGGTTTTAATCGTAAAATACGTGACTTGTAAATTGTAATTTTCTTGCTTTGGATGTCTCTTTATTTTTATTGTTAAAAGAAAGTTTTTGTTATATCTCAAACTCAAACTACCTTGTAAATCAATGCTTTTTTTCTCTATTATGGAATAAGTTGGAATCGAGAACAAATTAGAAAAAAAAAATGTCGTCTCAGAGATTTTTCTTTATTTTTCTCAAGTCCTTATCTTAATGAAATAGACTGTTTGAGACTATCGATATTCAGACTTGGTATTTGTATCGTTTTCAGATGCTGCTCTGTATGTAACAATATGGGTTTAATTTATAAAGTCGATTACAACTGTAAATAACAACTTTTATGGAAAGAGAATTTTGCAATTAATTTTTTTTTCAGAGATATGTCTTATTCCAAGTTTTGGAGAAATTTCTAGAATTAAATTCTAACAATAATTCATCTAAAATTATCATAATTTCCTTTGGAAAATTGGCCAATAGCAAATGAAGAGAGAAAAAGATTATTAATACTTAAATGTTATGATAATATAAATATATTATGTATACATGCATGCATGTACGTATGTATGTTTTCTCTTTCGTTTTTACTTCTAGAAAAAAATAAAGAAAGAAAATATATGACTTTTATCTTATAATTTTCCAGTTTTGTAAATTTCTTTATTTTACTTGATAATAGACTGATTTTTGACACATCTCAAACTACCATGTTATCGATAATTCTCTTTATCACATGATGGTTTAGAATTTAAAAAAAATTAAAACAAAATATCTCTCCACAGAACATAGATTATTTTTTTAAGTGGTCATATTCTCGAAAGAGACTGTTTGAGTCTATCGATTTTTTTGGTCAAACCACTTGGGATTTCTATCACTTTCAGATAGCGTTTTGTACGGAACGACATGGACTGATTTAAGAAAGTCGATATCTCTGTGTATAAAAGCTTTTATGGAAAGAGGATTCTGTAATGTGTTTTATCATAGGTTTGTGGTAATGTAAGTTTTTGGAAAAAATGTCCAAATTAAAATTCTTATAGTAATAAGTCATCTTAAATTAACTCAATTGCATCCAGAAAATTTATCCATAGAAAATGAATTGGAATATTTTAAAAAAATGACGCTAAATTTTGTTTTTAAAACATTTACAAAAGAAAACTTAAAATAAAATAAAAGAAAATAAAAGAAAGAATGAAAATAAATGTATTTTTTTTTTTAAATGAAAATCACGTATATATTAAATAAAATAGTTATAAAATCTTCAATAAAATAAAATAAAATGTATTTTGAAATCTAAATTTCAAATAATAAAGGAATTTATTTAGTTTTGTAACATATAATAATTGGTTTCATGCCAAAGTAAAATTATCCTAAATGTTGCAAGTATTAAATTCAATGCAAAAGTATCTAAGAAAAAGTTAAACTACTATATAATAAGAAATATACTATTTCTAATACTATTTCTATACTATTTCCATCTAAAATATACTACTATTTCTAAATTTAGGAAATTTAAGGTATAAGTGTCTTTTACACGGTAAAAAGATAGAAAAAAAAAGTTGGAAATTGCACGCCAAGCGTAGCAAGTGAGGTTCGTTTGTACAATAACGAAGTTTTAAAAATATTTAGATCTTGATGTAATAGTATACAGTGTAACAGCCGAAATCTTATTTGCGTCCCTGAAAATACTATCTGGTTTCTATTATACAGGAAGTAACTTATAGTAAACTTGAGCAACGTATATCCGTGCGCCTCTGTCTGTCTGTCTGCTTGAAGCCGATTACATTTCGCAACGCGGGCGAGTTGGAAGTCGCGGGAGGTGTCTTTCGATTCGAAAAATTCCGGGAAAGTCATTTCGGGCATTTTCGAGACCGTGGGACCAAAATTAAAAAAGTTATGAATTAAAAACCGGTCGGGAATCGAAACGGAAAACATCTAATTTCCCAAACGGACCTCAAACGGAGCTCTGAGGCAGAACACTGCGCCACCTTGCGGTGAACGACCTGAACTTTTCCCCTTTGGCTAAAAGAAGAAGCAGCCCAAAACCTCTTTTTTCTCCCGGGAAAACGATTTTTTCTTTCGTTTCGGTTCTTTGAAAGAGAACTAATTGGTAAAAAATGTTAAACACGGTTTATTTTCATACTTTTTCTTTTTGGTAGCATACACGAATATTGTGTAACCTAAGATTTACGCGATTAATACTAATTTTTGTTAGTACAAACGGAAAACGAGCTGCCAAAATTATTTGTTAGTTATGTTGTTTGTGATATTAATGAAATTACTTATTTTTTTCTAATAGCAGTCTTTTGCAGTTTTTAATACCGAAACTTTTTTTGCGCGTTTTTTCTTAAACCATCATACAGACAGTTTTTAAAGTAGATAAAACTGACTACATATTCAGAATCTGCATAAGAGTCTGCTTCTGATGAACCAAAAAATACGAGAAAATGTCTTATGGGCGCGCAACGTCAACCGTGCAAAACCAAATATTTTTAACGGGACGATAGTGACCATGGCGCGTAGCGCCGGTGGGCCGCATTTGCACGGTGGGCGCGTAGCGCCCACTGTGCGAAATCGCATATTTTTAACGGGATAATGGGCGCATAACAATCATAGCTCTTTAATTTACTTTTTTTGTGCTTGAGGATTCGAACTCCAAGACTTGCTTATTAAATGAATTTTTTTGCTTATTATATACTGCTTAATATCGAGGTTCGTTTGGAAAAAGTGGCCCAGCTAGCGGGCGTAGCTCGCTAGTCTATACTAATAAAATCCGTGCGCCTCTGTCTGTCTGTCTGCTTGAAGCCGATTACAGTTCGCAACGCGGGCGAGTTGGAAGTCGCGAGAGGTGTCTTTCGATTCGAAAAATTCCGGGAAAGTCATTTCGGGCATTTTCGAGACCGTGGGACCAAAATTTAAAAAGTTATGAATTAAAAACCGGTCGGGAATCGGAACGGAAAACGTCTTATTTCCCAAACAGGTCTCAAACGGAGCTCTGAGGCAGAACACTGCGCTACCTTGCGGTGAAGAACAGGAACTTTTCCCCTTTGGCTAAAAGAAGAAGCAGCCGAAAACCTATTTTTCTCCCGTCAATTTGTCAAAGAATGTATAAGAGAAAAAGAAGTAATTGGTAAAAAATATTAAACACTGTTTAATTAATATAATAATTACAACTATTTAAGCACAGCAAGATATGTTCACTAAGAGGTAATAGTGTTGCTAATTAATATTTTGAGGATCTCAGATGTAACTGGCTATTCATATATTTATTCTGTATGTGAGTATTAATCGTTGTAGCTCATTTTCATACTTTTTCTTTTTGGTAGCATACACGAATATTGTGTAACCTAAGATTTAGGCGATTAATACTAATTTCTGTTAGTACAAACGGGAGCTGCCAAAATTATTTGTTAGTTATGTTCTTTGTGATATTAATGAAATTACTTATTTTTTTTAATAGCAGTCTTTTGCAGTTTTTAATAAACAAACTTTTTTTGCGCGTTTTTTCTTAAACCATCATGCAGATAGTTTTTAAAGTAGAAAAAAACTGATTGCATATTCAGAATCTGCGTAAAAGTCTGCTTCTGATGATCCAAAAAATACGAGAAAATGTATTATAGACGCGCAGCGCCAACCGTGCAAAACCAAATATTTTTAACGGGACAATGGCGACCATGGCGCGTAGCGCCGGCCGGTGGGCCCGTACCGCCCACTGTGCGAAATCACATATTTTAACGGGATAATGGGCGCATAACAACCATAGCTCTTTAATTTACTTTTTTTGTGCTGAGGATTCGAACACCAAGACTTTCTTATTAAATGAATTTTTTTGTTTATTATATATTGCTTAATATCGATGTTCGTTTAGAAAAAGTGGCCCAGCTAGCGGGCGTAGCTCGCTAGTCAATTTCATAAAATTCGAATTAGATTAATGTAATTGCAACGCACACCATTGTTTCGCCGCCATACCATTATGCAATGGAACACTTTTGTGTGGCCCTGTTAATGAATAACAAATATATTTTGTACCACAGATTGTACAGAATGTATATTTTAGTATATACTTCATAGACGAGCATCAATTTTACTGTGTTCGAAAGAGTGTGACAGCATTAAAATTCACTTGAAACTTTTTTCCACATTGACCGTCATGTAAAGGAATACTTTTTACTGTCTCAGTAATCAAACTTTACATCCGATTTTCATAAAATTTGAAATGACTCGACAAAATGATGCAACAGTTATATATTTTAAATTTTAAACGATTCGGTTGGGTAGTTTTTGCTTGGTTATATGCGGACAGACGGACGGATTGAACGACGACTATAGGTGCTACATATTTACATAATTACGATTGCACCTAAAAGAGATACAAAGGGAGAATAAGAAGAACATTCAAAACGATGATACAGTAGAATATCGCGAATTTACTGCAAACACCAAAAGTTAGGAATGGGAAATTTCGAATTGCCGGAAGTTCTAATATAAATAGAATGAGATAGTAAGATTGGAATGATATTAAATTTATGAATAGATAATTCACGGTTCATTATTTTACTGGCAGCATAAAGTAATTCGCACATGCAAAATCTGTAGATGGTTCTGGATAAATTGGTAACGCAAATAGTGTTCGTCTATCGCATCCTGTTGATACACATGCTGTAGACACTAGTTTGTGGTGGTCATCAGAAATATTTCTTCTATAGAGATAAAATAGTCTGCAACTAAAATTAAACGACTATCTATTCGTTCTTCAGGTAAGCATTTGCCGAAATCTAGAAAAACAAAGATCAGAAATGACACCTATAGGGCATTATATACCAAAACCAAATACGGATCTAGTTATATCAAATTTTAACAGACTATGACGTTTGGTGAAATTCCGCATATTAGTTCTTGCTATTTGAGTGTTTTATTTATAGATTGATGAATGCTTTAATTTCATTATAGAATATAAGCCTGACACAAATGTCGAAAGATTTATAATAATTTAATTGCAATAATAATAATAATAATAATAGTTTTCATAACCGTCTGCACGCAATAGAAATAGATAAAAAACATTTATGATTGAAGTTGTTTTAAAAACAATAAAAAATATCCAAAAAATTGCATTTAAAAATGCATTTCATTCTCCCCGTGTATTCACGAAATGCTGGATGGATATTTTGAAATACGTTGTGCGTTTAACGGAACTATCTTTTAACATACTGTATAGCATACATACAAATCTTTAGATCTTATACAGGTGTGCATAAAACAAAGTCCGATATTTTTAAGACTATTAATGGTAATAGCTGAAATTTTTTTTCAAATGCATTATGCGTTTGGCAAATTGTTTCTTTAGATCCCCCCTCCCTCCAATCCAGGATTGCACTTATACTCGAAAGCGAAAAATGATGTTCACGGGGTGGTCATCATTTGTTTCTTTAATAGCATCTTCCACACTGTAAAAAAATAATTTCCCTAAATAGGGAACTTTTGTTAAAGATTTCAGTAAGTGTTGGAAAGTGTTGAATAATCTAAACTTAACGCATGTTTTTTCTTACTTGTTTCTACTTCATTTCATTTGTAATTGACATTTGTTTTAGGTAAGTTGAATTCTATTACCCAAAATTCAATTTAAATTGAACAAGATCTAAAAATTTTATATCTTTTTGAAAAACTATAATGATTCGAAACATTAAGCACAGATGAAGTGATGGATCCACAGAATCTAATCCATGAATAATAATTAATACTTTGATAAAAATAGCACTCAAAATTGAATAAAAAGTGCTCAATTTTAAATATGACATATACTGAAAATAGCTCCGATCCAAACGTACTCAAAATTGAGAAACTCATGTACCCTTTTTTAATCCCATAGTTGAGTTCAAATATTAATAGTTATGTATTGGCCCCTGAACATAAAAAATGTAGCAAAAATGCACTGCTATTTACTTTTCATTTAGAAATTATTTAGAAGGAACGTTTAATTGATTATTAAAAAAAAAAAACAAAGAAACAGAAAAATTATTTGCAAGATACCGAAGTCGAATATTTTTTTTATAACAACTGCAATATTTTCCAGCTCTTTTAAGCTATTTTAAAATACTGTGCATAATTTAATATTTACTTTAATAAAAAATTTTTATGCCACTAAAAACTATTACTAGAAAATCTTCAGATCAAGAGCCTCAACGTCAGCTTTGCACATAATTTTTTTAAACACACTTTGGGTAATATTCAACTTCCTGGAAACTGCAATTTAAAATTTTCAAATTACGTAATTATTTATAAGAATAAAATAAGAATTAGAAGTTTTCAGCCATCAAAAGCGGTAAATTAAAAATTTAGTTATGTTAAGATATTCTGAAATTTTCATGATCTATTATTTTTGTTTTTTTATTATAACATAGTAGATTACTTCAGGAGGGGCGGAGCCCCCCTGAACCCCCCCCCCCCCGTAGCCTCCCTTAATTCAAATTTGTCACTTTCTATTAATTATGTTAATGGTTATTGTATATCTTGCATTTCTTTATACATTTTGATTTGTAACAGTTTGCAGAAACATTTTTCATTATCTTCATACTGCTACATACCTGCCAACCACAAACACCTAAATCTGATGAATCAGGAACTTTTGTAAGTGTAAACTCAGTAATCTAGAGTTTTACAATTTTGTTTCCGAAAAAAAAAATTATTCCATTTTACGGCAGTTATAGCGGAACAGACAGACAGACAGAAGAACAGACTGACTAGATGAAAAACAATAAATTCCGTCTATCCAAAATAAGCCTTCACTGAAGTTTCAGCAATGACGTCATTATTCATGAGTTATTGATATCCGTGTTTCTTGTATTTTTAACGACTACTATAAAATATCTGTTTTTGTTCAATTATGAGGTCATATTTTTCTAAGTGAAATATTTATTAAAAATATAATTCTTTTTTATTTCTTTTACTTCTAATTATGTCCCCATTACTGTCAGAAAAATTCTTATTATTGAAATCCGTGTTTAATATTTAACAAAAAGTACTATATCCATTTTTATTTTTATTGTGACGTCATATTTATTTTTTTTCTTAGTTTAATTTTTCGAATGGAAATTGCTCAATTGAAACTTATTGTCGTTAAAAAATTATTATTCCAACTTTTTTTTTTTTTTTTTTTTTTGGGCAACGATAAAGGAAATTGGTTAAATTTTATTTAAAAAATCCCTATGGATTCTGTATAAAAAAGAAGAAAATTCTGAATTATTAAGGAAAATATTTGAATAAAATTAATAAAACATAGCCTATGTTCTTTTCTGGGTTATGTTATATTTATACGCAAAGATACAAAGACATTAATTATTTTTGATGTTGACTGCATTTAAATTTTCGTACACGCTTTCAAATTTATAACATTATAAGGATAAGGATTAAGATAAATGGTTGCTTAGCAACCAATAAGAGAAAATAAAGAAAATGAAATAAATACATTTGAAAGAAGTAAATCTCTAAAACAAATTAGTTTATATTATTGGAACACATTTATAAAAAATCTCCAAAATTTACAGTAATAATTTTAAAAATCTGACAAATGCGTAAACAAAATTTCAAAACAATACGAATAATTTAACTGGAAAATTTTAGTATTCATTTATCATTGAATTCCATTAATCAAATGTGTCATTTTTTTCTCAAGGAAAAAAAAATTGAAAATCATTAGATTTGCCATATAAAAGCATTATTGCGCAAAATAAAATATTCTATATTTTCCGAACGTATGAATCAAATCTAACAAAAAACAATACACCTTAATCCCAGTGCCTCACTAACATACCCACTTAATTTCGAGCCAATCGAATGCTTTTTCCGTTAGTTATCGCGGAACAGACAGACAGACTGACAGAGAGACAGAATCCAAAAAATTCCGTGTCTCCAAAGTAAGCCTTCACTGACGTTTCGGCAATTCCCATTTTGTTTGTGTTTAATAACATGTAATGAACCAAAGTTGAGAGAGCATAGTTTCATTTTTGACCCAAAGATACTGAACTCTATGCGAGTACACAGTTATACTCATTTTTCAGAACTTCATTTTTTTTCAATATATTAGTAAAGATGTTCCATGGCTGCACACCTTCGGGAATAAACGCACACTAAACCAAAAATTATTCTTATCATATAAAAATCAGATAAGTACATCATACAATAAATTTTGTATTATTAAATAATTTTCTGGGACTGTTCATATATATATAGGAAAAAGAAACAGAGGTTAGCAATTATGATACTGCGAATAAGCCAGAGAAGACATTTATTTCATTTTTTATGGAAAGTAATTGCTTTTGTGCTGTTTTGGTTATCACATCTTGACAAAGATAGATGCTGAAAACATACAATGTCAGATTCTTCGGAAAGAAAAAATTACTTGACTTGATCAACTGGAATTGAATTCATCAGTTACCTTGCAGATGTTTCCAGACGTATATGTCCTCGGAGAGCAAGATAGCGGAAAATCGGAATGCAGCAAATGAAGCAGAAATGACTAACTGGATGGGAATATTAGCAGAATATATACATGCCAATGACCGCCATCAGTCACTTCACTTCAGATAAAGAGTGCATACATATCAATTAAATGCGAATATAATGCATTTAATGTATTTTTATAATTAAAATAATAATAAAATCAATCAGTTCACCATATTATTTATACGCTTGGGTCATTGAGATAAATAAACATTTTTTCCTCTCTTTTTTTCTTTTTTTTTTATAAATGTAATAGTTAAACCCCACTGAATATCTGGGTTAACCAAAACAAAACTTCTTTGGAAAAAGAAAATAAAACATGCGTCAAGAATAGATTATGATCAATTTCTAACACATTTAGAATACCGTAATTAATCTTCATGCTTTATTAATGTGCACTGTAAAAAGAATCTGTAAAGTTATTAAACTTTTTCTTGGAAACTAAGATTTCTAGAGCTTTTTAGATAACGGTGTGGTGTTTTCTAAAGGAGATTGAACTGTTATGTTTGGGGAAGAGAGATGATGAGAACACTTATTTTTTGTTTCATCTAAACTAGGCCAAGTGATCATAATAGTGGGCAGACATACATCGCGTTGGATGAATGCCAGCAAAAGACCCATAATAATAGAATATGACAAAAGGCAACCATTATAGTTCTTAATAGTGAAATCTTTAACTAAGATAATAATAACTCAAAGTAAATTGCAAAAAAATATAAAATAATAAGAAGAAAGTTACCTGGAATTCTTGGCTTATGAAGACAAATTCGAGAAGACGAATAAATAGACTCTTAACACATTAAATGAAGAGAAAATTGAAGAAAAACGAACATTTTATTTATTTATTATATGTGCAATATGTCATGACTTTTATATTTTAATATATATATTTGCTATCATGCACATTTTTATATATGTATATTATTATTTCTTTCGTACAAATACTCCACAAGGATGATATAGTACATAGGTAGAAATATTTTCACATAACTTTCTATATATATATATATGTATGCACTTTGATAGCATGATCGATCTTTTTTTTTACGATATGAAGATTAAATTATTTTAGAATATCAATCGATAACACTTCAATAAAAGCATATGCTAGAAATCACGAAGAGATATTCAATATCTTCTATTGGGGATGCCGTTTATGCACAGATAATTATTTTAATGCGTATGAGCGATTTTTTTATGAATTGAAAAAGAAGAAACTGTGATATTTTTAATCACGAAGAATACTTTGAGGACCATCTTCGGAGGAAAAGATGATTCAATTGATTATGATGATATGGAACTAAGTTTGAGAACTTGAAATGAATTTGAAGGAAGCTTTATGAAGATATATTTAACTGATTCTCAAAACAATCCGTGAGAACATATTGAGTGGCCGGCATAGAACAACGGCCAAAGAAAAACAAACTCGTTCACGGGGGAAGAGAAGTCTTACTCCTCGCAGCATAACGACAATTCGGAGATTTTTTTTACATCATGCAGAGGAGCATCCACTCAACATCCACGGCACCTGCTCAACTGAACTGGTGACGCAGAGAGAGCGAAGAGGGCAGATCAAGGGTTACTGTAAACCCGGAGTACGCCAAGTTGGCAACGTTCGAATGGGGAAAGTGAGGAAAAAGAGGCCAAGCTACGTGTCAATGTATAGTGAAATATGAATTTAATAAGGAAAAAAAATGATAAACACTTAAAGAGGGAAAGCCAAAGCAGGTGGCCAGGCACTTAACTGCTTAAAACACGTCACCTGAGGAATTCAATTTGATAGGCCAAAGGGAGGGCCAGATTAACCGGAAGTACCACCCATAGAACGAACGAGATAATTCTAGAAACTTTTTAAACCGGAAGGAATGAATTCAAACAAGATTTTACCGTTTTCGAACATTCGATAAGCTACGTAAGGAAGAAAAATTTACAGGCGACGAAATCAAAAGAAACGAAATCGAAATAATATTTAAATTGAGAACATTAATAAAAAAGAGATGATAGGAAATAAAATAGTTAATACAATTGAATTAAAATAAAAATATGGGGGGGTTATCGAGTAACCACCACATATCTACCCGGGCCTCCCCAAAAGAAAATATTGGAGAGATGACAAAAATTCAATAATTTTTTCATCGAGACAATATTTTCTAAAACATGTACAAAGATATAAAATAATTATACAAAATAAATGCACCAGAAATAGTTATATGAATAGAAATAATTGTTTTACATGATATTAAATAATAAAAATAATTACTATTATGGTAGTAGTCCTTATGTTAATACACCAAAGATAGCAAATATTAAAATGGAAGGTATACAAAAGGTAAGTTTCTTCCAGAGGTATCTATCATGTCTCAAAAAAAATTATTAAAGTCTATATATATTTGCAGAAACAACAGTCTTTAACTATGAACAGTCTCTTGTTAAGCTGTGCAAAATGGAATATGATAATAAATGCTTTAGTATATGTAAAAATATTTGAGTATACAACAACAACATGTATATGTATATTTTTCAGTTGACAACACAATGAATCATACTATAACTGTATATGAATCAAACTATAACTGTATATCAAAATAGATGGTTTCAAATGACACATGATAAATTGAATGAATTTGTAAGTTGAAAATTTGAAAAGAATACATACAAATGGTCAAGAGAGTATTTAGGCTCTCATAAAAATGTACATATATCAATATATAATAGCTTTTTAAGCTTTTAACCAATCTTGACTGAATAACCTTAGTATCATTTAATAACAACATTTTCCAAGAAAAATATAACAAATTCTAAAAAAAAAGGCATATGTAAATTGGTAGAAAAATACAATGTTATTTTCCAATAAAAACATCTTCAAAATGAATATAATAATTTTCAAAGAGAGAATGTTTATACTCTCATAAAAGAATATTCTTGAACACTTTCAACATAAATTCACAATAATTGCATAAATACTTTTAATACTATATTCAAAATAAAATAAAACAGAGGATATTTATATTCTGATAAAAGGAACTTATATGAATATATCAATCTTGTATATGACTTTGATAATGTCAACTTACAAACAAAAATCTATTATGTCAAAAATTTTATATAAGATATTTTGAATATGTTTAATTGCAAATTTCAAAAATTTTTAAATAATAAGTGATCATTTTTGTATTTGTCATATGTCAAGTATTTGCTTTATATAAATATATAATGACTTAACCAATATCTTTGGATCCAAAGTATGATTATAGTATACCAAAAACCTTTTTTTTTTTTGTTTACATCTCTAAGAACTTTCAAATACTTAGAAACATACAAAGGGATACTTATTGTGAGTCATTAATTTTTTTTTTTATAGGTCAACAATAAAAGTAGAAATATTAGTATGCATAAGTTCATCATTCATTTACATTTTTTTTTTCTTTTAAATGTTAAAAGAGGTTAAATGTTAGAGCATGCATGCATTGTAAAGAGAAATTCTTATATAAGTCACAATAGGGAAAATGATTTCATGAGTACTCATATTTGTCTTACATCAATTACAATCCACTTTTCTTAGTAGAATAAACATTTGTCAAAAATAACTTTAAATAATGACACAATATTTCAACAACTATATAAAAAGACAAACTCTTTCTCAATTTAGCACCAACTATTGCAATTAAAGACTTTGTAAGGCTAGAAGTAGTAGTATATGGTATATTAGAGAGTATTTATACTAATTACAATAATTATGGTTTAGAAATGAATACAGTGAATAGTAAAAATATTAAAACCATACATACAGTTGGAGGATGACCATTGTATTGCTTCAAGGAGAAGAAGACTAAAATAAAGAAGAGAAAAAAAAAATAACAGCTGCCTGCAGCTTGGAGGAAGAAAACAAAAATTATACAGTCATTCTTCATACTCGAATATCAGTCGAACTAGTATTGACTGAATATGTTACAAATCAAGAGTCATCCTGAAAAAAGAAAAGAAGATTAGTTCATTTTTTATACATTTTATGAGTGCGAGGGCGAAGATCATAATTTTTATATTGAGTAGACTTGTTTCTAACATCATTGTGAGTGCTATCAGGAGGAGCTTGTGACTGTACCGATTTACTTGAACATGAAGATGTTTGTTGGCACTTAGAAGAAGAAAGAATTTGAGGAGATGTGTTACAAGCAGCATCATGAATAGAAACTTGAGTAGGAGAGTGTTGTCTCACAGGAGTAGAAGATGCACTATCAACAGCTGTTTGATCATGTGATGCATTTTTAGAAGAAACTGAAGGATATTGCAATGCTTCATTTCTCTTTTGAAGCTTCAAGATTCTGTTAGTGTGAATCAACATTGGTGAAGCGTGACTATTATTGGAATCTTGAATTTGAATAAGTACAGGAGAAATTATTTTCTTCACCACGTATGGGCCTTGTACTTTTTTGTTAAACACAGTGGGAAATTTTACGTAAACAATGTCATTAACATTGATGTTGGCAAATTTTAATTTTTCTCTCGATTTTTGGTACACTTTTTGTCTAGAAGATTCGTTATTCTTGTAAGCTTGATAGTATATTTTCTCAATAACATCCATTAATTTATGAATTTCATAGGCAGTATTGAGAATTTTCCAGGAAGCTTGAGTTTTATAATTAGCATAAATGTCATTTATCTCTCTTCCAAAATGAAGAAGATTTGGAGTGAATTTTGTAGCTGGATGAGGTGTAGCATTATATATGGATTGGTGAACTTTTAGAGCAGTTGGTACATCACATCCTTGGGAAGCCATTGTATTCACAGACGATTTTATTTGAGAATTACATCGTTCACTTAATCCGTTAGCCTGGGGATGGGCTACAGAACTGTGTTCCAATTTAATGCCAAGCTTTTTATTAAAATAAGAAAACATATCACTAGTGAACTGAGAGCCATGATCAGTGAGAGTTAATTCGGGTTTTCCATGAGTAGAAATGTAATGTAATAAAGCTTTTGTAACAGACTCAGCGCTGATATTATTCAAGGCATATAACTCTAAATGACGAGAAAAGTGATCAATAACGGTCATGACATATTGGCGATTTCTCAATGGGCCGAGTAAATCCATAGAAACTTTTTGATTGGGAGCTGTTGGAAGTGGTGCTGGTAAGTATGGAGCAGTATTTTTTTATGATTTTTGTTTACTAAACAAATTTCACAAGAGTTGACATAATTAATGGCATCAGAAACAAGGGTTTTCCAGGTAAATCTTTTCTTTAAATTAACAATAGTTTTATGAGTTCCAGTGTGAGTAACATGAGCAATTCTTAAGGCTTTTGCTCTAAGTGACAAAGGTAAAACAGCTTTATGTAGCTCAATATCTTCTGAAGAAAAATGTCCATTGTAGCAAAGTAAATCATTACTTGGATTAATATAGTAACCATTTAAACTTTTAGATTTTTTGTTACTTTTAAGATCTTCATAAATTTTTTTGGTTTTTGGGTCTTTTTGTTGTTCAGAGAAGATGGTGTGATCAAGAATTTCTAATAATGGATCTTGATTATTATCATTATTTGGAGGTGAAAAGTCACTTTGAAGATGACATGTGTGGTGCATTTTGTCAACTAAACCACATGGAAAGTGAGGAATTTCATTATGTAAATCTTTCTGATTATCAACAATCGGTAGTGGTTCTTGTGTAGAAATAAGATCTGGATTATTATGGAGATCTTCAGTAGGAATGTGAGGTGTTCTACTCAGAAAATCTGCTAACACATTTTCTTTGCCTGGTACATGTTGGAATGTGTACGAGTATTCTGACAGTTCTAACATCCATCGAGTAGTAATATCAGCTGGTGATGTAGCCTTTTTATAATTATTAAGAGGTTTGGCGTCGGATAATAGAATAAAGGATCGACCAAAAATATAGTATTTAAAAGCCGTTATGCCTTTGTAAATGGCATAAAGTTCCAATTTGATGGCAGGATACTGTCTTTCAGACTGAGACAAAGTTTTAGAATAATAGGAGATGGGTCTAAGTTCACCATCAAATTTCTGCATAAGAACAGCTGATATTGCTGTCTTTGATGCATCTGTATTAACATAGAAGGTTTCATTCCACCTTGGAAGATTGAGCATAGGTTTCTGAAAGAATATGTCTTGTAATTTTTTAAATGCATTTTCTTGTTCAGATTTCCAAGAAAATTTATTTTTTGGTTTGGTGACTTCGATGAGAGGAGTAATCAATTTAGCAAAATTAGGTATAATTGACCTATAAAATGAACATAAACCTATAAAACTTTTCGTTTGCCTCTTGGTTTTAGGCGTTGGTAATGAAGTAATTTTTAAAATGTTACTTGTAATAGGAAGAATTTTATGATCTGTGAGTTGGAATCCTAAAAAGTTAATACTAGTTTGCATAAAGGAGCATTTTTCAGGAGACAGAGTAATGTTGTTAGCAATAAGAGTGTCTAAGAGTTTTGTGAGTTTCATGGTCATTTCTTCAAATGAATTAGCGCCAACTACAATGTCGTCTTGGTATGCATAACACGAATCAATTTGAGATAATTGAATAACTGAATCAATTAATTGTTGAAAAGTGCTTGCAGCTGTCTTCAAGCCAAACACGAGACGCAAGTAGGTAAAAATTCCCCATGGAGTAGTAAAACTGAGCTTATCTTGCATATCTTTAGGTACAGCGATCTGCCAGTATGCAGAGGGCAAGTCAAGAGTAGTATAATACTTAAATTTTGATAATTGCACCAATAGATTTTGAATTCTAGGAAGAGGATATGAAGATGGTATTATAATAGAATTTAGCAATCTTAAATCTAGAGCCAAACGATACTTTTGAGGCTTCGACATATCAGTTCTCTTTTTTTTTAACAAGAAGCATGGGACACGCCCAAGATGAATTTGATCTCTCAATAATGCCAGCATTTAACATTTGATTAATTTGGTCAAGAGCTTCTTGCTCGAGTGCCTGTGGCACAGGAAAAGGTAGAGTTTTGACTGGATGAGAATTTAGCATAGTAAATTGAGGATTAACCAGGTCGGTATGACCTAAAGTGTCAAGAGATTTGGAAAAAGCTAAAGCTTTACTGCACAATAATTTTGTTAAAGATTCTTTTTCATGAGGAGGTAAGTGTTTTAGATCAAAGTCATTTGGAGACAGTTCTTGAATACGTTTTCTCTTAACCTCTTCAGATGGTAAAATTAAATTGCAATATTCATTTTCAAAATCTAAATCAAAAGAATATTCCTCAATATCCTTCTCATTTACATTGATACATTCACCAATAACTGAATTTTTATTTAAATGAATGTCCAGCTTTGATATATTCTGACATACAACCAAAAATAAATTATTTTGAATTGAAGAATTGGAATGCAGTGATTCATGTAACACAAGACCTTTATTTTTTAAAGAAGGTTTGAAAATAAAATATTCAGATGGAGGATTCAAGTACTTAACATGTAAATACACAAAGGAATTAGGAGGGATTAATTCTCTATTGAGTAATTGTACCATATTGGAATTCACCAAAATTTTATTACCAATATTTAAATGAGTTTGCTTTTCACCAACATAACTAAGATCATTAGTATTTTCAGATGTAAGATTTTTGTCAGGCATATTATTATTAGTAGATAAATAGTTCACAACATTACCATAATCAGTTGGAAAATAGTTAGACAAATAAGTAAAATTACCATCAATATAAGGATTATGAAAATTCATAGCAGTGTTAGCTACATTATTTGTAAATAAACCACTATTTTGAAAATTATAATTATAAGGATAGGTTGTAAAATTGTTGACTAATTGTAAATTTGTGTCACCATAATTTGCATATAAATCATCAGTATAAGTACCATTACTTAGATTATTTGATATAGAATCTTCATAACAAGGCATTTTGTGTACATCTAAAGAATATGGCACATTTGAATTATCATAAGTATATTCAGAATTCATGAAATAGCAAGTAGGAGATTCATTATAACTGTGAAAAGGAATATGTTTATCCTTAATCAAGATAGATTTAAATGTTGGTGATATGGTTACAGAATGTTTATTAATGAACTCAAATCCAAGTATGGCTTGAAAATGGACATTTTGTATCTTTGTAAGATAAAAGACATGATGAAAAAAGAATTTGTCGATTTTAAATGCTATTTCGATGCATCCTTTGAAAAAAACTTTAGAATTTATAGTAGACACAGACACATTTCTGGATAAGAATTTGTAGTGAAGCCTGGATTTAATGCTATTAAAGCATTCTTGATCCAAAAGGGACAAACTTGATCCAGTATCAATTAACGTTGAGATTTCATTATGTTGTATGTTTATCAGTATGCATGGAAGAACATACGAGTTATTAAAGGAACTGCATATGACATGTCTTTCTTGTACATCATCATCAATTTCTAAAGTTTGTTTGGATGTCAACGAATTATAAGAACATGAAGATTTGTTAAATTTAGGTGTTACAGGGGAAGTTTGGACAGCTGTGGATGATACTAAAGTGATTGAAGAGCTTTTGTCAAATTGATGTTTGCTTTTGTCACTAAAGTGTACTGACCCTGAATGAAAATTACGGGAGAGAAGGCGGTCAGTAGAACCAGTCTCCCCTATTTGTTTAAATGATAGACATTGTTTTTATTTTCAGAAGAAGAGGTGTAGTTTTTCCTTCTGTGAGGATTAGACGAAAATTGAGATGAAGAGTTTTGATTAGAAGCCTTGATAATATTCTTAAATTTGTAGCATGTGTCCATACGATGATTGAATTTTCCACAAAACGCACATTGCACAACATCTCGTTTATGATAAAAGGATGCAGAATTTTTTTTGTGAGAAAATTTGTCGAAGGTGGGTTGATGATAAGGATGTGTCCGATAAAATCTATGTTGACGAAAATTATTTTTATATTTATCTGTAGCCTCTTGTCTATGTGGAGAAGGAGAATATGTTCTAGCTTTTCTTTTAAAATTACGAGAAGCATGAGAATTGTCTTTTTGAGTTTGCAAAGGTGAGAAGGTAGTTTGAGAATTGACATAAATTTTATCCTTCGTATGTTTTATAGGAGTCTTATGGAGCACATTATTAGAATCACTAGAATTATCATGGACTTTTTCAGTATCCAAACAATAGGCTTGATTATAATTCTCGTAAGATTTTTTAGGGGGAGAGTCGTATATATCTTGAAGAAAATTTGCTCGTTCAAGAGCTAAATCAAAAGATGAAATATTTTCTTCTAAAATCTTTCGCTTAATTTGTTTAGGCAAAGCCTCAAGAAAATAAGTGAATTTTAATGAATTGAGAGCAGGAGGATCCAATTTAGGGTATGCAAGTCGAAGTTGTTTATCCAAACGAAATGCAAAATTTTTGACTGATTCGTTTGAATGTAACTTTAAATTTTGCAAGGATTTGAGAGAAACAGCCTTTTTTGAGGGTAAGAAATAGTCTATAAAAGTTTTCCGAATGTCTTGAAAATTATAGTTCTTGAATTGAGACTGTGTTTCAAGAAAGAAGAGTAAGGCGCTACCCTCAAGTTTTGATTTGAAGAGAACAAATAGTTCTTTATCAGAAAAATTATTTAACTCTTGTATATCAGATAATTGATCAAAGAAGAATTCCACAGTCTGTGGGTTGCCGTCGAACGGCTGTATTGCAATATTTAATTTTGATTTGGGAGGCATGATGAGATAATTAAAATAAGAGCTCAATAAATGACAGGTTAAATTTTGTTATAGACTGGTCACATAATAAATAATATATAAATTGACCCATTATTTAACATATTGACGAATTTCATCTACGTTATACATCATTTTTATACGTTAAGAAGAAAAATAAATATATGATGAAGAGAAGAAAAATACCAACATATCTTTCTTAGCATCAGATCAAAAGAACATGGCCCAAAAATTTTATGTATATATATATGTCATATCGCTCAAAACATATGTTCTTATATTTATGACAAGAGAATAATTTATATTAAAATAATCAATTTACCAGCACCTTCGTTAAATATTATATAATATTAGTTATATATTATATCATGGCAAGAAAAATATATCGATAAATTATGTTATAGAAAATCGACTGCTCCAAAAAAATATTATTTCAGCATAAAATGAAAATATATTATGCATTCATTTATTACACCACACTCAATAAAATATAAATATACAATATTGATCACTGCATAAAGACCCGATAATGAAGATATAATTTATTTTTTTTGTTGAATATATATATATAAATAAAGAAAACACAATATCATCTAATAATTGTCATGTCTTGAAGAATATTAATGGATTCAAAGAGGTACATGGTGCCAGAAGAAAAATATTGGTTCAGAAGGAAACACGGCACCAAAGAAGATTGTATCTGTGGTGTTTTCTAAAGGAGATTGAACTGTTATGTTTGGGGAAGAGAGATGATGAGAACACTTATTTTTTGTTTCATCTAAACTAGGCCAAGTGATCATAATAGTGGGCAGACATACATCGCGTTGGATGAATGCCAGCAAAAGACCCATAATAATAGAATATGACAAAAGGCAACCATTATAGTTCTTAATAGTGAAATCTTTAACTAAGATAATAATAACTCAGAGTAAATTGCAAAAAAATATAAAATAATAAGAAGAAAATTACCTGGAATTCTTGGCTTATGAAGACAAATTCGAGAAGACGAATAAATAGACTCTTAACACATTAAATGAAGAGAAAATTGAAGAAAAACGAACATCTTATTTATTATATGTGCAATATGTCATGACTTTTATATTTTAATATATATATTTGCTATCATGCACATTTTTATATATGTATATTATTATTTCTTTCGTACAAATACTCCACAAGGATGATATACATAGGTAGAAATATTTTCACATAACTTTCTATATATATATATGTATGCACTTTGATAGCATGATCGATCTTTTTTTTTTACGATATGAAGACTAAATTATTTTAGAATATCAATCGATAACACTTCAATAAAAGCATATGCTAGAAATCACGAAGAGATATTCAATATCTTCCATTAGGGATGCCGTTTATGCACAGATAATTATTTTAATGCGTATGAGCGATTTTTTTATGAATTGAAAAAGAAGAAACTGTGATATTTTTAATCACGAAGAATACTTTGAGGACCATCTTCGGAGGAAAAGATGATTCAATTGATTATGATGATATGGAACTAAGTTTGAGAACTTGAAATAAATTTGAAGGAAGCTTTATGAAGATATATTTAACTGATTCTCAAAACAATCCGTGAGAACATATTGAGTGGCCGGCATAGAACAACGGCCAAAGAAAAACAAACTCGTTCACGGGGGAAGAGAAGTCTTACTCCTCGCAGCATAACGACAATTAGGAGGTTTTTTTTACATCATGCAGAGGAGCATCCACTCAACATCCACGGCACCTGCTCAACTGAACTGGTGACGCAGAGAGAGCGGAGAGGGCAGATCAAGGGTTACTGTAAACCCGGAGTACGCCAAGTTGGCAATGTTCGAATGGGGAAAGTGAGGAAAAAGAGGCCAAGCTACGTGTCAATGTATAGTGAAATATGAATTTAATAAGGAAAAAAAAATGATAAACACTTAAAGAGGGAAAGCCAAAGCAGGTGGCCAGGCACTTAACTGCTTAAAACACGTCACCTGCGGAATTCAATTTGATAGGCCAAAGGGAGGGCCAGATTAACCGGAAGTACCACCCATAGAACGAACGAGATAATTCTAGAAACTTTTTAAACCGGAAGGAATGAATTCAAACAAGATTTTACCGTTTTCGAACATTCGATAAGCTACGTAAGGAAGAAAAATTTACAGGCGACGAAATCAAAAGAAACGAAATCGAAATAATATTTAAATTGAGAACATTAATAAAAAAGAGATGATAGGAAATAAAATAGTTAATACAATTGAATTAAAATAAAAATATGGGGGGGGGGTTATCGAGTAACCACCACAAACGGTAACAGGAAAAATGCATTTATCTGTTTCTGTTACATGGATTTTTGCTATTACCGTTACATAAAAAGTTCTGGGAATCCCAGTTTCCTAGAAAAAGTTTAGTAACATTAAAGATTTTTTTCTTTTTACAGTGTGGAAGATAATATCTAAATAAACAAGGGATGACAATGGAGGGCCACCCGCGAACTTAGCTTTCGCTTTAGAGCATAAGTGCAATCCCGGAGGGGGGGGGGATCTAAATAAACAATTTGTCAAACGCATAATGCATTTGAAAACCAAACTCGGGTGTTACTGTCCATAGCCAACTATGTATTCCATTACTTTTGAACTGCCCTGTGTTTGATCTATCCGTTTATATATATATATTATATTGGGAAAATTTTGTTTAGCCAGAAAACTCCTAACAGGTTGAAATTTCTCTTTCAGCAATTTATACTAAAGGATCGAAACAAACTTAGTTTATCTAGTACCCTTATTAGACGCCTTATTTAGCTAAAATTTAAATCAAACTAAAACACTCTCAAATTTACTGAAATCACATTTCTGAATCATACCCATAGGCGACCGTGTATCCAATTATTTTTGTCGCCCTGTATGTATATTCTACAAACATTTCATAGTTTGACATATCGAACTGCATCGACTGATGAACTGACATATCAAACTGACATACTGAATACACGCATAAACCGAATGGGGTTCAGCATAAAAATGCTTAACTTTTTAAAAAACTACCTTTAAGTAATTTACGCTCATATTCAGTAACCTACATGAACTCTTTTTTATTGATTTGTATATCAACTATTAAACGTGATGAACACATCATATAGTATGCAATTATCTAATGAAACTTAAAAATGCATTTTATCCATCGATCGGCCATCATCGCTAATGTACAGTACTTCGGAGAGAAAATACTATTTGAGATCGTTTGTGTGAATCTATAAATGCTATGCGTTTCGTAAAATGCGCGAAATAACTTATATTAAACCTCAACGACGTATATTAATTTTATTATACATAAAGTAGTTTAATATAATTAGAATATGTCGAAAAGAATTTCTACCGCTCTTTACCATTATGTAATGGAATTTTTTTATGCGGCTCTCTAAATGAATAACATCTATTCTTTTGACCCCACATTTTACACAATGCATATTTTATTTGACTTCGTCAATGAATATAGATTTTTTATGCTTCATGGGGTGTAACAGCTGTTCGGTCGCTTTAATTCTTCGTAATTTTGGCAATGATTCTTATCGTCTGCGTTTGTTTATACGAGTTCTTAGAATATTTTGTAACTAACGGCGTCATGATCGGGGAGCTGTGATTTAGTTAAATAAACTACAGTCCATAGAGTTTTTAATCTGTGTTTCATTGCGTTTATGAGTGTTTAATATTGAGCAATCGACATAAATTTGGTCCGTCGAGCCGGAGATATGTTGTTAAAATTCCCCTAAAGCAAGTTCTAACTACTTTAGGAAGCTCTAAACAAATAGCTATGAAAAAATTGAATTCTTTATGAAATCGACTAGCAAGGGATCCCGAGTACTTAAGATTATATTCAGAATTTTTAAAAGAATACCAACAGTTAGGCCCCATGGTCGAATTTAACGAAAGCGAGGTAGAAAATGGATCCTATTTCATTCCCCACCTTGGAGTGTATAGAGGAATAGAAAAGAGTATGTCAACGCATTTGAGAATAGTTTTTTAATGTCTCTTCTTTAATAGCAAAAGGAAACTCACTTAATTATGTTCAGTATGATGGGGGTGTAATACAAGATGATTTATTCTCAATTATGGTGTGATTTAGAAAATCTATAGTCGCTGTATGAAAATATATTTCACTTCAGGCATTCAAAAAATATATACAGCAATTTCTATTCATTCAGCTTAAAGGAACTGCAAAATATTTTATGGAAAGAAGGTTGTTAACGAACCAGTTAAAAATTTTGAACTAACGACTGTACTTTTGGTACTGTTAGAGCACATTTTTTGTTCATGAGAACACTTCTTCAATTGTCTAGGGATAGAGGAAGCAAGTTGAGTTTAACAGCACTTGATCTAAGAGAAGAATCATAATTTTTTTATAAATTAATAATGATATTTTTTTTTTACATTTTCAGTATGAAAGTTGAAAAGTGTTTTATGAATTCGGTTTGTCTGCCTGAGCTGTAACTCGCGTAAATATTGCCGATTACCATGAAATGGATACATGTTATTGGGTATCATTATGACGAGTTTGGTATTCAAAATGAAGTGTGTACAATTATCGGCCACTCAAAAGAATTTTGTTACATTACAGTCTATGGCAAAAAATCTTTTGTCATGTATTTTAGTGACATTACCGTATTTTAAACTTATTGAAGATCGTATACATTATTGAGGTGTGCTTCAAGATTTTTAATACATAATATAGTGTACACAGAATTTACTGTTCACACACAAGTCTTTCGGTATAGAAAAAAGTGAATAATAATTTAATTATTAAAGACTACGAAATATAATTGCTTGAAGTACGTTTTCAGTTGAGGTATGCAATTTTAAATTTAGTTATTAGTTTTTAATATCATTTGGTATGTCTAAATTTTATAGACCATATACAGAGCAGCATAAAATTTCCAACAACATTCGTCTTTTCGTGGAAATTGCTAAGTGGAAATTTCCAACTGTGCTATGCGTTTAAGTGAAAATTAATTTTTATTATACTGTGTAAGATGTATTCATATTTGTAGATCATACACAGAGCTGCGTAAGAAATCTTATATTTTAACTACTTTTCATAGCAATAGCAGAAATCGTGTTTTCAAATGCGTTATGAATTTTCTCAGTTCTTTAATTAGACATCTTCTTTCACCTTAGTGAACTATGGAATTTTTTTACATTATTCTGGATGTGTTGGAAAATATTTCATAATCATTGCTGTACGCATGATTTTTTGTTCTTATTTTTTATTCATTTAACCATTTAAGAGATATGTTTCATTCTCTAATGTGTAAAATAAATCTACAAGCAAAAATTTTTAACGTTTTCTAATGATTATAGTATCATAATTTTCTGACAAAAATTCTTTATCCCTTTTCCATAGTTTGTGTGTTTGAAACATTTCATAATTACAATAGAGTCTCGCTATTCCGAACTAATTGGAACAGAACACTGTTCAGTTTAGCGGGAGCTCGAAATAGGCGGATTCCATTAATAATAAAGTATTGATTTGTTAACGCGTATGTGAAGTGCGGGAACATCTTCTGTTGTCAACTCTTTATAGCGTTGAACCGTTCAAAGTGAACAATTTCTGTCATTTCTAATAACTTAATTTAAAATTCACTGTCAATGTATAAAAGACTCTTCACTAAAAACTACAACTGTGGTATCATAGAGTAAATGCGCTTTTTCACAACACATAAATCTGAGTCAGCGATGACATAAAACAAGTTACTTAGTTGATTCAGTGTTCTTCTTAAGGAAAAAAAATCACTCACTACCTCTGAAGTGTGTGTAAATTAGTTTTTCTTGTGTTTAGCTTCATTTGCGTTTAGATTGTGTTTGCGTGAAAATGATTCTACAAAATCGCATAAATGGAGCCGCCATGTATTATAAGTAACTAACTTTTACTTCAATTTGATATTTGGGTTTTCATCAAGTTTAAGCTCCCGGCATGTCTCTATTTAATTTTTTTGTATAACAATAAATGTATGCTTTTTCACGAACGCCTTTTTAATTTTTCCTGTTTTCGAGTTTAAAAAATCAGTATTTTTTCTAAACTCTGTTTTCTAAACTCTTCGGATTTACGAAACAATGGGGTTTGGGACTGTACTATAATATTTTTTTGCCCTATGACACAATATCTTTTAAATTTAAACATTAAATCATTGTGGCATAATTATGAGGAGGGTATGATGCATCTTAAATGAAAAACAAATTTCAATCAAAATTGTAATGCATTTTTTATTGCTGATTGCTCATATCTGGTATTAATAAAAATCTTGATACATTTAAATTTAATACGTATGCATTTAAAATGTAAGCTACAAGGAAAATAATAAAATTAATGTAAAAATGTCCCAAATTTTGGAAGTTATCTTCTAAAGCAAGGGTGTCAAACTGTGGCCCGCCAGATACCACTAAAATTTTAAAGAAAAAGTAGAGTTGTTAAATCGCAGAGATTCGATGATAAGATAAGATAATGATTAGAATAAAATTTTATTGGTATTGAGCGGGCCACAGTTTGACATCTCTGTTCTAAAGCAATCCACTGAAGTTTTAGTATTACTACTTTTAAATTTTATACTTAATAGCAATGCCTTGCGTAATATGACCCATAAACTATTTTTTTGTCATTAATATTCAACATTTTTCAGATAACTATTTTTAGATTATAAATTATAATGATATTTTATTTGCTCTGAGCTTTCTATAAACAAACAAATATAGATATTTTTTTATTAGGATTGTACATTACACGACGTCCAATTTTCTCATCATTGAAACATTGTCTATTATTGACCATTCCCTGAAATATCAAGCATAGGAACAAATTAACAATGCTTTAATATTTTACAAGTATTTCATGAAACAAGAGCATTACTTCCATCTGATATTCATTGAACCCTGTAGGGATTTTGAACAAGCGAGTCTAATGACTATATTCATCATATGTTTATTGATTTAAAAGAATCGTTTTCAGTTAACATTTAATTTTTACATTTATTTGTATAACTGAAAGACTTCTCCATTTTTTAAATTTCGAAAAGATAAAAGATAAAGATTTTTTAATCAAAACTTGCTCTTTATAAAGAAACTAAGAAAATAACTACTTTGTTTATTGATTGGTAAAGTCTATTAACCCATTGCATTCGAGAGGTGATTCTCACTGACTAGTGTCCCGTGTAAATGTGTGCTCTGCTCCAAATGCTTTGAACACCAATATTTTAAGCTGAATTTCTTCGCCTTATGTAATGGTCGAATAAGCTGTGTTAAAAGATGGCGAAAGAAAATATAAGATATTAGTGATGTCCAAAGCATTTGGTGCCCCGATTTACGTGTTTTTTATAAGGGTAATTGCTTCATTATATAACAGTACATAATGTCTTGATTGCATGCCTGTATACATCCACTTGATATACTAGCGAAATCCCTACTATAAACACAATCTTCAAACATACAAGATACTTACAATGCATACAATACGATACATCAAACAACAATATATTATTAAAATACTGTCATCCTCAATTTTCAAAAGATGATACAATATTATTATTTTTTAATTTATTTATATATTTATTTATTTTTTTAACACAATAAAACTGATTGCTAAAGTTATCATACGAATTGATTATTTCCAACTCAGCGAAAAATTGCCCAGGCCGGGAATCGAACCCGGATACTTGGCTTACAAGCCCAATGCTTTACTTGTTAAGCTAACCGGGCGATAACCGGCTGGGATTTTTTGCTCAGATAACCTTGTTGGCCATAACATCTGGTCTGTCATTTAGACAGTTCGGCAGAATAAGCCGCAGGTAATGGAACTCCATAGAACGATGGATACGTAGATCTACTATTATTTTGGATTGTTATGACCATTAAGGTTATCTGAGCGAGAAATCGCAGCTGGCTATCGCCCAGGTAGCTTAACAGGTAAAGCATTGGCCTTGTAAGCCAAGTATCCGTGTTCGATTCCCGGCCTGGGCAATTTTTCGCTCAGTTGGAAATAATCAATTCGTATGATTACTTTACCAATCAGTTTGATTGTGTTAAAAAAAATAATAGCATATCTACGTATCTATCGTTCTATGGAGTTCCATTACCTGCGGCTTATTCTGCCGAGCTGTCTAAATGACAGACCAGATGTTATGGCCAACAAGGTTATCTGAGAGAAAAATCCCAGCCGGTTATCGCCCGGTTAGCTTAACAGGTAAAGCATTGGGCTTAAGCCAAGTATCCGGGTTCGATTCCCGGCCTGGGCAATTTTTCGCTCAGTTGGAAATAATCAATTCGCATCATAATTTTACCAATCAGTTTGATTGTGTTAAAAAAATAATAATATAATATCTACGTATCCATCGTTCTATGGAGTTCCGTTACCTGCGGCTTATTCTGCCGAACTGTCTAAATGAGAGACCAGATGTTACGGCCAACAAGGTTATCTGAGCGAAAAATCCCAGCCGGTTATCGCCCGGTTAGCTTAACAGGTAAAGCATTGGCCTTGTAAGCCAAGTACTCGGGTTCGACTCCCGGCCTGGGCATTTTTTCGCTCAGTTGGAAATAATCAATTCGTATGATAACTTTACCAATCAGTTTGATTGTGTTAAAAAAAATAATAGTACATCTACGTATCCATCATTCTATGGAGTTCCATTATCTGCGGCTTATTCTGTCGAGCTGTCTAAATGACAGACCAGATGTTACAGCCAACAAGGTTATCTGAGCGAAAAATCCCAGCCGGTTATCGCCCGGTTAGCTTAACAGGTAAAGCATTGGCCTTGTAAGCCAAGTATCCGGGTTCTATTCCCGGCCTGGGCAATTTTTCGCTCAGTTGGAAATAATTAATTCGTAAGATGATACAATACTGGATAGCGTTGACCTATATTTTACAAAATATTTTTTTTCCGATATTGTACTTACAAGGAAGGTCTCCATTGGGGGCATACTCAGAATTTTTTGAAAAAAATACGAATTAAACTACTCATGTAGGTAATAAAGGATCAGTGAAAATTAGCGGCGGAATTACATTATTAGATATGCAAAAAAATAAAATAGTTTGGAATAATTGGCGTGAAAAGCTGAAAGCGACGCGGGATTTGGCGAGCAGTGCATTTCCTCGCCAAAAGCAGACGATTTTAACGAATCTGAAAATTGATTTTAAGTGACTTCACTGTTAAAAATCTACAGCATTTACTGCAACGTCACTCCACTACTTTCTATAGAATATCTCTCTTCTGACCAATGAGAATGCTCCATAGCACGGTGAATTGATCGTGTCATACACTGTTAAAAATCTGCTGTATTTTGTTGCAACGCACTCCACCGCTTGTATATAATATCTATTCCAACCAATGAGAAACCCCCATTTCACGGCCAAGTAACCGTTTTCTATAGAAGCAAGGGAGTGCGTTGCAACAAAATGCAGCAGATTTTTAACAGTGTATTTTTCAATTTGGAACAATTTTAATCAATTTAAATTGTGTTTTAAATGATAAAATATATTAATTTCATTTTGTTATAAGTACATATAAATGTATATGATAAAATTACACTTAAAGTAAAGTAAAAATGCAAAACTAAAATTACTTAAAGTAAACTTATTTAAATAAATTGAACATAGAAAGTTGTTTCTTTAAAGCATTAAAGCGTATTTTTCAAGATTTCGTTTTTTCGCCAACCGGAGATAAATCGCCAAATAAACGAATTTTTTATTATTTTTTTACGGATGTTATAAGGAGGTTCCGCCGAAATTTTTTTTATAAACATATATAACTATATGAGAAGAACATTCTGTAATTTGTTCAGATTTTTCTGAGTATGCCCGTATGGAGACCTTCCTTGTTAGAATAAAGTGTTTTATATAAATTTTTTTGTTATAAAATCAGGTATGAAAATAAAAAGTAACAAAAGAATAATGTGCAGTAAATTAGAAAAATAATCGATTTTAATCATGTAAAAAGTGATGAGTCAAGGTTCTCCACATATGTATGGCTTGACCCAATGTATGGGAAGCTAGGCCCACTTTACATTGTATTGATGTATTTGTTAAGAGAAATAAAATAATTAAAAAAAAGCAAACTAGCTTGATGCTACATGTTTTAATTATTATAAATAATATTCCGGAAAATCCTATTCTTAAAAAAGTCTGTTTAGAAAGAATCGCAAAATGCAGGAGAAAAATTCCGTTTTAGTCTGACTTTTATATAATTGTATAGTAGATGAAGTCCTAAACAGGGTTTAAACATGTATCATTGTATTAAAACGGCTATTTTAATTATCAAAATATATTTTTTTCATTTCTTATATTTTCTGTTTTTACAAATTGCTTTAGTATCCAAAATCATAGTTTTTACTCAGTTTTAAAATATTTATTTTTATTTGTCTATTAAAACTAATTTTTAAACAGCATTGTTTTTTTCTTAATATTTTTGTGTTTTGTAGACTTATTTTTTGTACTAAATAAACAGTTTTTTTTTTACATTTATATTGAAATAACTTTTATGTATCAGTTATAAATTCCTTAGTCTTTTATCATGATAATAATGCTTAAAAAACGAAAATATTACAACTACTTGGTATTGCTTTAGGCACTCGGCCCAAAATTCAGCCGAGTACCGAGTACTCCGTAAATTGGCTGAGTATGCCGACTACCAGGTAAATACCGAGTACTCGGCACAGCCATAATATACATATGTGTGTATGTATGTATATATATACAGTCGGCTCTCGTTAATTCGAACTCGTCGGGACCACAAGAAATGTTCAAATTATGGAAAATATGTCCGAAGTTCGAATTATGGAAAATATGAAATGAAAACATGCTGAATATGGTACTTTTACAAAGGAATTAATGTTATAGTGTTTTTTAAATTTATTTCGTCTGTTATTATTAGAATGACTTAATATTAAATTGGAATGGATAGATACATAAACTAATTAAAAAATTATAAACAAGCACGATGGAAGAAAAATTTAAAGCATCACTGATGAACAGACTGGCTAAGAACAGACTGGCTCCACTGACTCTAAGAAAGTGAATATCAATCCCATTCTATTATATGTATGTATACTCGTTCAGAACAATTTTCACAAAAATCAAAGAAAGAAAGTTATTCAAATTATCTGAAATCTGTGAGAAAGAAAAGAAAAATGAAAAATCGGAATTCTTGTTAGCTCGAATTAAACGAAGTCAAGAGAAAATGAGTTCGAATTAATGAAAAGTTTAAAAGTTATTCTGGATTGAAAATTTCGGGACTTCATGTTTAGTTCGAATTAAGCGAAGAATCGAATTATCCGATTTCGAATTAACAGGAGTAAACTATATATTGGTAGGGTAATTGATTGGGTGATATTATCCATAACTGAACACCATGTTTCATGTGTTTCTTGTGGTTACTCTATTCTTAATTATAGCAATATAAAACTAGAAAACTATTACGAAATATCATATTGGATGACACAATAAATACTGAAAATAATTAATTTGAACTATAAAACGAAATAATAACCATAATAATAAATTTTTCACACATGAAAACTTATAGTTACTTTGAGTTTATTTTGGCGCAATTACATTGTAAACTATACATATTCTAAATTAACAATCCCACAAAAATATCAAGTTCTTTTTCGCGTTATTGTAAACCAAATGTCAGCTGTAATTTTCTCATTACTGAATCACAGTAATTTATTGGCCACTTTCTGAAATTATAATCCTGGGAATAAATTAATAAGGCTTTTAATATTACAAGCGTTGAAGTCGTGAAATAGGAGAGCTGCTTCCATCTGATATTGATTGTGCCCTGTAGGCATGTTAAACAAGATGAAATAACAATTAGATTTGTCATCCGTGATTCGATTTTAAATAATTGTATTCAGCTATGTTTTATAATTTTATATATATATATATATATATATATATAAACAAAAGGATATCGCCTGCATAGTCGAATCTCGGTAAATTAAAAATAAAAGTTATAAAAATAAATGGCTTTAAAATTAAATTGTAGAATAATAAAAAGAGTGGCTGCTTTTATTTACTTGTTATAATGGAAATTATTAATAAATATTTATAATAATAATGCATCTTTTGTTATAATGTATCTTAAATGATATATAATTTTATGACGAGGAAATTGACTTCTTAAATGATTCTTTTTTTACGTACAATAAATTGAAAATATGGGATAAACGCTACCTTTTTAAGCTAAAATATTCGAAATATTTAATCTAAGCATTTATGCCAATAAATAGTATGAAGTTGTATTTAAAAGTTTTAGTGGGGTGAAAAAAGTTTAACTGATTTATTAAGCAAACTCTTCTTGCCCGTACGAAGTATCGGCAAGTCAGTTAAGTGCTTAAGAGCCCACAATAGTCACAGAAAAAAAAAGCAAAAAGACCCGGATGATTATGTAAAGTCTATGGGAGCGTTCTTTTCTAATATCTCGCTCAAATTTTAATATTTTTACATGATTTTTTTTGCATAGGCTAGCTTAGGACGATCTACAACCGGGCTAGTTTTTACTTTTTCGATTTTGCTCATATATTTTTTATATTATGATAGTTTCAATTTCAGAACCGGTTTAAACCGGTTTTGAAAGTTAAAATATTTTTTTTTTTAAAATCTGAAACCAAAATCGAAAAAGTAAAAACTAGCCCGGTTGTAGATCGTCCTAAGCTAGCCTATGCAAAAAAAATCATGTAAAAACATTAAAATTTGAGCGAGATATTAGAAAAGAACGCTCCCATAGACATTACATAATCATCCGGGTCTTTTTGCGTACTTTTTCTGTGACTATTGTGGGATCTTAAGAGCCCACAATAGTCACAGAAAAATTACTCAAAAAGACCCGGATGACCATGTAAAGTCTATGGGAGCGTTCTTTTCTAATATCTCGCTTAAATTTTAATATTTTTGCATGATTTTTTTGCACAAGATAGCTGAGGGCAATCCACAACCGGGCTAGTTTTTACTTTTTCGATTTTGGTTATATAATTTTTATATTACGATAGTTTCAGTTTCAGAACCGGTTTAAACCGGTTTCGAAAGTTAAAGTAATTTTTTAAAGAAAATCTGAAACAAAAATTAAAAAAGTAAAAACTAGCCCGGTTGTGGATTGCCCTCAGCTGTCTTGTGAAAAAAAATCATGCAAAAATATTAAAATTTGAGCGAGCTAACAAAATAAAGAGCCCACAATAGTCACAGAAAAATTACTCAAAAAGACCCGGATGACCATGTAAAGTCTATGGGAGCGTTTTTTTCTAATATCTCGCTCAAATTTTAATATTTTTGCATGATTTTTGTTGCACAAGATAGCTGATGGCAATCCACAACCGGGCTAGTTTTTGCTTTTTCGATTTTGGTTATATATTTTTTATATTACGATAGTTTCAGTTTCAGAACCGGTTTAAACCGGTTTCAAAAGTTAAAGTAATTTTTTAAAGAAAATCTGAAACAAAAATTGAAAAAGTAAAAACTAGCCCGGTTGTGGATTGCCCTCAGCTATCTTGTGCAACAAAAATCATGCAAAAATATTAAAATTTGAGCGAGATATTAGAAAAAAACGCTCCCATAGACTTTACATGGTCATCCGGGTCTTTTTGAGTAATTTTTCTGTGACTATTGTGGGCTCTTTATTTTGTTAGCTCGCTCAAATTTTAATATTTTTGCATGATTTTTTTTCACAAGACAGCTGAGGGCAATCCACAACCGGGCTAGTTTTTACTTTTTTAATTTTTGTTTCAGATTTTCTTTAAAAAATTACTTTAACTTTCGAAACCGGTTTAAACCGGTTCTGAAACTGAAACTATCGTAATATAAAAAATATATAACCAAAATCGAAAAAGTAAAAACTAGCCCGGTTGTGGATTGCCCTCAGCTATCTTGTGCAAAAAAATCATGCAAAAATATTAAAATTTAAGCGAGATATTAGAAAAGAACGCTCCCATAGACTTTACATGGTCATCCGGGTCTTTTTGAGTAATTTTTCTGTGACTATTGTGGGCTCTTAAGATCCCACAATAGTCACAGAAAAAGTACGCAAAAAGACCCGGATGATTATGTAATGTCTATGGGAGCGTTCTTTTCTAATATCTCGCTCAAATTTTAATATTTTTACATGATTTTTTTTGCATAGGCTAGCTTAGGACGATCTACAACCGGGCTAGTTTTTACTTTTTCGATTTTGCTCATATATTTTTTATATTATGATAGTTTCAATTTCAGAACCGGTTTAAACCGGTTTTGAAAGTTAAAATATTTTTTTTTTAAAAATCTGAAACCAAAATCGAAAAAGTAAAAACTAGCCCGGTTGTAGATCGTCCTAAGCTAGCCTATGCAAAAAAAATCATGTAAAAACATTAAAATTTGAGCGAGATATTAGAAAAGAACGCTCCCATAGACATTACATAATCATCCGGGTCTTTTTGCGTACTTTTTCTGTGACTATTGTGGGATCTTAAGAGCCCACAATAGTCACAGAAAAATTACTCAAAAAGACCCGGATGACCATGTAAAGTCTATGGGAGCGTTCTTTTCTAATATCTCGCTTAAATTTTAATATTTTTGCATGATTTTTTTGCACAAGATAGCTGAGGGCAATCCACAACCGGGCTAGTTTTTACTTTTTCGATTTTGGTTATATATTTTTTATATTACGATAGTTTCAGTTTCAGAACCGGTTTAAACCGGTTTCGAAAGTTAAAGTAATTTTTTAAAGAAAATCTGAAACAAAAATTAAAAAAGTAAAAACTAGCCCGGTTGTGGATTGCCCTCAGCTGTCTTGTGAAAAAAAATCATGCAAAAATATTAAAATTTGAGCGAGCTAACAAAATAAAGAGCCCACAATAGTCACAGAAAAATTACTCAAAAAGACCCGGATGACCATGTAAAGTCTATGGGAGCGTTTTTTTCTAATATCTCGCTCAAATTTTAATATTTTTGCATGATTTTTGTTGCACAAGATAGCTGATGGCAATCCACAACCGGGCTAGTTTTTGCTTTTTCGATTTTGGTTATATATTTTTTATATTACGATAGTTTCAGTTTCAGAAAAGAGCACACAATAGTCACAGAAAAATTACTCAAAAAGACCCGGATGACCATGTAAAGTCTATGGGAGCGTTCTTTTCTAATATCTCGCTCAAATTTTAATATTTTTGCATGATTTTTTTGCACAAGATAGCTGAGGGCAATCCACAACCGGGCTAGTTTTTACTTTTTCAATTTTTGTTTCAGATTTTCTTTAAAAAATTACTTTAACTTTCGAAACCGGTTTAAACCGGTTCTGAAACTGAAACTATCGTAATATAAAAAATATATAACCAAAATCGAAAAAGTAAAAACTAGCCCGGTTGTGGATTGCCCTCAGCTATCTTGTGCAAAAAAATCATGTAAAAATATTAAAATTTGAGCGAGATATTAGAAAAGAACGCTCCCATAGACTTTACATGATCATCCGGGTCTTTTTGTGTACTTTTTCTGTGACTATTGTGGGCTCTTAAGGCCGTCACCATATTTGAAACTTGGAAAATGGAGTTTTTGCCGAGGATTTCCTTAATTACTTATAATGTACATAACATACATGAAAAGTAAATATTGGGTTTATATGATGTATATAAACTACAACTGAATTAATTTGACTTATGTGTGGCGTTTATGACGTGCATACAATTTTTTTGTCCTATGTATGTATTGTATGCATAAATATATGGCGTATACTTATTGCGTATAGAAGCATGGAGGCGACTTTGGCGAAATCGCCAGTGCAGAAATATGTTATCGGGTTGCTTTAACAAAAATCTGTCAAACATCACATAAAGATTTCCATAAAATAAAGATGAATATACAGACAAATCACAGAGAAAGTATGGTAAAATCTTAAAAATCTGTTAACATAATTTAAAAATAAATTGCATTTTACATTTAATTAATTTTGTGTCATCGTCATATTTATAATTACCAAAAAATTCAAAAATATTTAAAAAGTGAAGGAAGTCTTTGATTTTAGATTGCAATATTTTACTAACTATATACAAAAATATAGATAAAATAAATGACTATTATTATCAGGTTGTTAATAGGTTTTGTATAAAGTAATTAAAAAAAAAAATGCTTAAATTATTCTTAATAGCGCTGTTTCAAGCTATAAAATTCTTCAAATTAATGCACAAATCTACTTGAAATGTACCTCAGCTTTTCATTTTTTATTCGATTTAAATGTTAAAATAAAAAAAAAATGTTTTGAAAATAACTTGACAATTAATTCAGAAAGCGCAGTGTGAACGGTTAACAAAAATTTGAACTATTAAAAAACTTTCTATACATAAAACTTGTCTGCTTGATAAGCATATTAGTTATTTCAATTTATATTTATTTTAATTAATAGCTAATGGAATTTAAAAGTCAATGAATCATCCTGTACAATGTTTCTTATCCTATACGAAGCATGGAACATTTTCTCTTGTGCATGGCTTCCTAAGCAACAATGAAGAGTAGTCTGCTTTAGTGCTAATTAGTAAGTTTATTACTAATATTTTAATTTATCAATGTAATAGAAATTTTCGATTTTGCGTATATTATGCAATAACATAAGAAATACCAAATAGTTTTTATTAATTCATGGTATCTTTATTAACGTTTAATTTGATATTGAAACAAAATTTCTTGATTGTATGTGTAAGGTAAACACACCAATTGTGGGCCACTTAAAAACATTTATCTAATTATTATTATAGTGTAAGTGAATTTTAAAAGACATATGTATATATGTATATATATATATATATATATTAGCCTAAACTAAACTTTCATGAATCAGAATAAATCATAATTTTCAAAATATAATTTGTGGGAAAACATTTGAGAACACACATTTTAGGTGATATACTATCCTGTATACCATAATTATAAATCATTTTCTGCTGCATGCAAATATACCAAAACATAAACCAACTCAGCAAATCAAGAGGCATGCTGTCACGTCTCAGTAGCTGAGGAACATTCCTATTTAAAAATCGGTGTATTTTTGAAACCCGCCATTTGCATTTAAAATAAGGAACCAATGCTGCCAGGTTTGATTTGCAGCAGGTTCATATAGGAAATGACATTGTCAGCGATATTATACTAAAAAGACATTAGAATTCGTCAGTCCAGAGGTTGAAAGTCCTAAGAAGTTGATGGGGGAATTCACTAGGGGCCTCTCAAATTCAGGAGGCTACCCAATGTGCGATACATGAGGACCTACGTTAGAGA
>OZ025296.1:278086064-278456936 GCA_964019185.1 Maratus speculifer | reverse complement strand
TTGTATGTGATTAGAAGGTGACAGTTTTTGCCCTAAAGAATCGGAGATAATCACATGACCAGAGATAAGCGTCTCCTTAAAAAGCTGAAGCATCAAGAGAAGCCAGAAATGCCAATGTTTCCATCCAATGGGAAAACAATCGTCCAGAAAATGAACGTACAATGGTGACTATGTAAAATTCCTGATGAGATTGAGACAGCTGAGAAACGTTGAAGCTTCAATAATGATTCTGAGAGTCGTGATCAGCGAAGATGACCTGATTCTTCCAAATTTATTTTTTAAGATTGCCATCTTATACAAAAATAACTCTGTTGACTATATCGAGAGCTCCGAATTGTTTCTGTAACACGTGGAAAGCAAAACATTTTACAACAAAGCTCTGCATCATCGCATGCAGTCCATACACTCCAATAATGGATGACCAAAAACTTTCATGGTTGCGTCATTCACAACTTGTTGCTCCACAGTTCCAAAAAACTAACCCGATGAGCTATACGTATTGAGCATAGTTGAGAGGAACTCCAATGATCATAAAGGCAACACTGCTGCGGCTCTCCATGCAGCCTTGTTTAGGAAATAGCAAATGTTTCAGACACCAATTTAATTATTGTCAGGAGTCAGTTTTGCCAGCGTGTAGAAGTGGTTATTGCATCTGGTAATGATTTACACGAATTATATCATACACTGTGTTTTCAATATAATAAAATTTTTATTATTGTTATTATTTGTATTTTAACATGCGTCTGTTCCTGTTTAGAAGTAGACATTATTTTGTTCTAAAATATCTCCTAATCCTGTATATTCTTTGAAAAAAAAAGAAAAAAAAAATGTTACCAATCTCTGCTTCAGTAATGGGCTTGGTAAATTTCTGATACATGAATCTTTTAAATTTCCGGCTTATCCAAGAAATTATTTACAAGAAAAAAAAATATATATCAATAGCAGTTTAATTTAAAATAAATCATAATATCAAAGAAGCAATGTTTTAAATAAAAAGTTATCTCGTAATGAAATCTGTAAGAATTTGCTTAAAAAAAGCTCCTTTTGAAGGCACTTCAGAAAATAAAAAATGTACGAGTAGAAAAAAAAGTATTCCAAACAGTTTATAGAAAGTTAATATTTAAGATATTATTTAATCAGATTTTTTAAAAATCTTTCTTCTTGATTTTGTGTGCACGTGATACAATACATAAGAAACATCAAATATTACTGTAGTGTCTTTCTTTGTTATTCATTTTATAATTTATCAATAAAACTGAAGTTTTCAATTTTAATTGCACATATTAAAATTTACAAAAAACACATAACAGTGTTGACTAGTATCTGCTATCATTATTTACTATTAACTTTGTAAATCCTAATGATACAGAATTTTTCAATATTATTCAGTTCAGTTGTTTGTTACTCCAAAGTCTAAAGCGCTATTTATCGACATTTTTAAATTTTTATCTTTAAAATTTATTTTCAAGAGGATACTGACATAAAGAATATTTTTAGCGAAAACCGCAAACTACCAATTTTTTTGTTTTTTATAAGCGTTTGAAACTTTGGACCCTAAACTTTAATGGCACCTATCATCTTTGGAAAACGTGTGGAACCCTTAGTTTCCTCTTTAATGCTGTTTGTCTTAACGTGTACTATAATCCCTTAAATTTTTGCCCAAGAGTTTAGATTTACCCTGTATATCATCACAGATTTTTGTAATCGATTTCTTTTAAGAAACTGAAAATCTCCCCTACCCCGCCCTTAAAATCATTTAGAAGAAAGTATCAATAGAGCTTACTTTTTAATAACTTCTTTCTCACATTATTTTAGTTTCTTATTTACTCGATTCACCATAGTTGTATGCTTTTATATTACATAAGCAAAAGCGAGTCACGTCTGTTTTATATCAGAGCTTCAGATTTACTGTTTATATATTTTTTGTTTTTTCTTTACGTATTCTTGACGTGGTTTTATGCTATAACACTTAATAGAAAATCGATTCTGAAGTTACCCATTCTTTGCATCAGAAAAGTCTGAACTCAATAAGTGTTTATTTAGAATGATTTTTACACAATAGTTACTTCAGACAAAGAAATATAATTTTATTTATAGGAAATGTTTATCTTGTAATGAATTTACAGACATTTGCTTATGAAATACCTCCTAAATCTTCTGCGCTGTTGTTTAAAACTTTTAACTCTAAACATGGAAAGTTGTATGCTTTTATGTAAGAAATAAGCAAAAGCGAATCACGTCTGTTTGCCATATTTGAACTTTAGATTTATTGTACATATTTCTTTTTCTTACGCATTCGTGGTGTGTTTTTATGCATTAACACTTAATAAAAAAATTCATTCTAAAGTTATCTATTTTTTTAATCAGAAAACGTTAAACTGAATAAAGTGTTTATTTAGAGGGATTTTAAACTTTTTGTAAACCGTTGTCGCCACTGCAATTAAATAGAACAAACAATAGTGGAGAAATGACAAATAAAATTAGAGTTTGGGGTATGTGGCTCGTTTTCAAAAGCAATGCCACGCAGTCACAAAAAATGCTATTAATTTCTGAGAAAGAAATCAGGAAAATTTCCTAATGCATGATTTTTTACTATTGCCTGAATAATCGTAACCAAAAAATGTAAATAAGTCAATAAACCAGGATATGTAAATCCATATACAAACTGAATCATGTAATGAATTTTAAATAAATAACATGAGAATATTTCTATATATATAAATTGATTCTTCATAAATAACTGCTCGGTAAGAAAAATAAATTGATTTCTTACCTTGCTCGGCAGCGCGTAAATCCGGGTAACATCAGTTGAAGGACAGTATCCACCGTAATGATCCGATTGCTAAAATTTTGTTACGTCGCACATTTGGAAATAAATTCCTTTTGTTATTTCTCTTGTTTCTACTGAAATATAGAGTATGATTATTATAAGTCATGAAACACACTCTTAATAAATTGCTTCCATTAAGGGTTAAATGAAATATTTAATGTGTATACTGGATTAAATATTAAAACGGAGAGAGATCAGATTAGTTTTCTCACCATCTAAAGCAAAACAGAGAATTGAAACTTAAAAGAATAAAATAAAAGAAACAATGAATAGAGTCAGTGAATAAGGATTAAAGTTCATTTTGCTGGGCGCGGCAATTCCATATGCAGGAGAAAAATAGTTTTGTAACCACAAACAGCAGCTGCAGTGTAGATATAATTGTCTTTTGTATAAAGGTTCAATCTTGAGTACATGAAGAATAAAAGTCTAAAAGTTTTCTTGATTAAAAGTCCTTTTACGAAGAGGATTATCGCGTTTTAGTTACACACCTCTTAACACCCCCCTTAAGCCCCGAAGTGTTCATTTGCATTTAAAATAGTTTTTCGATGAATTACAAATTTGGCTTGGGGAGTGGTTTGGTAAGTAGGTCAGCGGTCATTACTTCAGACTGAACATATTCTAGTCTTATCACCTTTTCCTCGACGAGTTGTCTTAATAGATGCCATCGCAATTCAATATGCTTGCTTTTGTTGTGGAATTTGTCCGTAGAAGCAAGCTTGATGGCTGACTGATTTTCGTCAAATAAAACGATTGGCAACTCTTGTTGATGATCGAGTTCTTTCAAAAGTTTGGTTAACCACTTGATTTCCTGAGCTGCACTGGCGCCAGAGACATACTCTGCTTCAGCAGAGGACATTGCTATGCACGTCTGCCTTTTAGATTGCCAAAGGATTGGGTTAGTTCCCAATGTAAATAAATTACCAGACACGGACTTACGATCATATGGATCGTTGGCCCAATCAGCATCGGCATATGCTCTCAAGACAGGTTTTTCAAAATTCGTATATGTTAACTTTAGATCGATAGTAGTTTTTAAATATCTGATTGTTCTCTTTACTGCTTCCCAGTCCTTTACTCTGGGATTTTCGTTTCTACGACATAGAATATTTACGGCCGCGCAAATATCAGGCCTTGAAACGGTCGATATGTAAAGTAGTGCGCCAACCGCCTGTCTATAGTTAATATTATCCGGTAGGAGATTTTCATCATCGTTTAATTTAACATAATCCGGTTCCATAGGTGTATCGGTTGGTTTAGAATTTTCCAAACCAAATTTAATTATTAACTCATGAATTTTGTTTATCTGATCTAGGGTCAATGTGTTTTACTCAGGGCGATTAATGTTTATGCCTAAATAATACTTAGCATCGCCTAAGTCTGTGACAGGGTATTCTTTTCTCAATTGCGATATTAGTTTACAAATGTTTTGATCTTCCCCGGCAATGAGGAGATCATCAACATAGACAATTAAATAAATTGTTTCGTTATCTATGGTTCTCTTATACAGGCATTTGTCAATTGAGCTTTGGTTGAACCCTAATTTTAATAGCGAGTCATGTATCTTTATGTTCCAAGCTCTCGCTGCCTGCTTTAACCCATAAATTGCCTTTTTGAGTTTGCAAACCTTGTGTTCGGATCCGGGGACTTCATACTCTTCAGGCTGACGCATGTAAACTCCCTCCTTTAATTCCCCATGTAAGAAGGCAGTTTTTATATCGAGGTGTCTAAGTTTTAAATTTTTGTATAAGGCCATTGCTAAGAAGCTTCTTATGGTTGAATGAGCCGCAACGGGAGCGAAAGTCTCATCATAATCAACCCCAAACTTCTGTGAGAAACCCTTAGCCACTAACCTCGCCTTGTATTTTTCTATTTGACCCTGACTGTTATATTTTGACTTAAAAGCCCATTTGCTTCCAATGACTTTTGTCCCAGGTGGAACTTCTACTAATTCCCACGTACAGTTTTCTTTGAGTGAATTTATCTCATCTAATGTAGCATTTATCCATTTTTGCCTTTCTGCTGGATTTTGTATTTTCATTATGTCCTCCCAGCACTGTGGATCTTTATTTTGAATATCATATGTTAAAAATGCAAATCTGTCAGGGGGAACCCCCCTGTTTGATCTGTTGGACCTACGTGGTAGGTTTTGTGGGGAATCTGGTGTATTGTGATTCGCAACCTGATCATGAATATCATTTTCGGTACAACCCCTTTCATTTTCAATTAATTGCATTGTCGGTTGCAAGGTTTTATCAATTAGTGTGTCATTGTTTTCATTTGACGTGTTATCTTTAATTAAATCATTATTCTCATCTTCTAAAAATTTTACTGCACGACTTATAAGAATTTTCTTTACGTCCGTGCAAATCCTATATCCCTTACTTCTGTTGTCATATCCGACGAATATGCCCTCTTGTGCGGTATCATCTAACTTTCCCCTGTGAGATTTATGAATATATGCATATGCACGGCAACCAAAAGTTTTAATGTTAGACAAATCTGGCTTACGGCCAGTCCACATTTCATATGGAGTGCCATCGCAAGACGAAGTTGGGAGCCTGTTTTGAATGTACGTCGCAGTACAGATGGCTTCCCCCCAAAACGAATTAGGCAAACCGCTTTCCTTAAGAAGACAGCGTCCCATCTCCACTAAAGTGCGGTTTTTCCGTTCCGCCACTCCATTTTGAGGTGAGGAGTACGGCACGGTGAATTGATGATCAATTCCCTCATTTTTTAGATAGTTTTCAAATTCTTTCCCCGAGTACTCTCCTCCGTTATCGGAGCGTATTGCCTGCACTTTTCTGCCAAATTTGTTGGCAGTCATTGCTATATATTCTTTAAATTTTGAAAATACCTCATCTTTACTACTTAATAGATATACCACAGTAAAGCGACTAAAATCATCTATAAAAGTTAGAAAGTAATGTTTTCCCCCGACTGTAGCTGTTTGCATGGGGCCGCAAAGATCACTATGGATCAGCTCGATTGTTTTCGTAGCTCTAAAACTAGCGGTTTTGGGATAAGGGCTATTTGTGTGTTTTGATGCTATGCAAACTTCACAATCATTACTATGTTTACAATCATCAATTTGAATCCCTGATGCCATATCTTTGTCAACTAATTCTTTTATGTGATTAACATTTCTATGACCCAATCTTACATGCCATTTATGCAGACAGTTTTTCTTTTCACAGTGATGTGTCATATTCACATTTTGTATCGGATCAGGTTTTACCTTACCTTCATATAAGTTATTATTTACATAACCCTCAAGAAATGTTACACCATCATAAGTAATTTTGCATGATTTATTTTCAAATGTAGCTACGCAACCATTCTCAGTTGCTTGTTTTATGGAAATTAAATTGGTCTCTATTTCCGGCACGTACAAAACATTTTTTAATGTAATGGTTTTACTCGTATTGTCTGACATTACAGTATTTAATTTTACAGATCCATAACCGTCAGAATGTAATTCTTGACCGTTCGCAACAGTGACATTTGAGGTAGCATAATTAAAATCATGAAATTTACTTTTATCATTAAAAATGTGTGTTGATGACCCTGAATCGACAACCCATAAATCTTTGGAGCTAGTACCAACAAAAAAGGTTAAGTTTTTATCCGCGTGTCTATCCTTATTAAAATTTTTAGTTTTAGAAGTATTCGCGCTTACGTTGTCTTGGGAGCATACAGCCGACCTATTAGGTGAACTAAAGTTTTTGTTTACAAAATTATTTTGCCTGGGATAACTGTTTTTATTCTTTAATTTCCAACACTGATCGATTTCATGCGAATTTTTCTTGCAATATTTGCAGAATTTATTCTGTTTTGGTTGTTTGTTTTTTTGTATTTTAAACGCTGAGTGTTGAGTTGAGTTTTCACTGTTATATTGGCGCTTGTTAAATTCGTCTATAAGTTTTCCTCTGATGAAATTCGGTGTTAAATCTTCGTCATTTCTCACCTCCATAGCACAGATTAAGGTATCATAGCTAGGGGGGAGAGAGCAGAGTAGCAGGGCGGCGAGATGTTGGTCATCGATCGCCTCCCCGATAGCTAAGAGCTTGTCACGCAACTGATAAATTGTACTTAAATGTTCAGTCATGCTGCCCGTTTCTGCAAGTCTAGTTGAATATAACTTACGCAGAAGATATAATTTACTACACAGATTGGTGCGTTCATGCGCATTCTTTAGAGCAAGCCATGCTTCTCTGGCTGTTTCCAAATTTTTAGTATGGACAATTTGGTCATCGTCTATAAGTAAGTTTATTATCGCCTTTCTTTGCGATTTTTTTTTATAAAATCATTTGTTCTTGGATTGGGTGGTTCATTAATTATTATATCAAACAAATCTTCTTTTTGAAGATAATTTTCGACACGGAATTTCCACGTGTCATAGTTATTATTGTTCAATTTTTCGACTATTGCCTCCTTTAAAAGGCTCATTTATTTTATGTAAATATAATTGAATCAAAACGGATATAATAAACAGTTAATAATATAATAATATGAAAAATATATGTCTTAATAATTGTTCTTTGCTTTCTTTCTCATTTGTTTTATTCTTTTACTTTCTAGAAACAATGAAAGAATTAGCGACCAACTCAGACTCATGATCTTTTAAATAAATAACATGAGAATATTTCTATATATATAAATTGATTCTTCATAAATAACTGCTCGGTAAGAATAATAAATTGATTTCTTACCTTGCTCGGCAGCGCGTAAATCCGGGTAACATCAGTTGAAGGACAGTATCCACCGTAATGATCCGATTGCTAAAATTTTGTTACGTCGCACATTTGGAAATAAATTCCTTTTGTTATTTCTCTTGTTTCTACTGAAATATAGAGTATGATTATTATAAGTCATGAAACACACTCTTAATAAATTGCTTCCATTAAGGGTTAAATGAAATATTTAATGTGTATACTGGATTAAATATTAAAACGGAGAAATATCAGATTAGTCTTCTCACCGTCTAAAGCAAAACAGAGAATTGAAACTTAAAAGAATAAAATAAAAGAAACAATGAATAGAGTCAGTGAATAAGGATTAAAGTTCAATTTGCTGGGCGCGGCAATTCCATATGCAGGAGAAAAATAGTTTTGTAACCACAAACAGCAGCTGCAGCGTAGATATAATTGTCTTTTGTATAAAGGTTCAATCTTGAGTACATGAAGAATAAAAGTCTAAAAGTTTTCTTGATTAAAAGTCCTTTTACGAAGGGGATTATCGCGTTTTAGTTACACACCTCTTAACAATGAAATATATGTACATAATTTTTTTTTACCATTAAAAACGGAAATTGAAATTAGAAAATTTTACATTTTACGAAGCCGCAAACGCGTTCAAAAACACAAAACAGCATACTCATTTTGCTTACAGTTAATGAATGAGCTTGCAGACGGGGATATAAAAGGGATAAAGGGATATAAAATGGAAGGGAGATATGTATGTATACCATCGTAGACTTTGGCAATCGATTTCTTTCAAGAAATTGCCCCCCCCCCCAAAAAAAAAAAAAAATCCTTTACAACGAAGTATCAATAGATCTTACTTTTTATAACATCTTTGTTACATTGCTTTAATTTTTTATTTACTCGATTAAACCATATAGTCCATTCAAAATTGGTATAGTTGTTCCTTGATAGCTACTGATGACTAGGTAAAAAGTCCCCACCGATAGGAAGTGAGCAGGGGGGGGGCGCAGGAGGGGCAAAAAAGATCCCTCCCTCTTTTTTTAGGTTTTTGAAAATATCTCAAACATTATGAAGTTTTATAAAAAAAATACTCCAGCTTAAACTAAAGAGCATATGACATGCATACGCAGTGGAACCTCGGTTATCAGTCACTCTCAGAACCGGAACCATGACCATTTTCATCCAATCATATTTGGAAACTTTGCCTTAATAAATGCTACAGAAATGAAATTTGGAACATTTGTTCATTGATGACTACTAATGACTAGTAAAAAGTCTTCATGAATAGGAAGTGAGCGAAGGGAGGGAGGGCCAAATATAAGTTCCCTTTCCTCTATTTTAGATTTTTGAAAATATCTCAGAAACTATGGGTTTTCATAAAAAAAATTACTCAAACATAAATTAAAGAGCATAAAATTCTCTACAGATGACATATATGCGCAATGGACGCCCGGTTATTCGTCAGTCACGGGACCGTAACCTTGACGGATTTTCAGCAAAAAAATCATTTTCTTTTTAAATTTATTTATTCAGTGTCTATTGAAATTTATACTTTATATTCTAACTAAAAATGTAAACAGAAAGAATCTTAAGGGAGGAGATCAAGTTGAGCAGCCGGAAAATGTCAAAAGCTTTCTAGTTTCAAAACCAATCAATGTAACACAAAAATTTCTGCCTATACTTCCATAAAATACTAAGCGTTTAAAAAAAACCTTCGAATATACATATTTAGCAATATCAATTAGTTTTTTAATGACAAAATCGATGCTTTAAATCTATGAATTTTCAAGTATGCATTTTACGTGTAAGATTTTAAAAATTATATTGCAGATATATATTTAATATTGCATTTATATTAATTTAATTACTAAATTTTACACTGAACCTCAAGTTAGCCTGAATTTTGCCGTAGAAAATTTTTTATTGAATAAATAAACGTAATGTTTTTACTAAATTTAATAAATATGATTTTTAAAGAAATTAATTATGCAAATAATCAGCAGAACAAAACCAAAGATGTGCATTGAAGAAGTCCGTGGGTATTAATGTCAACAAAGACACAGAGATTACCGTTAAGCAAGATAACTTCCATTTAAATGAAAAGAACAAATCAAGATTGATTTCTATGCTTTCATCCAAATTGAACGACAATGGAATATCTTGTAAGGTAAGTACTGGCGATGCAGATACCCTGAAAAATCATCTTCCACTGACAGAGTGGCAGTTGTTGGTGAGGATGATGATTTTCTCGTCCTGCTAATCGCCCTTAACGCGCTCGAACGAGAATTTTTTTTCGTTAAGCCGAGACGTGAAAAAATTGAAAGGAAGGTTTTTACCACACAACAGATAGTTCAAGAAACAAGACTGAAAGACGCCATTCTAGTACTTCATGCATTCACTGGATGTGATACGACATCTGCCATTTTCAAAAAAAGAAAAATGAAAATTTTCAAACTGTTTTAGAAATGTGAAGATGCGCATAAAATTGCTAATGTGTTCAATAATAGGGAGTCCGACCATGTTGCAGAAGCAGGAAAGCTGACTTTTTTTGAGATTCTATGGAGCCCCCTCCATAGCTTCATCTTTTAATAATTTCCGATACCACTCTTTTGCAAAATCTGTATCGAATGTCAAACCTGACATATCATCCCTTCAGCCAACAGAACGAGCGGCCAGATAACATTCTTTCCGGATGTACCATTAAGTACAGTTATGGCATGGCCAGGAACAACAAGCCGAACTTTGGGATTGAGAACGAAGACAGAATCATCTTATTCCCATAACAACTAAAGATTCGATCGCATCTGAGGTTGTATTAAATACTATCTTCTGCAAATGCACCACTGGGTGTGGAGCTAAGTGTAAATGCAGGGAAGCTGCCATGAATTGTAGAATAATATTTAACATCTGCCATGGTGACTGTCTAAATGCTACACCAAAATATGTAGATCAGCATGATGACGAAAAAGATGAGGACGCGATTATAGATACAATCCTGTTGAGAATACCTACTAATGAACCGTCCACTTCAGTTGATGATGATGTGTCAAAGAAAAAGAAAAGAACATTACGACTTAGTAAGTAACATTTGCTTAGTGCTAAATCAGCACTTTTCATTTTTCTCTATTACGTTTTGTCGCACCAACAATGTTTCACATGACTAAACATTTGATTAATGTTAAATATATATCCACAGGATCAAGTCGAGATTAACAGCAAAAAGAAGAAGATAAGATGAAGATCCTTTATTCTAACGATCCATGCACTTCCGCTGAGGGTAATATTCAAGGAAAAAGCAAGCCAGAATGATAATGACTCTTTTTAAAGATTTCATTTACTTCATAATTACGTAATATCGACTTAATTATAAATTAGTATGTATGTACTTTTAGTTTTCTCCACATTGTTATACTCGCAGTTATGATGTTTCACATTAATAAACAGTTAATGGTGAATATCTATGTTAATTAATTACATGCCATTATCTCGTGCAGTATCTCGTGCATTTTGGAGTGTTTTGTGTTTTAGTTTGTTTATTTTTTGTGACAATATCTAATGAATTTGATTAGAACTTAAATAAGTTTCAAAAGAAAATTATTTTCTTTTGTTTAAATCCGCCAAGGTTCCAGTCTCGTGAATGGCGGATAGCTGAGGTTTAATTTTGTATACCTATTATTTGTAGAGAATTTGTTCTCTTTAATTTATGCCAAAGCAATTTTTTCATGGACATCCACAATTTATAAGATATTTCCAAAACACTTCAAAAAATTGGGAGGGGACTCCCGCGGCTCATGAGAATTTCATGAGGATTTCATAAGGATTTTTACCTATTCATTAGTAGCCATCAATGAACAAATGTACCAAATTTCATCTCTGTAGAATTTATTATAGTAAAATATCCAAATTTGATTGGACGAAAATGATTTTCGTTTGTGAAAATCCGTCAAGGTTCCGTTTCAGGGACTGACGGATAAACGAAGTTCCATTGCATATAAATGTCATTTGTAAAGAATTTTATGCTCTTTGATTTATGTTGAAGTAATTTTTTTTGTAAAAAGCCATAGTTTCGGAGATATTTACAAAAATCTAAAAAAGAGGGGGGGGGGGGAGACCTATTTTGCCGCTCACTTCCTATTCATGAGGACTTTTTACCTAGTCATAAGTAGCCATCAATGAACAAATGTCCCAAATTTAATCTCTGTAGCATTTATTATGGCAAACTTTCCTAATATGATTGGACGAAAATGATCATGGTTTCGGTTTCATGAATGACAGATAACCGAGGTTCCACTGCGTATGCATGGCATTTGTAGAGAATTTTATGCTCTTTAATTTAAGCTGGAAATTTTTTTTTCTAAAAACTCATAATGTTTGGTATATTTTCAAAAACCTAAAAAAAGGGGGGTGGGGACTTAATTTTGCGCCCCCCCTCCCGTTCACTTCCTATCGATGGGGACTTTTTACCTAGTCATCAGTAGCTATCAATGAACAACTGTGCCAAATATCTTTTCTGTAGCATTTATTATGGAAAACTTTCCTAATAATGAGAATATCGAGAAATGCGGATATGTGTGTTCGTCAACATTATGTCTTGTGTTGCTATATTGGAGAGTTTTTTTTTCAACAGGAACAGGAAAGAGCACACAGCTTTTAACAAACAACCAGACAGCTACCAACTTATGAATTGATGAAAATTTTACATTCTAAATCATTTTACGTAAATTGTTTGAACAAAACTAAAAGATTTACGTAATCATTTAATAAATTTTTGAAGGGTTTTAAACGGATTGAAGGATTTAGAAGGATTAATTAAATTTGAATTTACAGGGATTTTGTGCAATTTTTATAACCTCACTCAAATAATTTATTTTGAACTGTTTTCTTAATATTTTGTAGAATTATAAAGTGTACAGATATGATGGTCTTACAATATAAATATAAAAATATTTTCGAATTGAAAAATCCCCATCCCCCTCCTTCAGCGTCAAAAAAACTGAAAATATACAAAAGCAAAAGAAATCATCCTTTTAAAAATATTTTTGTTTTGTGTAACCAATAATGCTTTTGGAATAAAATAAAATAATATATCTGTAATTACCAAACAGTATTAGTACTAATCGACATATTAAAAGAATTTTATAATAAATAATTTTAATGGGACTTGTAAATATGGCCGGTAGATAAAGGGTTAAAGAGATATGGTAAACAGTAAGCGATATCAATTAACCAATTAACTAAATAATGTTGCAGTGATTTCGTAATAATATTACAATAAATAAATTGACAGGCTTGAGCGAGTCTTAATGGACATGATTCAGCATGTAGATGACAATCTACAAGTTGAATAATGATAATTTGAATGTATGTAGTGGTTTAGAAGAAATAAATATATATCTAGAACTTTTTTGCAAGTTTTTCAAAATATCAACTTTTCTTTAGACTTTATGGAAACAACCGAAATATAATATTGGAAATCACTAAAAATGTGGTGTAATTTTTTCACAGAGAAATTTTCTGTGACGGCTAATAATATTTATATTATCATATCCAATAAACTCCGCTTAATGTACTTATTTAGACAACAAAATAGAAATAAAAACCTAATTTGTAGTAAACATGAAAAAAAATAAATGGAATAAAAAGATTACACACAAAATGTCTATGTCTTTTTCTTTTTTTATTATGTGCATGATCCTCTGTGTAATCTTCCATTTTCTTACAACAGGAAATCAACAGCCAGTCACTCCTATATCTTTACTGCCAAATTCCACTTCGCATTTCTACTCTTTATATGGGATATTGTATATCTGTTCTTTATATTTTTGTAGGGGAAAAGTCGGACAGGAAATGCGTATTTTTATTACTAAGCTGGATGTAATATGAACGAAGATTATATGGTATTTTCTGTGTTATTGAGTATAGATGACTAAAAAGATCTCTAGACAAAATAACTTGTCATGTTTTGGGAAGTGTTTATGGAAATGCTTGCTCATTTTCTCAGAAGATTTATAATGAAGATTCGTATATGAGGTTACATATTTTTGTGGCTAAAAACGATTAAAGGTCAAAATAAAAAAAGGAGACAAATAAATAAATAAATAAATGAATGAATAAAAAGGGGAAAATTAAAACTCTCGTAATTTTAGTAAGTTTAGATTCTATGATAAAAAGTTAATTAAATCCAATTGATTTTTTAAATCATCAGATTTTGAAGCATTCACCTTTTATATAAACATTTTAATAACAATTTTAATTTTTCTTAAGAAAGGTGTTATAGTAAAAATAAAATACATTGACATGTTTCGGAACCGTCAAATAAGTTCCATAGTCATAATATAAATAAAACAAAATTTCAAAATATTACTCGGTCAATACAAATGACACGCGACAATGAGATATAAATAACAAAAAACACGCTCTCTATTGCAAAAAATTAAATTAAAATATAGACCATGATCTAAAACTTAACTAAAAATAAAAATAAAAATTTCAAACTATTTCACGGTCAATACAAATGACATGCGACAATGAAATATAAAAAACATCAAAAAACACGCGCGCTATTGAAAAAATTAAATTAAAAATAGACCATGATCTAAAAGAAATTCCAACCTGGTTCATCCCATTCAAGCCCTCACGAGGAATTTATTCATTAATTCTAACCATAACTTAGGAATAATAAAAGAAACTGTATCATTGAAAACCAGATTATTACGCGAATAAATTTCAATGGACTCTCTTATAATAGATTTACGATTACAATTAGATATGAAACATAATTTACTTTGATTAAGCAATATTTTTATCTCCTCCTTTAGATATGTTCTTCATAAGGCAGTGTTAGTACGTGCAAATTTAATATCAGATTCGTGCTCCCCTTTTCTAATTCCAAACTTTCTCCCAGCCATGCCAATGTAATAATTTAAGTCACCATTTTCAGTAATATAAGGTATTTCATAAACTCCAGCAAGATCATCATGTCCTATAGGATCCACTTGCTTATTAAGTAAACATCTTAATTTTGGTGGAGAAGTTGCAATCAAATCAAAATTAAACTTTTTTAATTTAAATTTTAATTTCTCAAAACTGCCTTTCAGATATGGAAAAGAAACTCTTTTAAAATTTTTAGAATCACCTCCTTTATTGAATCTTTCAGTTAACCCTGTGTATTGTTGTTTAGGCTTCCTTTTTCTATAATAATTAATTAATTTATTGATGCTACTTATTTTATACCCATTAGAACCTGCAATCTCACGGATCTTACACAACTCTTCATTTAAAAATTCATCAGAACAGACTTTAAACGCTCTATCAACCATGAAACGGAAAGTAGAGAATTTATAACAAAAAGGTGAACAAGCTGAATTTGGAATAATGTGTTGGCTATTAATTTTCTTTCTATAAATTGATCTTTTCAAACATTGGCATGACTGGGAGAAAGTTTGGAATTAGAAAACTGGAGCACGAATTTGATATTAAATTTGGACGTACTAACATTGCCTTATCAAGAACATATCTAGATGAGGAGATAAAAAAAATTGTTTAATTAAAGTAAATTATGTTTCATATCTAATTGTAATCGTAAATCTATTATAAGAGAGTCCATTGAAATTTATTCGCGTAATAATCTGGTTTGCAATGATACGGTTTCTTTTATTATTCCTAAGTTATGGTTAAAATTAATGAATAAATTCCTCGTGAGGGCTTGAATGGGATGAACCAGGTTGGAATTTCTTTTAGATCATGGTCTATTTTTAATTTAATTTTTTCAATAGCGCGCGTGTTTTTTGGTGTTTTTTTATATTTCATTGTCGCGTGTCATTTGTATTGACCGTGAAATAGTTTGAAATTTTTATTTTTATTTTTAGTTAAGTTTTAGATCATGGTCTATATTTTAATTTATTTTTTTTCAATAGAGAGCGTGTTTTTTGTTATTTATATCTCATTGTCGCGTGTCATTTGTATTGACCGAGTAATATTTTGAAATTTTGTTTTATATTATGACTATGGAACTTATTTGACGGTTCCGAAACATGTCAATGTATTTTATTTTTACTATAACACCTTTCTTAAGAAAAATTAAAATTGTTATTAAAAAAGTTTAGATTCTATAATTTTTTTTTAGCCTTATTCATTTTAATTTCTTTTACACATGTTATGTTTTGTATGCATTATTATGATTAAAAAATAGGCGAAAGTTTAGAAAGATTAAATAGTAATATTGAATTGGCCTCCCTCTAAACTCTGTTTTATCCACATTTAGGCTTTCATTCTATATTTCGCGATCCTAAAAATTTTAATTCTTGGTAATCAGCAGGGAATATGAGAAGTATTTTTTGAAACACTCTGTATTTTTTGATTGAGTTGCTCATGCTATATCATTATACGTTTCATCTTTGTAATAAAGAAAGTTAAAGCTAAAAACACACACACATATTTATTAGATTTATATTCAAGACGACAGTTTTTTGTTCAATTACATCAAATATTTGTTGTGTTTATAAAAAAAATATTGGCTGACTGCAAAGGTTCAATCCTCATTTACAATGCATCGAGTTTCAAATTGTAGCCCAGTTGTTTTAAATAGGGAAATGCAGCCGAATTGCCAACATTTAGTTTTTCAGTAACCTCTTCACTAGAATTCAGTGGATAATTATTAACTAAATTACGAATTATGTCATTATCAATGCCAGAAGTTCATCCAGTGCATGTTTTATTGTTTAGATTGAAATCACCATTTTGAAATGTACAAAAACATTTATAACTGTCATAAGAGTGGGAGCATGATGCAAAGAAACATTTTGAATATATTTTGTAGCAAGTCTTTTTAAGGAAACAGTACTTTGATCTTAGTCAAAATATCGATTTTCTTTTTTTTTAATATTAAATGAAATCTACTTTAATTGTGCATATTTTGATCCTCATTTTTATCTATACGACAATATATCACGAGGTATTATAAATTTTGTTAATAGATTCAGCGCAATTACCCATATAAATGAAAATTTTAAACTGATTTTTCTCCCAGTTCATGGTTGTATGATTTGTTTATTCGATAAATACTAAGTCCTTTTTTGCTAGTTTAGAGAGAGGTTTTTTTTCATTTTTTTGCTTGTTCTTTATGGTGTATTTAATATTTTTGTGTTTGGATTTAACATTCAAGTTTATAGTTCATTATAAAATATTTTAACTGAGAGTTTCTTAAATTTCCCTTTTTTTAATATACAAAAACATTATATTAAATGTAAAATCCCACACATCTAAAAATCCATGCACAGTTTTATGTAGTGTATTCTAATGAATAAGAATCGACAAAAACATTTATAACTGCCGTAAGAACGGCAGCATGTTGCAAATAAACGTCTTGAATAACTCATGTAACACAACATGGCGAAAAAGTAATGATGTAATCTTCTTTTTAAATATTAACCTGACAAACAAGCTGATTTGAAACAATTTTTTAACGATATGTTCAATCACGGCACATGTCGATAACTTCAGTTAAAAATATATTTCTAAAAGAAATACCAAGATTTTTTTCCATAACTATAGAAAACAGAGAATATCCCAAGTCTTCACCATCTATGAAATAAGAGACGAACTTTTCCAATCATTCAATATGTGCTAATAAAAACTGGCATTGTATGAAAATTATTATGTTAAGGTAAAATTTTTTAACTGATTAAAAATTTTAAAATTTTTAAGATACGAATATATTTTCCACTTAACTCTTGTTAATACTAGTTAAAACAGTCGAATATATTAATAGTTCTATAATAATAATCGAATACTTTAAATTAATTAGAGAATTAGATCTCAAAAATTTTGCTTTCAAATATATTTTCTGAAAACTAAAAATAAGAATTTCCAACTTTCAATAACCATCTACGAATGAACTAGATACGAATTTATTTTCCACTAAACTCTAGATAATACAAGTTAATATAGTCGAATATATTATTAGTTAATACAATCGAATATTTTAAATTAATTAGAGAATTAGATCTCAAAAATTTTGCTTACAAATATATTTCCCGAAAACTAAAAATACGAATTTCCATCTTTCAATAACCATCTACGAATGAACCAGATACGAATTTATTTTCCACTTAACTCTAGGTAATACTAGTTAATACAGTCGAATATATTACTAGTTAATACAATCGAATACTTTAAATTAATTAGAGAATTAGATCTCAAAAATTTTTCTTACAAATGTATTTCCTGAAAACTAAAGATTAGAATTTCCAACTTTCAATAACCAGCATAACACAGAACGAATAAACAAAATAAGTTTAGCATAAAGTCATTTAAAGATTCGAGTACTTCTTTTTTTAAACCAAACTGGGAAACTGTGAAAAGTTTCAAAAACAACGAATGTGCTAACTTGTCGAATAATGAGACATTTAAAGATAATAGAGTATTTGCTATTTATATATATTTAGTCATCTGAAGCCCATGTAAGCGCAACCAGCAAAGTAAATACTCATTTTACCGTTTTAAGATCAAGAAATAGTTCTTTTGAACCAGCTACATTTTCTCAGTATTTAAGAAATAAGAATAAATTTATCACTTGACGTAGGTGATAATAGGAATTTCTTGCTAAGGTGAATGTGAATTATTTTTATAAAGTTTTTGTCGAAATTTTTGTGCTAGTATTGGATAACGGAAGTGTTTTCAGTGTTTCTTGTTTCTGAAAATAATACCCTGCTTCTCCGACCCCGTCAATTGCTTTATTTACATTTCTAGAAAAGGGAGAATCGAAGAGAATTTATGTGAGTGTTAGAAATACCTTAAACTAACAAGAATTCCATATATATTTTATTTTACACATTAATCTCGAACTTCAGAAGTCTTAAGCAATATGCTATAAATAGGTGGTTCAACAATTACTTTCCCGTGTGCATATAAAATATTTGTATTGCGATGGTTAATGTGAAATATCGAAGCCTTCTTCTTATTGTGATTATAAATCTCCATCAGCTCTTCATTAAGGAAATTTTTCCTTGGGAAAATGTGAGGAATAACTCACTTTGCTCTTATGTATACTTGTGCATATTTGCTCTTAAATTCACTTTGTTAGGCAATGTCGAGTAATAAAATCTTTCAAAGATACATTACAATGTTAAGGCCCCACACTAGTCCCTGATAAAGACCCGGATGATAGTATTAGGTCTATTGGGATGGTCTTTTCAAATATCTTACTCAAATTTTAATATTTTTACATGATTTTTTTAATAGGATAGCGAGGACGATCTACAACCGGGTTAGTTTTTACGTTTTCAATTTTGGTCTCGGATTTTAAAAAAAATTACTTTAACTTTCGAAACTGGTTATAACCGGTTCTGAAGTTGAAACAATCTTAATATAAAGAAACATATATAAACAAAATCGGAAAAGTAAAAACTAGCCCGGTTGTAGATCGTCCTCAGCTATCCCATGCAAAAAAAAAAATCATGTAAAAATAATAAAATTTGAGCGAGATATTTGAAAATAATTCCCATTAGACTTAACATTATCATCCGGGTCTTTTTCAGTCAATAGTGTGGGCTCTTAAATACTTTTGAAACTAATGTTTCTTCGGCTTTTATAATAATATCGAATTTTTTAATATTTGATGAAAGTATGATATAAAAATAATAATAATAAGGATTATTACAATAAATCATTGATATACATATTTCTTTTAGCGGCTTTTCTCAGATATTGTTTTTGAATTTATTTTATTTTTCTTGTATGCAGGAAAATTCTAACTGTTAAATGCTTCATTTTTAAAAATTCAATTTAAAAATCTTACTCGGCTTTCATCTGTTAAAGAAATCATGAAAAAATAATTTTAAAATATCGCATTTTGTTTTAAGTATGGTATACGGCTAAAAAACAGGTTGCTGGATATCGACAACATTGGGCTTAAATGGAAAAAATAATTTTCCTTCATAAAATTCTACAATACTATACACACACGAATTTTAAGAACCATGATAAAGTATAAAATTTGTTTGCTCAGTATAGAACACGATAGAGCATTTCAAAATCTGCTTAAGAAAACAAAAGTACATGTAGAAACAATTAAAAAATAAATTTATTCTTTATTCTTAAGCAGCAACTTTCGCTGCCAGATGTTGAAAACTAATTCAATAATATTTTCAGAATGTATTTTATTGGCAGAATTAGATATTAGACCTTCAATATCATTCTAATCATATTTAAAACAAAACAAACCTGGGTATGTTGCTGTAAGGCAACACAAGGCATTTAAGAGTTAAATTGCATCAATTATATTTTTAATTGAAAGGATTTAGCGGTGTTACTTAAAACAATAAAATAAAAAGTGACATCTGCGGACTATTTTTTCCAAACTTGTTTGTACTCACCTTCTTTAAAAAAGATATCTAATTCAAGAGACAACCACTTATAATCGTACATTATGAATAAAAATTTTAATGTTTGAAAAATAATTTTTTCTTATCTCTTGAGAGATAAGTAATTGTTAACATTAATTTTGTATATTCTGTACCCAACTGAAATATTTCGTTTACTTAATACTTATGATTTTTGTACCTGGTTGTTACCTTAATATGAACGCATATAAATGAGTATAAAAGTATATTTGATCCAGAGTATTAACTTGTTGACTAATTCTAGATGACAGAAAGCAAGTATCAAATTTCCGCTCTCTGACTTATTGCAATCATAAATCTCCATCAGCTCTTCATTAGGGAAATTTTTCCTTGGGGAAATGTGAGGAAAAGCTCACTTTGCTGTTATGTATACTTGTGCATATTTGCTCTTAAATTCACTTGTTAGATAATGCTGCATAATAAAATCTTTCAAACAGTCATTACAGCGTAAAGTACTTTTGAAAGGAATGTCCGTTGGCTTTAAGAATTATGTTGAATCTTTTAACATTTGATGAAAGTATTATCTTAATATAATAATAAGTATTATTACAACAAATCATTGGTCACATATTTCTTTTAGCTTCTTTGCAGTTACTGTTTTTGAATTTATTTTATTTATTTATTTTTGTAAGCAGAAAACTATTAACCGTTAAATGCCTTATTTTTTAAAAATCAATTTAAGAGTGTTTTGCGGCTTTCCTTTCTTAAGCAAGTCATAAAAAATAGTTTTAAAAAATTGCATTTTGTTTTAGCTATAGTTTATTGCAAATCGGAAGCAATGGAAAACTAGTCGTTGGGGGGTCACCGTAATACTTACCCATCATGGATATGCATAATACAATATATGAAAATAAAACGCGTGTAAACTATTTATGGAATGCACTGCAATTCCAAAATAAAATTTAAACGCATTTTTAAATAGTTTTAATATACATAGTAATGCTCTATTAATGAACTGCTGATGAACCAATTTCGACAAATTATATAAAACACCAAAATACTCAAGTAGTACCGGATTGCGTAAATGAAACATCCTTATAACTCCAAAAATAATAATCATATTAACTAAAAATTTACTTTGTCGGCTTGAGCATCTCATTTCCAATTAAAATATATCTTTCAATTGAAATTTGAATGAAATACAGGGTCGTGAAAAATCGAAGAATATGGAAAACATGATTACTCATATCTCGACATCTAATAATCCGATCGACATCGTTCTTTATGCAAAAGTTGTGTTATTTTATTGTCTTTTACTTCCATTCCTTAAAATAAAAAAATTCGAAAATTTTTATCTACTTTACATCAAAACGAATTTTTCGACAGTCCGAAAAAAATAGTTCCGGATAATCGAAGTTACTGATATTAAATAGGCTTCGTCCCATTCTTACATACTAAGTACATGCAAAATTTCAAGTCTCTATCTCTATTTGTTCGGGAGATAGAGCGGTTACAGACAGACAGACAGACACACAGACGGACGGACGGCAATTTTTTTTTCTAGAAATATGTTTTTCGGAATCTCCAGTGTCTGAAACGTGTAAATCCGTCAAAAAAATTTTCGATTTTCAAAGCGATTGCAAGATTTACCCTATACTACGTATGATGGGTAAGTAAAATAGTTTTCCTTAATACAATTCTGTAATATTAAACTCACATCAATTTTAAGAACTATGATAAAGAATACATTTTATTTGCTCACTACAAAACAAGATTTATCATTTATTTATGTTATTGAACACATACATCTTATTTGTATGGAGCCTGTGTATAAGTTATCGTCCATATATAGGAACGAGATAGCACAAGAAAGTTTTACAAGATGAAGGAAATGAACCTGGGAGTTCCACCCAAGAATTGTGAGCAATAGAACCAGTGGGAATCGAACCCACCGCCTCCTATGCTCGTTGGCGATTAGCGGCATGGTATCTTGAACACTTTAGTCACGGAGGCCACGCAGATCAAACAGATTATTTTACAAAAAAAAAAAAAAAAAAAAAAAAAAAAAAGCACATATTGAAACGATATAAAAATATTAATAATATTTTCCGAATGTATTATATTCACAACATTAATTACTAGAGTTTCAATATTATTCTAATCCTATTTTAGAAAACAAAACTGGGTATGCTTCCGTAAGGCAACACAAGGTATTTAAGAGTTAAATTACATCAATTACATTTTAAATTCAGAGAACTTAATGAAGTTTCTCATATAAAAGGTGACATCTGGATATATTGTCAAAACGTGTTTGTATTCACCTTCTTGTAGTCTTATCGTTACTACTTTTATTGTTATTGCTACTTCTAATGCCAATATATATATATATATATATACACAATTATTACAAATTTGATACTAATTATTATTGAATTATAAACTGAATTTTTGAACTATCATTTTCTTATAGCCATTTACAAAACAATTCATTTTAAGAAATGTTTTCTTATGTCTTATAATGTTTATGAGAAAATTATCTGCTTATTTTAGGGTCATTGCATACAAAATGAGCAAATTAGCTGTGGCTGCTATGTCACAGATTTGAATGAAAATTGGCATATAAGTACAGCATTTTTATTTATGAGTAAATGCATATAACAGATTCTAGGACAGTTTATTTAGGTACGTAAACTCACGTTGAAAGTTGATACAAATTCGAGTTTTTGTTGACATGCTTGAAATTTTAATTTTGATTATTAGCCTTAAAAATGAAAAAAAAATTGTCACAAATTATTTTTATGTAAGAATTCATAATACGCAGGAGATTGGCGTAATTTAGGATTTGAATTTTTATGCCTGAAAGATAAAAAATACAGAACAGGAAAAATTTTAAGGGTAAAATTCAATATTTCTATTACTTATTTAAATAAGAAGGACAGCTGTTATAACTTTATAATTATTTCACGTTGTAGATAAATGTACGTATATTAAATGTAGAAATTTTCATATATTCTTTTTTATTTCTTAATGCGAAAAAATAAATAAATAAGAAATAAATTGACGAGAAAAGGCAGTATTTCTATTGCTTTTTTGGACATGAAGAAAAACTCTTAAATCTTTTGAAATTATTTGATATTACAGATATAAGTGTCTATTTTAAATACTGAAACGCTACTTTTCGTCTTTATCTTCTTTTCTTTTCTTTTTTCTTTTTTGCTTCAGGATTATATTAAAAATGATTAGAATTGAACAAATAATTATCGAGTAATTTTAAATTCTTTTAGAGGGCAGCACTATTTTTCCCTTTAAACCGTGCAATATTCTAAGAAAAGCGCGCACATTTAAAGAGAAATTGTGCATGGAATGTAACACAATTAACCTTTTGAACCCATTTTTTATGTTAGGAATCAAAAGGGGACGTTGAAATTTTTAGCACATTATGGACTCATTAATCTTTATGTCTGTGTAATATTGTTAATGTCGGACCATTCCTTTATTTATTTTTTGTGCATACATAAGAGGAAAAATAATGATTTTGCAATTTTTTTTAAGTTTCTATGTTTTATTAAAGATGAAGGAAATAATGGTAAGTTTGAAACTTGGGGATATCGACCTTTTTGATTAATACTACATCAGGCATCAATTTGACACATGTTTTTAATTCCTTTAATTTTTATAACGCTTCTAATTTTCTCAAAATTCAAAATTTTTCAATTTTTAAAACTAATTTAGGCGTTTCCAGATTATTATTATTAAATAAATAGGAAAATAATTCTTCAGAGTTTATAGTATTATAAACAAAATTTATTTCTGTTAAATAATTTTCAAGATATAAAATTTCAAACTTGAAACTTTGAATGATTGCACACATGCTATTCTATATCGCAAATTTTTTAAATGTCCAAAACTGCTAAAATAATTTATTTTTTGTCAAGATATTTTGCAGAACTCTATATGAATATGAACCGAATCTGTGTATCAAATTTTATTAGAATCGGTTACCATAAGGCCACAACTTTTAAAAACTTTTTGCTCATTATACGTGGAATGATCCTTTTCTGAATCAAAAACTAATATGGTTGTGCTATTTATAAAATCATTTATAAGAACGATTTTTTTTAAACTGATTTTCGGAAACAATTTCGGGTAATTTTTATAATATACAATAGTACCTCAATTTGCATCCCCTCAAGTTTTCCCCCCAAAAATTTCTCAATTAATACGCCTTTTGATGTGTTTGAAAGACTTTTCAGTCTACAAACAAAGTACTGATAAATAACTGCAGAACGAATGTATTTCCTATTGTATGTAGATTAATCTAGAGACGATATAGATAAATAAAGAATACTGAATGTGTATGCTTATCATAATTATGATTTTAATGCATCGCATATTTTATGTCAAGATTACATTTAGTCAGTAAATTAAACGCAAGTATCAAATTTTAACAATTATGAGAGATAAACTATGTCAAAGTAATGTCTTTTCGAAAATGTTTCAAAAACCATACACTGTAACATAAGTCATAATGTTTATAGAGTACTTAGAGTTTGGAATTTATTGAGAAATAAGAAAGAACGAATGAGCATACAAGCCTTAAATAATATTTTTAATTTATCTGCGCAAATTTAAGTTATATAGCTGGTATTAAAACAATTTACACGTCTTAATTTGGCTCATAAGTTACAAGATTATTTTTCCGTTACCATATTAATTTTTATTAGCTGTAAGAGATAGATTTCAAATTGATCCGAAAGAAAATGTTCAGTCGAAAAAGCATAATACTTCCCATTTAATTTTTTTTAAATTATTGTTTATTTTTAATAAATTCTTTTTACGTATAGAAATCTATATTTCACAAATCCTTATAATAATTCTGGAACAGGCTTTGAAAAAAATATTAATTAATTCTACCAGAAAACTCGAAGGCTAAAATGTGTAGAATCCAGTTATGGAAGATTGATGGAAAACCCGTTATCTGGGCAAATGACGCATATTGAAAGCGTATATCGATAACCAACTCAAAAAATTATTTTGTGTAAAACAATTGCTGATCATAAAGTATTTTTATTGGACCACCACAACACGGCATTCTTGAAACACTATCCTCACAAGTAATTGCAAAATTTTTGCTTAATAGGTAGATTACATATTTTTCGATTTTTGTAAAGAGAAGTTGTTATTAGGCTGAGAAATCAAAGACTCTGAAATAACTGATGGAAATGACCGATTCCTAATTTCTACATTTTTCTTCAGTTTAGTTAGTAAAGATTTCCTTGGATACCACATTTTTCGTAAAATATTCAGGATTAATTTTCGTTGATGTGGTCCTTGATCAATTTTTATTTTGATGTCGCAACTATGTCGTACTCGAAAACATACAACATACAACTACTCATGATTAAATATAGAATCAGACAAATAAATGCCGACAAATTGTAGCGTTTGTCCTTGAGACCTTTTAATGGCAGTTTCAAACGCAAGTTTGATCGAAATTGTCATCTTCACAGTTGGAATGGTCATTAATCAGGATTGTTAAGGCACAGGTGAATCCGCGGAATGAAAACGATTTCTTCTTGAAAATACTTGTAAATATCTCAGTAATAATTAAGCTAGATTTTAAATTCTTAATTAAAAGCCTACTAACATTGCACATGCCTCTTTATATGTCTAAGTTCCTTAAGACCATAAAATTATATTTTAATTTCAATATATGTGGGGTCACATTTGATGGAGTTTCGTTGTTGAGAAACTCTACCGGATACCTATGGTTATCTTTCTCAATAGCATCCTTAACCTCCTGACTGCCGCTGGCTGATTTTTTCGCACACTAACCTGCAGGTTTCCTTGAGTATAAGCAATATTTAAATTAATATAATTCTACAAATAAAACCCAGTTTTGAAAAATTAAGTTAGGATTAATTCTCTCAAAGATTATACACCTATATATAATAATATGTTTTGTATCAGGTTGGAAAAAACATCTTTTTTTTATATTTTTAATAAATTACAGAGAAAACAACATTACAATTTTACCCTTTTGCCGGGCAGTCCGGGGGTAATGCTATCCGAAGTGAGGTATATGTAATGTTTACGTTTCCCCTTAGAGGAGTTTTAAAACTACTTCATTTATTTTATCTATAAGAACATTTGTTTGACACAGTATTGCTTTGTTGACAAATTATTTCCCATCACCTTTTGATAATTTTTGTTTTTTATTATTTTTCCTTTACAAATTCATTTTGCAGGAGTGTTGAACAAATCTTCAGTTAAATGCAGAAATTATTTCATAGTCAGCGCTACCTGTCTTCAATAATTTATCACTGAAAGCTGGGTCTATTTATCTGACATAGTTCGTTAATCTCAAAATGTGAAACAATTCCCATAAAGGACTGCATCTAATGCTCATTTGTAGAGTTTGAGTTCTTGAAACAATGGGTAATATTTGCAAACCGAGACAAATTTTCTTTCATTGTTATGGAAGGGATTGTTTTAAAAATGGCAGGAACTCTATTATTTATCTCCTGATTGTTCTTTTGCTCTGTATTTTCACGAAACCACTGTACTTCAGCTTCTTTACAAATCATTTTAAATATATAGTATATATATGTTATAAAATAAACTTAAGCATTTTAAACTTTAAATAAAACAAACCTTAATTAAAAAGATTTTCGGAAGAAAGGAAACTATTTTTTACTTAAAACTAGGGGGCTGCACCCCCCTGCTCGCTACGCTCGCCAACCTCCCGCGTAATCGCTTCGCGATTACAAGTTTTAGGCTAGCCCTGCTTGCTGCGCTCGCCAATACCCCATGGTATTACTCCGCGATTCCGTTCGATATTGCTTTGCAATCCCGGTTTGTATCGCTTCGCGATACCTTATTTTCCACACACTCAATTTAGGAATCTTTCCTGATTGGTCTATTCGACTCATGGAAGGTGTGATCCACCCGGACGCGTTATTTCTGGAAACCTTGCACATCAGCATTATTCCAGGAGTCATTCCTGAAGATTTGTTTAAGGCTAGTTTTTTTTTTTTTTTTTTTTTTTTTTTTTTTTTTTTTACTGTAGAAGGAGATTAAACGAGTGCATAAAAATATAGGATTTCAATAATATTCGATTAAACGGGTAAGCATGTAAGTGTAACGTTTCAGTATTATTCGTGTATTATTCGTTTAAACATGTGCATATAAATGCAATATTTCAATGTAATATTCGATTAAGCGGGAGCATATAAATGTGGTACTGCTTGACCAGTTTTCAAAGACCTGTCTTGGCATACTGCCAAAATAATGGACCTTTCCGAAGGTAGGGAAGCATTAGGAAGGGGGCGAAATTCCTCTTCATTCACGATAAAAGCAATAGTAGGAAAAACTCCCTTTTCATTGCTCCCAGTCCTATTATCAACAATAGACTCGTCTAACTCAGACCTATTACTCACGTGACAGATCTTTAATGCTTGGCTCAGCAGTATTTCAATAATATTCGATTAAGCGAAAAGCATATAAAAATAGTATTTCAATAATATTCGATTAAACGGAAAAGCATTTAAATGTAGCATTCCAATAATATTCGACTAAGTGGGTAAGCATATAAATGTAATATTTCAATAATATTCGATTAAGCGGGTAAGCATATAAATGTAGTATTTCAATAATATTCTATTAAACGTGAAGCTTTTAAATGTAGTATTTCAATAATTTTCGAATTAACGGGTAAGCATATAACTGTAGTATTTCTATAATATTCGATTAAACGGTTGGCATATAAATGCAACGTTTCAATAATATTCGATTAAGCGGGTAACCATATTAATGTAGTATTTTAATAATATTCGATTAAATGGGAAAGCATGTAAATGTAGTATTTCAACAATATTCGATTAAACGGGAAGCATATAAATGTAGTATTTCAATAATATTCGATTAAGCGGGTAAGCATAAAACTGTAGTATTTCAATAATATTCGATTAAACGGTTATCATATAAATATAGTATTTCAATATTATTCGATTAAGCGGGAGGAATGTAAATATAGTATTTCAATAATATTCAATTAAGCCGGTAACCATATAAATGTAATATTTCAATTATATTCTATTAAACGAATGAGCATATAAATGTAGTATTTCAATAATATTCGATTAAACGGGTAAGCATATAAGTGTAACGTTTCAGTAATATTCGATTAAACGGGTGCATATAAATATAGTATTTCAAAAATATTCAATTAAGTGGGAGCATATAAATGTGGTATTTCAATAATATTCGATTAAGCGGGAAGCATATAAAAATAGTATTTCAATAATATTCGATTAAACGGAAAAGCATTTAAATGTAGTATTCCAATAATATTCGGTTAAGCGGGCAAGCATATAAATGTAATATTTCAATTATATTCGATTAAGCGGGTAAGCTTATAAATGTAGCATTTCAATAATATTCTATTAAACGGGAAGCTTTTAAATGTAGTATTTCAATAATATTCGAATAAACGGGTAAGCATATAACTGTAGTATTTCAATAATATTCGATTAAACAGTTGGGATATAAATGTAACGTTTCAGTAATATTCGATTAAGCGCGTAAGCATATAAATGTAGTATTTTAATAATATTCGATTAAATGGGTAAACATGTAACACTCTGTTGCGGTATTGCTTTGCAATCCCGGTTGGAATCGCTTCGCGATGCATAGACGGAGCCCTTTCCTGATTGGTCTATTCGACTCATGGAAGGAGTGGTCCACCCGGAAACGATATTTCCGGAAATCTTACACATCAGAATCATTCCAGGAGTCATTCCTTTTAAGGCTAGTTTTTTTTTTTTTTTTACTATAGAAGGATTATTGTTATCTTTCGATATTTCGACTTTGATTTAGGCTTAGTTTTTACGATAAATTACAACAACAACAATAATAATAATAATAATAATAATAATAATAATAATAATAACTACAGGATTTTCACATTTGTAATTTGGAGTAAAAATCTTTATTAGGTTGCCACATTTGTAATAATATGCTTAATAACACACACTATAATGTACTGATTAACTTTTATATTATGTTTTGTAATAACCACTTTAGAAAATATTATGATTTAAAAAAAAGGCTCAAAATATGATACTTTTACCAAAAATCATCATTTTAAAAGATTACATTTGAAGAGATGAAGTTATGAAAAAATCAAAACACATCTTTTTCTTAAAACCATACATTTATTGGCGTGTTTACAAAAAATCATTAACTTATACAGTACGCTGTGAGGCTGGTCTGATGTAGACATGATACTGTATAAGTATCATATTTATTTAAGAAAAAGAGGAATTCTTATTTTAATCTAAGTTATATAATGAATAAATATAACGTAATTATTCATTTATTTAATAAATACTAAGTGAATGAATCCATTAAAATTTTTTTAATGGATTACGTTAATTACTTTTTAATAACAGAAAAAATGAAAAATCGGATACTTATTTCATTAAATTATGTTATTTTAATACGATTTACCATTAGATTTACTTTTTATTACTTACTGCTTTCCATTTATTTATATGTTTTATAGCTAAATATTTTAATAACGTGAATTAACCTATTTCATTCACAACTAAAAAGAAATGATGAATCTAGTACTTGTCGAGAATTTAATAAAAATCTGGCGTTCGTGACTTCATAATTCACTTTCGAAAAATTTCAAAATTTAAAACGGGTGAAAATGCGCAAATATCGTTCTGCAATCTCAGGAAATATCAAATCGATTTCAAAAGTAACGGTTGCAAATTGAGGGTGACAGTCCTTGTTCCAATATTGACATATTTTATGTTGTTGTCACTACCACCTGGGGTTGCGAAAACAAAAAATTATCTAAATTGCGTTTTTTGTGCAACTGAGGGTTCTACCATTTTGAAATTCGGCATAGAGATCACTTAAATGATGACGAAAAAAAATCGAAATTTAAAAGGATGAAATGAGCGAAAAACGTTCTAAAAATGTTTTAAATCACGATTTTTACGGAATCTTATGAAATACCAAATCAAATAATGTTTACAAATTGGTGGTTAGAGAACCTGTTCAAAGATAACCTATAATTTATGACGATGCCAGTACCACCAGATTATTGCAGGAGCAAAAAAACCTTCTAAATTGGTATCGGTGTGATACCAATGATGATATATACTTTAAATATGGCGTTGTAGTTGCTTACAAAATATAAATGTCCGCTAAGAATAGTTGAAAGTAAATTTGAAATTTAAAAGTTGTGAAGCAAACTGAAGGAGCGAAAAGACTTCAAAAAAAAATTCTGAAATTGTAATTTCTATGTAATCTCAGAAAATAAAAAACTTATTATAATATTATTGGTTGCGAATCAATTCTGATAATCTCCGATACTATATAGGCTATATTTCATACCAATGTCACTATCACCTGTTGTTGGCAGAAACAACAAATATTCAAAAAAAGCCTTAAAAACTTTTTAAATTACGAACACTGCAAAAAAATAAAAATAAATAAATAAATAAATAAATAAATAAAAATAAAAAATAAAACTTTTAAAGTTACTAAGCTTTTTCTTGGAAACTGGGATTCCTAGAGCTTCTTACGTAACAGTAAAAATAAAAATTCATTTAACAGAATCGGTCACATGAGTTTTCGCTGTTACCGTTACATGAAAATATCTAGGAATCCCAGTTTCCTAGAAAAAATTAGTTAACTTTACAGATTTTTTTATAGTGTATCTATGGAATATTAGGATATATAAAACCGATTAAAAAAAATAAAGGTGAGAGTCCCTATTTCAATATATAAATTTTATTTTTGTGCTACTCCCCCTAGCCCTCTGACCACCGATCAAAAGGGCAAAGATGCAATGTTGCTTAGTCCTTAATTTATTTTAAATGTTTATAAAAAAAGTACTTTCTAACGTGGTATAATTTTTTTGTTATGTATATGCTTATACGCCTTGAAAGTATCAATCATAACTTAATTTCTTAAAACTGGATTATATTTTTAGAATTATATTGATTTAAATAAGGCTTCAATTGCAGTGAAACCTGCAGCCTAGTGAACGTATATGTCCGATCGCGGCAATGGGAAGGCTAAGACAGATAGTAGACTGTTATATAAGAATCTTTCAGTTTGATACAATGGTTAATTTTATGATGTAAATCATACTAAGAAGATGTTTTAAAAAAAATCAAAATTGTAAACGAGTACTGAAATGAGCGTACGAATTGAGCATAAAGGCTTAATTTATTTTCTAAATTATCATTTATTTAGAATTAACTTTAGTTCTTATTAATTTCAATCTAATTTCTTCATAATGCAGTGTAATAATGAAGTTTAATTTAAATGTGGCTTAAATGATTTCAATTATTCCTAAAAGTATCATTTCTGCTTGTAAAAGTTATACATACAAATATCGGTTGGCATCTACTTATAATAAATTGCGACTTCAGAAAACTGTAGGAACGGTTCCGGCATGAACCACTCCGATCTGGATATCGACTGCAGCTAAACGCCACGTTAGGCTTAGCTGAAAACAAATGCTAAAATGATTGTTTTAAAATTTCTTCCATTTGAAAAAATGTTTGTTCAGTATATTTTCATATAAAACATGTATATAATTCCCTATTATAATACATAAAGATAACAGCTGAAGTGTGAACTGATAAGTTTTTAATCATTTAAAAGTATGATTGCATTTTATCTGCCCAAAACACCGTTTTACTCTGATCTCACAAAACTTTAGTGCTGCCATCTATGAACTAACAAAGACTCGCAAACCTGTTTTTAAACAATTGTGCTACTCAGCTACTGCAGATTCGAATTTAAATTTATTTTTATTAATTTTTTTTTAAGATGCTAGCATAAGATGCTTATTTTTTATTTTTTTTCTATTATAAATAAAATAAGCTTCCCCCCCCCTTCAAGTTGTATTGGATATAAAAGATATTATCATAGCTGCATTAGTATAATTGAAAATTATTTTTTTACATCCTCTTAAATCAAAATTTTATCTGCTTTGATGTAATTAATATATTTAGTGCGTGATATGGAACAGATAACTTATAGATGTGCACCATAAACTTAACGATTTTTTTCGCGCCAAAAAGCCGTTTCCGAAAATGATCGGCAAACTGAAACTGCATGAGAAACCCGTTTTCAAATACAGCGTTCACTTTCAAAACTCCTGAAAAATTGCATTTTTGTAAATATAAAAAATGAATAACTTACACTATGTAAAAAGGGCCTCGGCCCCCTAAACCCCCCGTTTTTTTTTGTTTTTTTTCCTTTTTTTAGGAGAAAAAATTTTAAATATTTAAGTGATCGTCATATTTGAAAACGAATTATTTTGCTAATTATTATTATTGTTGTTGTAATAAATACTGCTCTTCGTTTTGAAATTAAAATTTGTTCAAAAACTAAATTTCAAGTAAAAAAAAATCCTTATAATTTGTATTTGTAGAAATTTATTGCTATCTTTAAATGTGCTTTTCTACAATACAAACTCTTCAATAATAAACTCGTCATTCTGTTTGTTTGTATGAAGCATTATAAAAAGGAAATGCAAGTGAAAATTCCGTCATTTTTGACGGCGTTATATACTAGTATTTGAAATATTATGCGAGCGTAGCCTTGGTGTTTGCTTGTACAGAATATAATCAATATTCAAATACGACCAAACCTGATTGGAAATTTAAGAAAGTAATCGACTATCGTCAAATTTCTTCCTGTATAACGATTTATCCTTTATATGAAATTTGTCGATAATTTTCATAGTATCGCTAAGTTTGCGGCGACTTTCACAACAGCGCCTTACGTATGTGCATGAGAGTATATGAATATCTTTAGGATAAAAATATAATTTTTCGCAAATTTTTATCATATCAGACCACAAATCTCAAGATAATATAGTTTTTTTTAACAATGTATATTTTTAGCACATTTTCTAATGATAAATGCAACGAACCCTTTGAGATTTTCTTTTTGTGAATGAAAAATGCAGATATAACATTTCCACTTTAAACTGATAGCTCGAAAGTTTCTAATCCACTTTCTCTCATCAAAATTCAGTATGTTGCAATATTTTTTGTAAAATGAAAGACTATTTATCGATGTACATTAAATCATAATGCTATAAGATACAAAACGGAATTTGTTTAGCCATTTTACTATACATGGAAATAAATAAAAAATATAAATCAAATCAGGGAAGGAAAAAGTTTTTCAGTAACATAGAAAAAAGCAGAGTATTAAGGAAAGGATTTTAGAAATTATTTATATAAAATTCTAACTTCCAACTTTATATTTCCACAAAACTTTTCTGAAAGTTCTTAGGCAGTCTTCGCGATAAACAAAAACTAATTTGCAGCAAACTGTGGTAATAAATGGAATAAACAGAATACCCCGGAAATCTGTCCTATCTTTTCCCTGTTCTTTCACGATCTCCGTTTCACTCCCATTTTCATTTATATCAGGAAATCGGCAACCAATAATGCCTCTATATGTTTGTAGGGAATCCGTTTTTCTCTGCAAATTCTTTTTCATGGAATTGTATATCAATTCTTGATGTATTTTATATTGTATATCTGTTTCTTTGGTCGAAATGAGACAGGAAATAAAATTTCTAGTCACTCGATGGCTTTATTATGAATGTGGATTAGAGAATACAGTCTTTATTATTTTTTTCAGCTTATAAATATATTTATGGTTAAAATAACATGCTATAACAGAGTATTAACAGCAAACGATCGTTTTCTATAGTATATTCTGGTTAGGTATTTATCATGTACACATGACAAATGAAGTCTACAGTGTTAAAAATAAATACGTGAATTCACGGCAAAAGTACTGGAAACAAAGTTGCCAGACTTTTACCTTTCCGTTGGTGGATTTTCCGTTTTGGGAAATAAAAGTAGGAAAATTTCCGTTTGAAGACATAACCTTCCATTATTAAGTTAGCATAACTATTGGCTGGTTGTGCTATCTAACGCACAGCTTAAAAGTACTTGTTTTTATAGACCGAGGAAAAAAATAACGTCGTCGTGTTGATTCGAACTGAGGATCTTTGGTGTAGGAGCCCGTTACTCTAGCTATCACGCCATAGGGTTTTTGATTGCACGTGATTCAAAAGTCATACAGTAGATTCTACAGTGTGTTTATATTTTTAAAAGGATTCTGGTATGGCCATCTCAGGAATGACCATGGGGTCTCAACACCAGAGCTTTCAAATTATATCTTTTTTGCCGTGCAAATTTCAAATATTTCTACATTTGGTTCCTCGAACAGTGGATTATTTTTGCATTCATATATGACAGAAGAAGAGGTATGCCAAACGTTGGGGTTAACCATATTTTAGAATTAAATAATTTTATAATGATTTTAATAATAACATTTTATTTTCATGAAAATATGTAACAGACCGAAAAAAGACAAACTATTTTGATGTAAAGAAAAAGGACAAAAAAATTGGTTGGATCAAAAATGGTAACGATATCAAAAGACATATCCCTCCCGTGTCCCTACAGATATCTTATAATAAAATGTGCTAGAGCCCCCTTTCTTCCCAAAATGATAACGTTATATTTACACAGCTCCTAATACATGTGATTGATTAATACGATATTCCACTCTTTAATTTAAATTATCCCATACTTTTTATGTGATAATTACGTAATTACGCCTCCCTTCTCCTTCCTTCTCAAAAGTAATTACGTTATATCTGCACAGCTTCTAATACATGTGGTTGATAAATATGATATCTTCACTCTTTAATCAAAATTATCTCATACTTTTTGTGTAATAATTATGTATTATTCTTCTATGTTGATATACAGGGTGTTCACTCTCAACGGTCGCTAAAGGCTAATTTCTAAACTGTTAGTCATAGACATATAGTTCCAATTGTAAAAATTTTTTAAAAAAGGTAAAGAATTATTTTTTAAGCGATTTAGGTAAGAAAAAAAAACTTATTAAAAATTTACGAAAATTAAATTTTTATACGGTCCCCCGATCCTATAAGTGATATTTAGTAAATTTGTACCACTACTCTAACAAGTTAAACAAAAAGATCCCATTCATCTAACAATAAAATTGATTGAGCTATGAAACTTTAAATTTCATGACTTAAACCACTTTTCTGTTATTGAAAACGGATGAGTTGTACTAAGCTTTAAGGGAACGTACGCTAAGTGCTTAAAGTATTATAGAATTCGTCCATTTCCAATGCTGTCTAATGCCTAATCCCTAAATCACAGACATATAGTTCCAATTACTAAAACGTTTTAAATGAGGTAAAGAAATATTTTTAAAGTGATTTAACTGAAGTTGCAGCCACCATGTAAGTTTTATGGTAGCGTAAATTTTAAATAATTAACTTCCAGATTGGTTAAAATATTTGTAGACGTTAGTTTCAAAATATTCTTTATCGAGAAAATCAAATTTTAAGAAATCGCGAAAAACTTTTAAATGCGTCCATTGATTTTCATTATAAATATGGATTTTGTACTGTTACATTAGTGGAGATCGGTATAGACTGATAGAGAAAACAAAAGCGATAAGGCGATTTTGAAATTAAAATCCTCAATTGTATTTTTACATATGTTATTTTTGTAAGGAAGTGAAGCTGTTTCTTTTCATGATTTTTTAAAAAAGTGTTTTATTTTGATAAGCTATTATTTTACTTATGACTTTCTTATGTTTGTTTACTTAGTCCAAAATTTGTCTTCAAATTTTAACTCACTTTCAAATGATCGAGGTAAAATCCGCATATTTACTTATATCCAATGACAATGTAATATTAATATGATTTTAGGTGAGTATAATTTATTTATTTTATAGGAGTATATCAAATTCTATTAGGTTAAGTAATCTAATAGAATTTTAAACACGTATCTTTTTGTAACGAATTGTGACTGTTGCTTTTCATAAATTAATTTAACAAAATTTCTGTAACTTTTTTAATTATATTTTTAGTACAAGTTGTATATTTTGCTTTAATATGTAAACATCAACATACATTTAAAAATAATACTGTAAAAATTATTTTACTCTCAATGTTAATGTTAGATTTTACATCTGACATTTATTTTTATTTCCAGTAAATTTGTGGATGACACCTATTTTGTAGCAAAAAAGACGCTTCAATTTTAAACAGCTATTACTCGGTCAGTTTTAATCGCTGACGAATGGGACTTTTTTTTGTCTGACTTATTCGAGCAATGGTAAAAATTTTCTAACTATTACTTATAGAACCGGGGAACCGTATAAAAATTTAATTTTTGTAATTTTTTACTAAAAATGTTTTTACCTAAATCACTTAAAAACAATTCTTTACCTTTTTTAAAGCATTTTTGCAATTGGAACTATATGTCTAAGATTAACGGTTTAGAAATTAGCCATTGGTCACCGTTGAGAGTGGACATCCTGCATATTTTTAAGAATAGGAGTTGAAAGTACGAAAATTGTACATCTGAATGCATTATGATTTTCTCATATAATTGATTATCATGTTCTCTTCGTATGTTTTCTCTATATCTCAATTTTAGGTAGTTTTCGTATGAAATACTACCTATTGAAATCGCACCAGTTTATATATCTATCTATATATCTATCTATCTATCTATCTATCTCTATATCTCACTTTTTTATGGACACGATAACTTCTATAATTCTTCACCAATCTCCACCAAACTCGTACATAAAATCAAAGGGGATAAAATCTTGGCTAAGTTCGTTAATGGGCAAAATCGGACCAAGGGGGTCGGATTAGGGGGCGTTTTTGTGAAAACCGAAAAAACGCCATAACTTCTTAATTAAAGTAGATATCGAATCGGTTTGAAGTTTATATTACTTCTTAAAAATGGGCCAAAAGTTTATGCATGACAGATTTTTGATAAATTTAGAAGTGGGCTCAAGGAGCGAAAAAAACAGGGGTTTTGAGAGAAAAAAATTCATAACTTCGCCAATTTTCAAGATATCAAGTCCACCAATTTTTTTGTAAATGTTCTTAAAATTATCTAAAACTTTTATATTTACAAGTTTTTGATATGACCAACTTTTACCGATGAAAAAAATTAAAAACGAAAAGAAAAAGGGCGATGAAAAAAGAGAAAAATCCATAACTCCGTCAATTTTTAAGGTATCAAATCTGATTAAATTTATTTTACATCTTCTCAAAAATATCTACAACTTTTATATTGACAAGTTTTTCATAGGACCAATTCGTATAGCAAAAAGAAATTAAACAAAAATAGGAGTTGGAGAAAAAACATCAAATCCAAACTGCTTATATTCTGACTCATTTTAAAATTCATTTTTGATTTTAAACGCATCCAAATGGTAGATCCTGTTATTTAGAAACTGTATAAAGTGACGCATTGGTCAATTTTCTGATAAAGACAGAATATATTTCAAAAAAGGCTACCAAAATGGGTATTTTGAACAGAATTTCCCAAAGTCATCGGGACCGAAAATTTAAGGAAGTATTCAAATAAGAAATTGCGTTTTTTTCTGACTCGTTTTTAAATCCGTTTTTGTTCTCAAACGCATCTAATTTACAGATCCTCTTATTTAGGAACTATATAATGTGATGCATTGGTCAGCTTTTTGATAAAGACGGAATATATACTTCAAAAAAGGCCACCAAAAAGGGTATTTTGAACAGAATTTTCCGAAATCATCTTGACTGAAAGTTAAGGAAGTGTTTAAATAAGAAAATGCGTTTTTTTCTGACTCGTTTTTAAATCCATTTATGCTCTCAAACGCATCCAATTTACAGATCCTCTTATTTAGGAACTATATAATGTGATTCATTGATCGGTTTTTTGATAAAGACAGAATATATTTTTTAAAATGCTGTCAAAGTGAGTATTTCGCACAAAATTTTCCTAAGCAATCATGATTAAAGAATTAAGTTACGTATTCAAACAACAAATCGGTTATTTTATGACTCATTTTTAAATTCAATTTTTTTCTAAAATGCATTCAATTGACCGTTTTTTGTTATATAGGAACTGTATGTATAATGTACTGTTTTGATCGATTTTTTAATAAATTCAGAATTTATTTCAAATTATGTTGTCAAAATGGGCATTTGAGCTGAATTTTTCTTAGGATGATTCTGATAAAACCAGTTTTTGCAAAAAAATGAAATTAAAAATTTTTCATAAACGACCAATTGAAGTTATTAAACTGGGTTTATCTCTAATCATATATATTTTTTTTGTTAAAATGAGCACTCTTCGAAATCTACCTGCGCCTATAGGCCCAGCCGACAGGGATTTTTTTAAAGTTATTTCGTTTCTATGAAGAAGAGCGAAGTATCCCACCTAAAATGTGAGTTAGGATATAAAAACACTATAAAAAAACTTTGTACATTACATCTCTTTACTCACCTTAAATTTCCTTCTATAGTAAAAAAAAACTAGCCTTAAAAGGAATGACTCCTGGAATGATGCTGATGTGGAAGATTTCCGGAACTAACGAATCCGGGTTGTCCACTCCTTCCATGAGTCGAATAGACCAATCAGGAAAGGGCTCCGTCTATGCATCGCCGTATGGGTTACCATAAAGAGAGAAAAGGTTACCATCGCCAACAATCGCCAAGTTTGTCGCCAACTTGGCGATATATCGCCAAATTTGGCGACCAAAATTAGTTATCAAAAGTGACGCCACCTTGGCGATAACTGTAATATTTCGCCAAATTTTTAATTTCTTTACAACACCAGTCGTTTGATACATCATTTGAGAGGTTTACAACTGCTTATTCATATATTGGATGTCTTGTGTGTTATCCCCCATTCTGCTCCCCAGGGGGGACACATTTTTAATTTCTTTACAACACCAGTCGTGTATACAAGATTTGAAAGGTCTGCAACTGCTTATTCATATTATGGATGTCTTGTGTGTCACCCCCCATACTCTGCTCTCCCCAGGGGGGGGGGGATGTCACATTTTTAATTTCTTTACAACACCAGTTGTGTGACACATCATTTGAAAGGTCTGCAAGTGCTTATTCATATTATGGATATCTTGTGTGTAACCCCCCCCCTCTGCCCTCAGAGGGGGCGCATTTTGTAATTTCTTTACAACACCAATTGTGTGACACATCATTTGAAAGGTCTGCAACTGTTTATTCATTTTATGGATGTCTTGTGAGTCACCCCCACTCTGCCCCCCACGGGGGCACATTTTTAATTTCTTTACAACACCAATTGTGTGACATATCATTTGAGAGGTCTGCAAGTGCTATTCATATTATGGATATCTTGTGTGTAACCCCCCCCCCCTCTGCCCTCAGAGGGGGCGCATTTTGTAATTTCTTTACAACACCAATTGTGTGACACATCATTTGAAAGGTCTGCAACTGTTTATTCATTTTATGGATGTTTTGTGAGTCACCCCCACTCTGCCCCCCAGGGGGGCACATTTTTAATTTCTTTACAACACCAGTCGTGTGACATCATTTGAGAGGTCTGCAGCTGCTTATTCATATTATGGATGTCTTTTGTGTCGCCTCCCACTCTGCCCCCCAGGGGGGCACATTTTTAATTTCTTTACAACACCAGTCGTGTGACACATCATTTGAAAGGTCTGCAACTGCTTATTCATACCATGGGGTATTGGCGAGCGCAGCAAGCAGGGGTAGCCAATAATTTGGAATCGCGAAGCGATTACGCGGGGGGTTGGCGAGCATAGCGAGCAGGGGGGCGGGGCCCCCCTAGTTGTTTAAAAAAAAATTGGGGTGCAAAAGAATTGGTCTTTTAGTTCTTTTGAGAACTAATCAAAATCTTCTGCTTAAACTGACATTATGTTTAAAAAAGGGAAACTGTAATCTGTGAAAATGAGATCAATCACGCATGTATTAGAAAAAGGGCCACCATTCTTTATCCATAAAAAGTAGGTTTATTCAGCTGAATATTTCCTTTTAACATTTTTTAAACAATTAAATTTAAGTCAATAATAAAATTTCAATTCTTAAAAAATATATAAGGCTTTTGAAATTCTGTCTAATGGAATAATTTTTCGCCTTTTTCTGTAATTAAATCTAGTGTGATTAAAAAAATACAGTTCATTAAGGATACCTTAGGATCAGGCATTCTGTTGCTTAAATATAGTTCTTCCTCAGGATAGGACGTACAGTTAAGGAACCAAATAAATGTGCGAAGACCAAAAAGTGTGATTTGTATTATTGCTATTTTTTAATGCTTGAAACCAATATCCTATCGGATAGAAAAAATAACCTAAAATTACGGGTGCATGAGCCAGAAACATTGAGTTGTGCAGACCGTAGATAGGTGCGGAGGCATATTGCTAAATTCAATTATCTCGATTTACTTAATTACAACGGTTTTTCCACAATAACGTTTGAAGAATTTAAAGTATACTTACGTGTTATAATAAATTAATACTACTATTATTATTATTTTAATAAAGAAAATTAAAATCTCTACAAACTGTATCTGAAAAATAAACAAACAAACAAAATACATTTCGTTCAAGTTACAACAAAAAGAATAATATATTTGTATATAGTTTGAAATTTTATTTTTAGTTGCTCGATTTTTTTAAAATAAATTTTTGTTGGTTTTTCAATTATATATGAGCGAACACGTAAATATCTTATTCAGAATTTGTATTAGGATTAAAAAAAAATAATAAAGTACAATATATTGTCTTTAAAGGCCTTAAGTTTTTATTTATATATATATATCTTTTGAGTGATGTAAAACAACAGTTTTTTTAGTTCTTTTGTAAATGAGTAAAAATTTACTGCTTAAACTGACAATAGAAAATTTCCAGAAAATAAAATAATGGGAGAAAAAAAAGATCAACCAAGCATGGATTTAGAAGAAACAAGTTGGAAATTGCACGTGAAGCGTAGCAAATGGGATGCGTTCGTACGATAATGAAGTTTTAAAAATATCACTCTCATATATCAATCTCATAAAATTGTGAATAGTTAATTACAATTAAAATGTGCACCAAACAATGTTCTCCCTATACTCATTATGTAATGGAATACTTTTGTGTGGCCTTGTAAATCATTAACAAATGTTCTTTGCCCCACAGATTATGCAAAATATATATTATAATATGTACTTTATGTTGCATATCAATATTGTTATGTTCGAATGACTGTAATACCCTTAAAACGCATTTGAAACATTTTTTGCCATTCACTGTAATGTAACGGAGTGCTTTTGATTGTCCCTGTATTTGATCTATGCATCCTATTTTCAAAAAAATTGAAATGACTTCACAAAATTATGTAATAAGTATGTATTTTAAATTTCAAACGATTAAAATGCATTTTAAACATTTTTCCCCATTGACCGTAATGTAACGGAATACTTTTGATCGTACCTGTAATTGATCTATCCATCCGATTCTCATAAAATTTGAAATGACTCGACAAAATTATGTAATAGTTATATATTTTAAATTTCAAAAGATTCGGTTGGGTAGTTTTTGCGTTGTTATATGCGAACGGACAGACAGACGGACAGACAGACGGACGGACTGAACGACAACTATAGGTGCTACGTATTTACATAATTACGAACGCGCCTAAAAAGTGCTATTCCTTCTGCATGGAAATCTGTTTATTCATGAGTAAATTGCTTTTTATCATTTTAATTATATCATGTAAAGTGAGTAATAAAATTCCAGATATTTAAGAAAATATATATATACACAAACTTATTTATTAGAATAATTTTTGGTTTTTCTAAAATTAAATCAAGTTTGATTAAAATAATACAGTAAAATTTCCAATATGAGAACCTGTAAGTCTTGATATTGTGTTATATAAATAAAGCTGTCACTTATTAAGACGTATGGTTAAGGAAATTAGAATGGTTTAAAGAAACTGAAAATGTAGTTTTATAATAATATTTTTATAATATTTGAATCTATAAGAATCTTGTATGGTTGGTTCAATAGTAAAAATCATAAAATCGAATGGAACGTTGAAAAATCGTAAACGTTGAGTTCGGGAGACTAGTGGCGTCTGGGAAGGGAAAATTTTAATCCCAGATGGAAACAAATGAATGGTCAAATGATTGGAAACGGGGCCGTAGCTAAAAGGGTGCTAGAGGCGGCTGAGCTGCCCCCCTCCAAAAAAAAAAAAAAAAAACATTTTGAATCTAACCTAGAAAGGCTTCCAAGGTCACTAAATGAATTTATATTCCGAAAATCCAAATGAAATTCTATTCAAAAATCTAATTTAGTTTTACTGCTCTTTCACAGTTTTGCAGAACTATTAAATTGTAACAAAAATAAGTGTTTCAACACTCGTTCATCCTGTTGGCACATATGAATCTAACATGACATTTAATATTGCACTAGTTATACATTCGAATTTTTCATCATCGTATTCTTTTCTTTGTATAAAAGGACGTTATTACAACAGTTTAATATGAAACATACTACCTACAATGTGAATATGCACTAATCAATCTTTCTGCGTCAGAGAGAGAATATGAATCCCCCTACTTTTTCTTGAGCCTCCCCCCCCTATTATTCACTTCTAGCAACGGCTCTGACCGGCAATTAACTTTATAACCGCAGCGGCGAGCGGCCCATATTTGTCGACGAACCATACCTACGTCCCTAACATTACGACTCTCTTGTGCGAAGCGCTGCCACTGATAAACGACCAACAGTAGTGTCAAAAGTCTTTACTTACGACCCGAATGCTTTAGACTCTAAATAGAAAAGAAAGAAAAAAGTGAGAAATTGAAACCGAGCAAATTTTAAGGCGAAAGTAGACAAATTGAAGACAATGAAAACGCTTAGTGGTTCTAATTATGCTTCAAAATATGGTCAAGTAATTGTTTTCTTATAAAACAGTCGAATGATTGGGACAATTTGCTGCAGATTTTTAATAGTGAAGAATCTAGTGTGTGTATAATGTATAAGTGGTTCTCCAAAATTTGGTTAATTTGGTGTTAGCAGCAATTTTCACATATTTATATCTATTTTATCCAATATTTGCAACTACTAAGCGATATTATTAAGTTCATGTAATTTGGTCACTCACATTGATTTATATCACAATATTTTCTATTTCCGAAAATCGCTTCTTCCTACTCCAAATATCCGTCCCTAGCCATGTATGATATCCCAAATTTCGCAAGTATTCCATTGTTGTTCTAATTCTATATAGAATACTTTGATTTATTTCGACTTAAACACGTTTAGTATTGCATTACCAACATTGTTTTGCGATTTGTTTTTTAATAGCAACATTTTTAATCAGAATGTTTCTAATAAAAAAGTGTAAGAGTTAAAAAATATCAGTCCCTAGCTATTTGCGAAATTATAAAATATGCGGCATCTAACGCTACGGCGTTTTTTATAACTTGCTCAAGCGAAAGCATTGATGTGAAGTTATTTATAAACACAACCAATGCCCCATGACCACAGCCATTTCGTTTTTAGTGCGGCCGTCGACTTTGTTACGGAAACATGCGCTGTGCCAGTCAAACTCTTAGGCCCTAGGTTAATCATTTCAATGATAGCTAATTAATAATTGATCTCATTACTTATTGTGCATTTGAGATTTGTCTGCTTTGTTATTTTGATCACCTGCAGATTTTGGTGTTTATTTAAAATAATAGGTTATGTGAGATTTTGCTTTGATTTGTCATTCCCTAGACCGTCAAGCTCTCGCCGTAAAAGATACTTTTATTTTTTATATATTTTTTATGTATACTTATTATAATAAGTCCTTTTAGATGCAACAAAGTAAATATTATACCCACAAAATAGAATTAAAACTTTACTGATAATAGTCATAAGTTAACTGAATTTTGAAGAACTGCGCCTATCGCCAAGCATTTTCCTCTATCTTGTCCATGGACAACATTTGCTGGAAAAGCGCTTTTGGTGGTGGTATGTGTTTCAAAATATAACTACTTTTTGCATATTACTTCTTATTTACAGGATGGCGAATAGTCAGGAAAAGCATAGTAAAAAAAGGTGTGAAATATCGGTATTTTGTTAAAGATAAATCAAACTTATTTAATCCCTTTATATTATTCCAAATATTTTCTTTATAGAAATTTTTGGTAATTTCCCCTTTTTTGACTATGTATTCCCCTATAAAAACTCAACACCTTGATTTATTTTCAACTTTTTGTTAATAGCTGATTTATATTTTAATGCAGTTTCAAGTGTTTTGAATAATTAAGCATGTATATTCCATATTTGAAAAAAATATCAAAGTATAAAATATTTTAAAATTTGTAATAACTATCCCACTACATTATTGAAAAACAGAATGTTTTTCTTTCAAATATTAATTTATACTATTTGCTACAAATGTATTAGAAAAAACAATTATACCGTTTTGCAATGCATTGCAAAACGGTATTTGTTTCATCTCCAGTTTTTTGGAACACAGTTCACGTTTGAAAAGTAAGCCTCAACTTTTTAATTCGAAAAGCTTATTAACTTTTTTAAAAAAAAAACATAAAATTATAATATAAAAAATTAAGCTGAAAAGCTATAAATTTTTAAACGTTGAAAATTCATTGAAGTTTTGTTTATTTTATGTAATAAGTTTTTCACATGAGATGTACACTTTTATTTTGAACCTATTTATTTCATTGGAAAAATATAAGTCTAAGATTGTTCATTCAAAAAACTTACTGAATTAAAAAAAAAATACTAAAATTATGTATGCAAATTAAAACTTAAAAGGTACAGATTTTAAAACGTTGAAAGTTCTGATGTTGAAATGTTTTAAAGCTTTTTCACATTATATACTATGTTATACACTTTTATTTCTAAATAATTTATTTTATTGAAAAAATAAGAGTGATCTTCAGACTTTTGATATGAAAAATTTATTGACCTTTAAATAATTGATAAAATTATGATATAAAATATTGAGCTTAAAAGCTATAAATTTTAAAACTCTGTAACTTTCAAAGTTGAAAGGGTTTTGAAATGTAGTCACCTTATAAAATACGTTATTATATCATACGTACATCTTTATTTCGAAATAATTTATATCATTGGAAAACTAAGTTTATGTATTATTTATAAATGATAAAGCTGCATCCTTTTGCAAATAAAAGTTCCATATATTCACTTTTCAAAAAATTTTAATATTTTGCAAAGATGACTTCGAAAATTAAATAAATGCATACAAATCTTTTCTGTTTATTCAAAGTTCTGTCACCATAATTCATCTTCATTAATTTTAATTGTTTTTTTTTTAATCGGTGAATTGCTTCAAAAATAAATCAGTAAAATCTCAAGAGATTAAATTCTTTTGAACGTCTCCCCGATGTATAAAATTATATGGTTCCATTAAGTACTGTCTCAATTAATTAAATGTTTCCCGTGACAGAAAATTCACGGTGGATCAAACATTTATGAGATTAGTTATTTATATCTGTAATGTAAATTTTGTAAAAATGATGCTACAGTATTTGCTCTTTCTGACTATACATCCAAGTTGCATAAAATTTATACAGGTAGCGGACTTCAAATTTTGTTTAGAGAATCTGTATTTCACTCTTATATTAAAATATATTTTCCGCATCCTGTTAAATATTGCCTCAAGCATCTGTTTTATTTTTTATTATGTTGTCTATTGCTATTTGAATTTTTACTAGTGGTAATTAGCTTTAAAATTATTAGTGGGAAAAGTAACTAAAGTAAATAGATGTCATTGACTTACTATATAGTGCGTCTCAAAATTTTACAGGCAAGTAATTTCATACTTTTTTATAATTGAAAATTGAAATTAAAAGGTACACATTTTTAAAAGTTGAAAATACGTTAAAATTTGGTTTACCTTTCATAAACATTTCTGACGTCAGGTGTGCACTTTTATTTTGAAACTATTTATTTCATTGGAAAAATAGGAATAAGTCTGATTGATTTTTAATAATTGATAAAATTATGATATAAAGCATTCAGTTTAAAAGCTATAAATTTTAAAACGTAATATGTTTCGAAGTTGAAAGTGTTTTGAAATGTACTCACCTTATGAAATACGTTATTGAATGAAACATGCAGCTCTTTATCGAAGTAATTTATTTCACTGGAAAAGAAAGAATTTGTATTATTTATATATGATAAATCTGCGTCCTTCTGCAAATCAAAGTTCCATATGTACACTTTTCAAAAACTATATTCATTTCATATTTTGAAAAGATGATATAGAAAATTAAATAAATACATACGAATCTTTTCTGTTGATTCTAAGTTCAGTCGCCATAATTCGTCTTCATTAATTTAAAGAGGTTTTATTTTCAATGGTGAATTACTTCAAAAATGAATCAATGAAACCTCAAGAGGTTAAATCCTTTTGAACGTATCCAAGATGGATAAAATTATATATTTCCATTAAGATTGTCTCAATTAATTAAATGTTTCCCGTGACAGAATAATTATGGCGGATTAAACATTTGTGAAATTAGTTATTTATATCTGTAAATAAAAATTCTTAAAAAATGCTGCTATAATATTTGCTCTTTCTGCCTATACATCAAGTTGCTTAAAGTTTATAAGGATAGCGAACTTCAACTTTTGCAAGTCAAAGTTTCATAGATACACTTTTCAAGAACGTATGTTATTCTGAGAAGATAATTTAGAAAATTAAATAAATACACGCAAATCTTTTCAGTTGATTCGAAGTTCACTCACCATAATTCGTTTTCATTAATTTTCATTAAGTTTTATTTTCAAGGGTGAATAACTTCAAAAATAAATCAATGAGGCCTCAAGAGATTAAATCCTTTTGAATGCCTCCCGATGGATAAAATTACATATTTCCATTAAAAACTGTCTCAATTAATTAAATACTTCCCGTGACAGAAAATTTACGGTGGACTAAACATTTATGGGAATGATTATTTACATCTGTAAAGTAAATTCTGTAAAAGTGCTGCTGTAATATTTGCTCTTTCTGACTATACATCTAGTTGCATAAAATTTATAAGTGTAGAGAATTTCAAATTTTGTGTGGATGTATTAATGGATATTTACCTTTTACAATAACAAAATTGTTTTCGATATCTTGCTAAATATTGCCACAAGCGTCTGTTTTTTTTACTTACTCATCATACGCAGTATAGGGTAAGTCTTGCAATCGTTTTGAAAATTGAAAAAAAAAAATTGACCGATTTACGCGTTTCAGAAACTGAAGATTCTGAAAGACATATTAAAAAAAATTGTCATCCATCTGTCTGTGTGTCTGCCTGTTATAAATATAAATCTATAAATTTCAAAACATTGCAAGTTTCAAAGTTGAAAGTGTAAACAAATGAAAGTTTCATATGTGTACTTTTCAAAAACTGTTAATATTTTGGAGATATTATTTAAAAAATTAAATAAATTCCTACAAATCTTTTCTCTTGATTCAAAGTTTAGTCACAATAATTTGTCTTCATTAATTTTAATTAGGTTACATTATCAATGGTGAATTTCTTCAAAAATAAATCAATGAAACCTCAAGAGATTAAATCCTTTTGAACTTCTCCTCGATGGTTAAAACTATATATTTCCATTAAGAAGTGTCTCAATTAATTAAATGTTTACCGTTACAGAAAATTCACAGTGGATTAAATATTTATGAGATTACTTACTTATATTTGTAAATTTTATAAAAATCCCGCCGTAATATTTGCTTTTTCTAACAACATCAAATTACATAAAGTTTATAAGGGTAGCGAACTTCAACTTTTATATGATGTACCAATGGATATTTAACTCTTATATTAATAACAAAATTCTTTTCTGCATCTTTCTGAAATTTGTTTCAATTGTTTTTTTTTCATTATGTTGTTTATTATTATTTGAATTGCTTCTAGTAGTAATTAGTTTTTAAATTATTAGTAGGAAAAGTTATATAAGAAAATAGATGTTATTGACTACTTACGTCCCAAAAGTCTATAATCGTCTAAATGCGTTGAAATTTGGTTTACCTTGAATAATAATTTTGGCGTCAGACATACATATTTATTTCGAAATTATTTATTTCATTGAAGCAATAGAAATAAGTCTTAGATTGTTGATTCGAAAAGTTGACTGACTTTTAAAAATGGATAAAATTGTGATATGAAAAATTAAACATAAAATATATAAATTTTAAAACGTTGAAATTTCTGATGTTGAAAGTAATTAAAAATTTTGTCGCATTATATGTTATGGCGTCAGACGTACGCTTTTATTTCGAAATAATTTATTTTGTTGAGTAAATAGGAGTAATACTCAAACTTTTCATGGAACAAAATTTTTGACTTTAGAAAAATTTATAAAATTATGATATAAAAAATTCAGCTTAAAAGCTATTAATTTCAAAACGTTGTAAGTTTCAATATTGAAAGTTTCTTGAAATGTAGTCTCCTTATAAAATTCGTTTTGCATAAGACGTACGCCTTTATTTCGAAATAATTTATTTCACTGGAAAAGTAAGTTTACGTATTATTTTTAACAAATAAAATTGCATTCTTTTGCAGATCAAAGTTCCATATGTACACTTTTCAAAAACTTATAATATTTTGGAAAGATGACTTAGAAAATTAAATAAACACAAACAAATATTTTCTGTTGATTCTGAATTCAGTCAACATAATTCGTCTTCTTTAATTTTAATTACGTTTTATTTTCAACGGTAAATTACTTCAAAAATAAATCAATGAACCTCAAGAGCTTAAATCCTTTTTGAACGTCTCCCCAATGGATAAAATTTTATGCATTTCCATTAAGAACTGTTTCAATTAATTAAATGTATCCCGCGACAGAAAGTTCCCGGTGGATTAAACATTTATGAGATTAGCTATTTATATCTGTAAAGTAAATTTTGTGAAAATGCTGCTACGGTATTTGCTCATTCTGACTATACATCAAGTTGCGCATAGCTTATAAGAGTGGTGAACTTCAACTTTCGTGTGTATGTGCCAATGCATTCTATTCCGCATCTTGCTAATTATTTTCTCAAGCGTCTGTTTTTTTAATATTATTATGTTGCTTATCACACTTTGAAAATTTTTTAGTTGTAATTAGTTTTTAAATTATTAGTAGAAAAACTAATATAAGAAAATAGATGCCATTGACTACTATACAGTGCGACTCAAAAGTTTATTGACAAAAGGTTTCCTATTATTTTACAATTAAAAATTAAAACTTTAAAGCTATAAATTTTTAAACGTTGAAAATGCAAGAAAACTTGGTTTACCTTATTTAATAATGTTCTCCGTCAGATGTATACTTTTATTTTTAAAACGTTCAAAGTTCTGATGTTGAGAGTGTTTTAAAACTTTGTCACATTATGCACTATGTTACGGCATTATACGAACACTTTTATTTCGAAGCAATTTATGTTATTGAGAAAATAGGAGTAAGTCCCAGACTTTTGATTGGAAAAAAGTTATTGATTTTAGAAACATTGATAAAAAGTTATAAAATATTAAGCTTAAAATCTATAAATGTAATAACGTTGAAAGTTTCGGATTTGAAATTGTTTTGAAATGCAGACAATTTTTAAGATACATTATTGCATGAGACGTACACCTTTATTTCGAAATAATTTATTTCACTGGAAAAATAATTTTATGTTATATTTATAAATGATAAAACTGCATCCTTTAACTAATCAAAGTTCCATACGCACACTTTTAAAAAACGTATAATAATTTAGAAATATAATTAAGAAAATTAAATAAATACACACAAATCTTTTCTGTTGATTCAAAGTTCAGTCACCATAATTCATCTTCATTAAATTTAATGAGGTTTTATTTTCAACGATGAGTTGCTTCATAAATAAATCAATGAAACTTTAAGAGTTTAAATCCTTTTGAATGTCTCCCCGATGGATAAAATCACATATTTCCATTAAAAACTGTTTTAATTAATTAAATGTTTCCCATGACAGAAAATTCACGGTGGATTAAACATTTATGAGTTATTTATTTATATCTGTAACGTAAATTCTGTAAAAATGCTGCTATAATATTTGCTCTTTCTGACTATACATCAACTTGCATAAAGTTTATTAGTGTATGAATAAATGTAGTCACCTAATAAAAAAAGTTATTGCATGAGACATACACCTTTACTTCGAAATAATTTATTTGACTGGAAAAGTAAGTCTATGTATTATTTATATATAATAAAACTGCATTTATTTTGCAAAACAAAGTTCCATATGTAAGCTTTTCAAAAACTTATAATATTTTGGAAAGTTGAGTTAGAAAATTAAGTATACACATACAAATCTTTTCTCTTGATTCGAAGTTCAGTTACTATAATTCGTCTTCATTAATTTTAATTAGGTTTTATTCTCAATGGTGAATTACTTCAAAAATAAATCAGTAAAACCTCAAAAGATTAAATCCTTTAGAACTTCTCCCCGATAGATAAAATTATATATTTCCATTAAGAACTATCTCAATTGATTAAATGTTTACCATGACAGAAAATTCACGGTGGTTTAAACATTTAAGAGATTAGTTATTTATATCTGTAAAGTAAATTCTGTAAAAATGCTACTATAATATTTGATCTTTCTGAGTATACATGAAGTTGTTAAAAGTTTAGCGAACTTCAACTTTTGTGTGGATGTACCAATGACTATTTAACACTTATATTGACAAAAATCTTTTCGGCATCTTTTTTATTATTGCTGCAAGCGTCAAATTTTAATTCACAGGCTATGAATGTCTGAGATCATATGTACCTGTCTGTTCTGTATCTATCTATGTAATGCAAAAACGCATCATAAAAATATCCGATTTGCTTAAAAATTTGGATATAAGTTTATTGTTATAAGACACTTCCTTGATAAGTTTTGAGAATTCATTGTATTAGGATAAGTAACAGAAATAGGCGACTAATCCTTTCTCTGTAGTTAAATAAATCGGTTATTTTCATGCTGAATTATGGTATTTTATTCAAATTTTTGATATAGGATTATTCTGATATGGAGCCTTTGTGATTAGCTTTGGGTGTTCATTAGTGAAGTATAACGGAGGAGGGCAATAAGTAGACCCCCCCCCTTAATTTAGATAAATTTTTTTACGCAAAATTTACAGATTAGCTTCAAATTTTAGATATAGGTCTATTCTCATAAGACGCCTATCTGATTTGTATTGGGCATTTATAGTTTAAATACAAAGTGGTGGACTTGGGGCTACCACTCTTAATTTAAGTAAATGGGTTTTTCATGCAGATTTAACCTATTTGATTCAATTTTTGGATGTAGGTTCATACTAATAAGGCTTATTCCTGATTACTTTTAGGAGCTCAATGGTTAAGTTAAAAGCTGAGAAATAAACTCCCACTTAATTTTTTGTAATTGTATATATCATTGTATTTATTTTTATTACGTTGTCTATCACTATTTTATTTATCACTAATAATAATTAGTTTTAAAATTCTTATAAAGAAAAGTAATAAAAGAAAATAGATGATTTGACTGCGATAGAGTGCGTCCCAAAAGTTTATAGACAATAGGTTCCTTATTATTTTACTATTGAAAAGGAGGAGTAACAATTTCAAAACATTCATAAGTAATATAAAAATAATAATAATGCCACGCAAAAAAAATATTATACAATCACAGACTTTGTTAGAAAATTAAAATTTAAATTTTACCGTCCCAAAATTTTATTGACTCATTTGTTTCTTTTAATGTTCAAATTTTTAAGATTTTTTTTTCTAATCACTTCATATTCGAAGAAAAAGTTTCTATCTCTACACAATAACCAATTTTTCTCAATTTGCAGGTTTTGACCTTCAACCGTTCCAAATTGACACCTATCGGTATATACGTGTCTAGCTAATTTTCCTCAGAGGTTCTCTATTGAGTCCAGGTCAGGACTTAGAGTTGTTCATAACAGTCCATTAGCATTAATTATAAACAGAAGTTTTCATATACGTCCATTAAAAACATTTCAAAAATATGCATTAAAATATTTAATTGCTATAAAGGACGTTAAATACTAATAAAAACATTAAAATATCTTATTAATTTTTACATGTTTCGATTGAGTTTACTGACCTATAAATCTGACCTATAAATTAATCTACTTTGTTTAATGAAAGTAGATTAATTTATAGGTCAGATTTTTATTTGCAACTTTTTATTAGAGAGAGTATTGAAATTTACGTCAGAAGCTCAATGGTCTGCAATGACTCCTTGTCATTTCAAATCCCAAATATTTGGATTGAATTGTTAAATAATTGAAAAATTAAGCAACGTGATACATAATTAAAATATAACGCGCGTGATATTTATTTTTAAAAAATTTTTAAATTTCATTTGTAATAGTTTATTGTTATTTTCCATCTTTGTGTTTATTTGTATTTTCTTTTTCTGATGATGATTGAGTAAATTCAATCGAAACATGTAAAAATTATTAAGATATTTTAATGTTTTTATTAGTATTTAACGTCCTTTATAGCAATTAAATATTTTGATGCATATTTTTGAAAAGTCCATTAGCAGTTACCTGGATTTGTCTAAGCCACTACATTTTCAGCAAGTTTGCATATGAAAGTAACAGTACTGTTTGGTAATCTTCGAAATGATGAAAACTTAAAGAAAAAAAAAACAAAATTTTATGTTAATTATAAGAAAATGCTCCTCACATTGTGAGTGACTCCTTTATTTGTTATCCGCTGAAAAAAGTTTCCTTGCGAATATTCGGTTAGTAATACGCAAAACATCGAGCAATATTTATTTTTATCATTGAAAATAACACTTAACCATTCATCTGTTGAAGTCATGTGATTTTAGCCTTGCTGAATATGAACGCTTTTATGCCATTTTGTAAACTTTGCAAATGTACTTTGATATTGCAACGTTTACTTTTTTAGAAGCTGGAAAGTTTCATGTTTCAAACTGATCTAAAAATCTCTGTGTCTTTCCTTTTAGTTGTTTTCCACCGCCATCCAAAACGGTATTTTGTTTCAAAATCGTCCTCTTTTTTCGTAATTCGGTAAATATCAATCCTGCTGCATCCACTTTCTCTTGCAATATACAAAATTAGCTATACCTGCGAATCTTTAAACAATCGATTTTCAAAAATTCTTTTTTCGAAAATTGCACATTCCGAGACATCTTTACAATCAGTCGGAAACGGAAAGACAGGTTATCTTTTTCTCTACAAACTTCTGCGTCACAAGGACATGACCTTGAAATATGCAAATTTTGGATATCAGTACTTTAATCAACTTTAAGACATATTGCCTATACATTTTTGGGAATGCATTTTTATTTATTTTTTTATATGAAATATATAATTATTAAAAGTTATTTGAATATTTTATTATTTTTATTCCATCGTTATAAATTAGCATAATTTATTTAATATTTCTTACATGTTTAGTTAGTTCTTAAATCCAAATAATAAAAATGATTGTGTATAAATTTTTGAGACGAAAGTAAGAGGTTCACATATTGATTGCTGGAATTCACTTGTTAATAACATAATAATTTTTTTCATTTATCAAATTCTACATTTTGAGTTATTAAATACATTTTTGTCAGTTTTGTTTGGTTAAAAAAAAGCTTAAAAATCAAATTGTTATAATTTTCATTATGTTGTCTTTTTTCGAAACCCAGCAAAATTCTGTAATAAAAAGAAAATCTAAAAAGAATTTATGTTAAATAAGCATAATTTTACCTATCATGGTCTCTCCTTGGCTTTTTAAAACGACAAAAAACTAACAAGAAATCATGTTACTGATTTTTTGTACACATTTGTATCATTTTTAGGTGCATTCGTAATTATGTAAATACGAGACACTTATACCGAAACACCTAAAATACGAAACACCGTCTGTCCGTATGACCGTCCGCATATAACAGAGCAAAAACTGCCAAACTGAATCATTTGAAATTTAAAATATATATTTATTGCAAAATTTTGTCGAATCACTTCAGATTTATGAAAATCGGATGCACAATTTAATTATAGGGACTATCAAAAGTATTACGTTACATTATGTCCAATGGGAAAAAATAATTTCAAGTGCAAATTAATGATATTACACAATAAAATTGATATACATCAATGAAGTATATACTAAAATAGATATTCTGTACAATCTGTGTAAAAAGAACATTTTTTATTAATTTACAGGGTCACACAAAATATTCCATTACATAATGGTATAGGGGTAAATACTGCTTAGGCGCGCTTTAATTATATTAAGTATTTCACATTTTTATGAAATTGATATACATTGCAGAGGTTTACTACAAGTTACTTCGTGTATAATAGAAAGCAGATAGTATTCAGATGGACATTTAAACAATTTCGGATACTATAGTGTATCCGAAGTAGTATATACTATTAAGCCGAACTCTAAATGTTTTTAAAACTCCGCTATAGTGCAAACATCCTCATTTGCTACGCTTGAAGTGAAATTTCCTATTTGTTTAATTTCATCATTTTTTTTAAGTAATTATATGAATAGTTAAAATGAATGGCAACGATTTTCCAGTAAATCTCAATGTAATGGAATTCTTTTGAGCAACAATATTTAAAAAATAATAAAAATAAAATAATATAAAATAAATAAACGCTACTCGCTTCCTTTTCCATACCAAACATTCTAATCTTCGAAATCACATAAAAACCCTCGACAATCCGGATGTGTTTACTAATGTTAGGGCACGGCCAGCCGGCCAGAAAGACAGCGAAATCGATTTTATAAACACTTTAAAACTTCTGTTAGGCTAAAAATAGATCGGGTGTACTTAAAGTTCTTAAAAATTGATGAATATATTATTAAATAAAGAAAAAATATATTCCAGGTGTTCGTAAACTCAAATCAAATGTCTGTGCACAGGAGAAAAGCAAATCTAAAGAAGCTTAAATAATTCCTTTGATTACTAATGGATCGTTCCGTTTATTGCATTCTTTTTACATTGTTATGCAGTGTGAGAGACAAACATTTCGAAACAATATTTCTCGAAAATATTTCCTTGAATTTTGACATTGCTAATTCTTTGAGGGGCGGTGATGCAATTATTGCAACACATAAATTTAACCTCTAATTGACACCGTAATTTTTCAATCATTTATGGTAACTTTATTAAGCATGCAAAGATATAATTTTGCTTTTTCACAAATAAATATTCGTGTAAATACTGGTGTCATTTCAATATTTTAGGAATACAAATACCTTGCCCCTGATAGGATTAAGCATATGTGCTTAAGGTAATTGAAAGCTACAGATTTTGTAAAGAAATAATCATTTTTGGTCATAACTTTACAACTAGCATGTCTTGAAGAAGAGTTTTAATCCTTTATCTACCAACGATATTTATAAGTACTATTAAAATAACTTATAATAAATTTCTTTTAATATGTCAGTTAGTTAATTCTGTTTAGAATGAGTTACAAATACATTACTTTATCTAATCCCATTCTTGTTCCAAATCATTATTGGTTATACAAAACAAAAATATTTTTAAAAGGATGATTTCTTTTGCCTTTGCATCTTTTCAGCTTTCTTGGCACTGAGGGAGGGGGATGGGGATTTTTCATTGGGGGAATATTTCTATATTTATAGTGTAAGAACATCATATTTGTGCATTTTATAATTCACAAAATGCTAAGAAACTAATTAAAAATAAAATATGTAAGTGGGGTTATAAAAACTGCACAAAATCCCCGTAAATTCAAATTTAATTAATCACTCTAAAATCCTTTAAATATTTATTAAATGATTATGTAAATCGTTTAATTTAATTTAAACAATTTGCGTAATATGCGTTAGAATGTAAAATTTTCATGAATTCATAAAGCGGTAGATAAAGGGTTAAAAAAAATTCGATAGGCAACTCGACGTCTACAATTATCTTTCTCGCATAAAGAATCCCCTGAACATTTTGCGTAATTATATCTCCGGTACAGATCCTCAAATTTTGTCCCAAATCCCTCATTTTGCGGACATCATAGCAAATTACTCTACTTTGTAGAACATCTAACGATTGCTGCACGGTTCTGAGTAAAGAATAAAAAATAAGCACTGTTTTTAGAAAGAAAACGGTTGCCTTACTTGTTGTATAAGGAGTATTTTCTACAATCTCCGATAATGCGTGAAGTAAAGACAAATTTGATTACTAAAATGGTTTAATTGCTATGAAGGACGTTAAATACTAATAAAAACATTAATAAATCTTAATTTTTACATGTTTCGATTGAATTTACTCAATCATCATCAGAAAAACAAAATACAAATAAACACAAAGATGGAAAAAATTCATCTTTGTGTTTTTTGTGTCATCTTCATTCATCATTAAAATTTTTTTTTCCATCTTTGTGTTTATTTGTATTTTCTTTTTCTGATGAGGATTGAGTAAATTCAATCGAAACATGTAAAAATTATTAAGATCTTTTAATGTTTTTATTAGTATTTAACGTCCTTTATAGCAATTAAACATTTTAATGCATATTTTTGAAATGTTTATAATGGACATATATGAAAACTTCTATTTATAATTAATGTAATAAAATAGTTTTATAATCAGTTTCAAGTACAATACAAATTATCTTTTGATATTCACTGTAAAGATTGCGACATTTGTCATACTTGTGGGTGATTTTTGCAATACCCTTTCATAGAAAGTTGCCGCCAGCGTGTTGGGATAAATCTCCAAGGCGTATTTAACATGTTCGTTTGGATGTAAGCGATATTGTAATAACAACTATATTGTTCCTTGGTCAGCTTCACACACCAGATTATTTCAAAATATCGGGAACTTTAAGATATCGTCGAATTTAGCAACGAAATATAAATAACATAAACAAACCCAGCTTGGATATATCTCACTAAATTCGAGAAATTTTCATTTATATTCAATATTGACAAAAACTAATATTGAATCTTCTATAATCTGGCTCCACCACTTTGAGCTTCATGTATTTAAATAATATAAAATGGATAAATAAGGATTAAAGATGCTACGACTTCCTCCCGGCACTGGCAAAAAGGACTTATATTTGGACTGCATATTTATAGAGAGGTGTGTAATCTCTGATAAAGAACTTTCCGAAACTTATTCCGATCTAATACTTCATTCTTCGAACTTCATTCTTCGATTTACCAGATGAGAGAAACTGCAACAGAGAGAAAACATCATTTTTGTGGTTTTACGCGTACCCATATTACATCTCCGCAATGTGTATGTGGACTTCTCTTTTCAATTGTACTCTGAACTCTTTTTTTAAATTATTTTTAGAACTGCTTTCGCTGTAAACTTTTGTATTCATGCTTACCAGGCTTAGAGAAGAATTTTATTCTCTCTTTACTCATATTACACAGATATTTTAGTCAAATTTAATAAAGTTATTGAACAACATAAAAGTTATCATTTCAATTAAATATGACACAATATCTGTTTATAATAATATTAATAATATTATATGTGTTTCTTCGAATAACTAGATCGAAGCAACATTCTCTGTGATAATAATTTCATTACGACGGTTTGGAGGTAGATAATGCGCTACTGAATACAGGTAAGAAATACACTTTCTTGTTTATTTTTACTTCAATTTAAATTAAGAAGTTGAAAGAAGACATAACGCACACAAATATTGTATAATTTATATATATTGTTAATAATATACGCTAGTACTTCTCTGCTATTGACACTTTTGCAGAGCAACAAACGCAAAGCGGCAACTTTTGAGCTTAAAGTGTAATTGCTAGGCTGAATATTTAAGAGCCGTCAGCACGATGTGATTTTTCCCTTTAGGACTTTTTAAAAGATCGTGTCCACGTTTCTCCACCACCTAATGATTTGCCAGAGCTGAGACAGAAAACTGACGAGGGTATATCTTCCACTACACCGGATATTTTAGCCGAAGTGTGGGAATCGTACTTGGTTTGGATGCATGCCATGTAACTAAAGGCGCACAAATTGAGCATCAAGATAAGAAACAAGTTGGAAATTGCACGTGAAGAGTAGCAAATGAGGTGCGTTCGTACGATAAGGAAGTTTTAAAAATATTACTTTCATATATCAACCTCATAAAATTGTAAATAGTGAATTACAATTAAAACGCTCATCAAACAATGTTCTCCCTATACCATTATGTAATGGAATACTTTTGTGTGGCCTTGTAAATCAATAACAAATATTCTTTGCATCACAAATTATGTAAAATGTATATTATAATATGTACTTTATAATTGCATATAAGTTTTATTAAGTTCGAATGAGTGCAACACCATTAAAATGCATTTGAAACATTTTCCCCCATTGACCGTCATGTAACGGAATACTTTTGATTGTCCCTGTAATTGATCTATGCATCCGATTTTCATAAAATTTGAAATAACTCGACAAAATTATGTAATAACTATGTATTTTAAATTTCAAACGTATAAAATACATTTGAAACTTTTTCCCCATTGACTATAATGTAATTGAATGCTTTTGATTACCCCTGTAATTGATCTATGCACCCGATTATCATAGAATTTGAAATAACTCGACAAAATTATGTAATAACTATGTATTTTAATTTTCAAACGATTAAAATGCATTTGAAACTTTTTCCCCCATTGACCGTAATGTAACGGAATACTTTTGATTGCCCCTGTAATTGATCTATGCATCCGATTTTCATAAAATTTGAAATGACTCGACAAAATTATGTAATAATTATGTATTTTAAATTTCAAACGATTCGGTTGGGTAGTTTTTGCGTTGTTATATGCGGACGGACGGACTGAGCGACAACAATAGGTGCTACGTATTTACATAATTACGAACGCACCTAAAAACAGATCAGTTTATCTTCAATTTGAAGTATGATTGTCACTAAATTTTACAAATTAAATTTTTATAATGTAGAATTGAAACTTGGACACTTTTTTATAAACACCCTGTATTTATGTAGATTAAGATATATTTGTCTTTTTCTATTGAGGAGAATTTCTCTATGTTCTTTCCTTTATATTCTATGTTACAGATATGAATATAGATTGTTTTATTAATCCTATACTGAAAATACATCTCTTGCATATGAATTTGGAAATCTAAAGTATTCGGGAAGAAATGCAACAATAGAGGAATGGTTCAAAAAATGTTTGAAGAATTCCAAATCGCAATCCCTAAAGCTCGAAAAAATATTCATATAAGACTGGAAAAACAAAACACTTAGGTATTCCTTCCTCGTTTACCAAACGTTTGCTTTTTGCATGCTTGTATATGTATTGCTGGATGTTTCTTAGCATAAACAAAACTTACATGTATCTAGAATATTTCGAATCATATGAGATTTTAATTCTGTTTCGATGTTCCGCTCACATATTTTTATGTTTTCACTCGCCGCATAAAAGGAGAAAATATCACATTGTGACAGTTCAAATAAATTCAGTTATATTTTTGTTAAATGAAAAATATATTAAAATTTCTTTTAATAAAGGAAACATCTGTAGATTCCAAAATTTTATAAAAAGTGATTTTTGTCTCCAATATTTTGAATGAACTTTACACTAATTCTTTTTCAGAAGTGAAGGAATTTATAATAAAAAATTATACATTAAAGACTGACAAAATATTTTGGTATTACACAAAGTTGTTAAGATAAAAGAATTTGGGTTTCTTTTTTAACTCTCCGTTCTTCCGTTCATGACTGTTGTTAGAAATCTCTTTTTTAACCCTCTTATGCTTAAATTATTTATTATTTTTTTTTTTATTATTCATAAAAATAATTTTTTTGTGGTAAATGAGAACCCATTATAAAATGATTTTATTATTGTGCGGCATGCTAGCTATTATCTATCCGCAAAATCAGACTTCCATAACCGAATATAATTTTTTTTTTTTGCTTAGTAATGCATTAATTATCTCGCCTCATATGTGGCCCGTATGCATGAGAGGGTTAACTATTTATTCCAATTCATTCTACAGGGTGAGTTCTTAAATTCGTAACCTTGACTTAAAACTTTCTTCAGTACTACTTGACTATTCTGTCGACCGAAAAATTTCCGCCAAACTATAAAATTAAACACAAAATAATAAATGACCATAAACATCACATTCACTTCACAATGAACACGATACATGGGTTTGTTATGTCACCAAATGGTTTTTATTACAACTTTATATTTGTATTTTTACTAATGTTTTATTTATTTATTTTAACGTTATTAAAAAAAAAAAAAAGAAAAAAGAAAAAAATTGTCAATTTGTATAAATTCGCGAATGTTTGGCAATTTATATAACTTAACGAAACTTGTAGGAGGGATAATTAAGTAGTTCCGTTCCTTTTCAGCCACAAATTAGAAAATGGAAAATTTTCAATATATGAATGTCGATATTATCGTCTCTGGTACTGTGCGTTATGTAGGAAGTTAATGTCATAGATTGGCATACAAAACAGACCTCTAACATAGAGTGTAACTGTAACTGGATGACATCGTAGCGTACTCTATGTATCACCGACTTTTAAAGACTAAATCACAACTTTAATGACATATTGGTATAATGCAACTCCCAGTATCATTATAAAAATAATAAACGTGGAATTGTTAGAAACACACTATTTTAATTCGAATTAATCACATAAATAGTATGGGATTTGCGACAAGTTTTAATTAAGTATATTTCTCAATATACTTCCCTGTCTTCAAAAGTTAATTAAAATCTATTTGAAAAAAGGTGGCGCGGACAGGGCCGTAGCTAGAAGTGAACATAGGGGGGCTCATATTTTTTTTCTTTCTCTCTGACGCAAAAAAGATAAATGAGTGCATATTCACATCGTAGGTAATATGTGTCTTATTAAACTGTTATAATAACTTCATTTTATGCTTAGAAAAGTATATGATGGTGAAAGTTTTGAATATATAACTGGTGCAAAGTTAAACATCATGTTAGCTTGATATGTACAAATAGGATAAGGGAGTGTTGAAACAGTTATTTTAGATACAATTTAATAACTCTGCAAAACCATAAAAGGTCCTCAAAAGTAAATTAGATTTTGGAACAGTATTTCATTTCAATTTTCGGAACAGAAATTCATTTAGTGACCATGGAATCTTTTCCAGGAGGGGCTCAAAATATTTTGTTTAGGGGGGGGGGCTGACCGCTTATAGCGCCCCCTTAGCTACGGCACTGGCCGCAGACCAACGCGGCTTTGTAAGTTTGCGATCTCCTGTTGAAACGCGTCAGCACAATGCCATGTTTAAACTTTGACGTAAACTTTTGCATTATTTATGCTGTAAAAGGAAAATGTTATTATTATACATTTAATTTAGTTTTATGAAATTTCAAATGAGGTTAATATAGAGATCAATTTTATTGTCTAAACCAAAAAAAAAAAAAAAAAAAAAAAAACAAGAACAACAAAAAAAAGATTAACATAAGATTAAAAAAAGAGAATGGCAATATTTCTTCTTATATAGGATTCATATCTCTTTTAACTTTTATGGTATACTTATTCATACTTTTCTAGTATATACAGATATACCCAATTCTACCTTGTATAGTTTTTTAAAAAGTCATTATTCATTTTGAGATTATTGTTTTAATAATGCAAGTAATAATTCATATATTTATTGTACGAAACACTCTGAGCTCTAGTTATACCGTTTATTTTAGACGTTAAAAGTTTATGTTTTCAGCTTTTTAGGATAAAGACAAACGACTGTTGGAATTGCGATTGGTACGTAAACAAGTATGTTCATATTAACAAGGCCTGACATATTGTAACATGTTTAGACATATTAAAAGTTCTGAAAAGAACTATTGTTTCAATGATAATAAAAGAATAAATAGGAAGGCAATCGTTTAAAAAAAAACTTAAATACTGCACCAATAATGAAATTGAACAGAATCGTCTGTCTTAACCCCTTAACGCGCAGTGTTGCCGGGTCGGCAACACCTAAAGATCCCCCTGTTTGGAGACAGAAAAACTCAGTAAATATTTCAAAAACTACTCTAATGGCTACTTTAAATCTTTCTTATGAGTTCTAGATGGCAGCACGACAGAGACCAAACTCTACTGTTTTTAAATAATAGGTAAAATGTTTTACTGTAATACGCGCTTTACAGCAATGCTCTTCTCACTGCGCTTATCAATGCTTTACTTATGGGAGGTTACCACTTCGGCAACAGCTGTATGATTAATATGGTTATTGCAATCTTTACAAAACAATACCTGTGTACTCCTCTAGGCCTAAATAGATTGCCTAATTTTTTTTTCTTTAAATTCCAACTTTAAAGAGTAGTGCGCCGGAAAGGGTTAAAGAGAAAAGAGTATCTATAAAAACAAAGCACATAAACAAGTTTAATAGTTATAGATAAGTTTCAGAAGCTTGTTATTTCTCCCCCCGCCTTCTCTGCTGCATCAGAGACGCTAGCATTGCTGTCATTGCAAATTTTGTTATAATTAACCTGTCTTATATATGAGTCTACAATTAAAGTGTTGTTAAGAGAGATGGTTTTTAAGGCGCGTACCTTTGTTTTAGAACATTGTTTTTTCTCACTGAACATTGCTGTTCTCATGCATCCGAAACATGCATAGCAACTTTTAAGATGCACTCAGAAGCATTTCCAGATATATTAGGTTCCAGTACAGAACACTATTATATAACATGTCAGCTGTTTTCTTGTGCATGGCGATGTATCTGTACGTGAATACGAGAAACAGGAAACATTTTTAAACTTTCATGTTCTTGTACTTATAATTAGAAAATGTTCGGATTCAGCATTAATGTTTAATGCTGTGATCTCAGTGAGGTCCTTTCCATTCATTTAAAAGTGAAATAGAACGGAGATGATTATCAAGGGACGGTAAGGAAAATTAGCAGCTCTTTTTAGGCAAATGATGTTAAGATTTTGTGGTAGCCAGAATGTTCATTGATTTTTAGTAACAGTAAATAATACTGGATTAAATAAAAAAAAATCAATTTCTACCTAGAAAAATGCAAGATTAAATCTTGGGGATGGTAATTCTACCAACAAAGCTAGAATGCTTAAAGTTTTATTTTTTTGGTACTTTTTGTTATTACGAAATGTTTTTCTTGAATCTCACACACCTATGCTTTTTTTCCTGTCTGAAAGAAGTAACTTTGCTTGCACTCTAAATATTTGACCTCTGTTTTTTTCTCTTGTTGAATTAATAACTTAAGTTCTTTTCTTTTATTCAACGACTTATTTCACTTATTTGTTTTTATAAGCATTCAAATTTCAAAAATGCCAATTTTGGCCACCGCTATACGTAACGCAATCAAAAACATATATATATGATCGAGAGTTTATATACAAAATCCAAGTTCTATCGTCTTACTCCAATTTCTTCTCATTTCAAGTTCTTCGGACAAGACACAATAACTAAAGTAATCTGAATTTCTCTACTCTTTCCAATTTTCCAAAAAGGGGATGGTAGGAGAATATGCGCGTTTACTTAGAAGGAACCCGCTCTCTGACAATCGTTCATCCGTTTAAAGGGTTTCCTTTGTTTTCGTTGTGTGGGACCGTTGCCACAAAATGTATGCAAATTTCTCGAAATCTGGGCAAAGGCGATTCATATTTGAATACAACTATGGAATCGAAAATGGACACGTGTTTCTCAATTTCGAATATATTTGGATCGGAGATTTTTGAATATTTAAAATTGAGTACTTTTTACTCAATTTTGAAAACCCATTTTTTTTCAGTAAACATGACAAAATCCTTGTCCATGTTGCCAGTATAAAGCTTTGATTTAAGAGTATGAAAAGGAAGTCTGCCTTCTCTTATATATACTTTCCACATAGTCACCATCAAGCTTTAACCTTATTAAATCCCATTTTATCGTTTGCATGGTATATAGTCTTATAATGACATAGAGTTACGGGCTTAACTGGACAAATTCTTTCAGCTATAACCAATAGAGTTCTGTCACCAAAGCACTGAACATTTTTATGAACGGTGGGGAAGTCGTTAAAAGAAAGAGGTGCATATTATAAATTATTATGCTCTAGATTTTGTTTTGTTTTATTCTGTTTAAAATAAAAAATATAAAAAAGTTCATGAATTTTTCCACGACCCAATAGAATACATTTACGTATAATTTAAAAATTAATTAATATTTTTTTAACTATTATATAAAAAAAGTTAAGTGAAAGTTAAGTTTAAAGTTAATTTAGGTATGGTGAAAATCTCACGTATAAAATTTGTTCGGAGGTATGCAACCGCAAAGATACGCAATAATCCCTTCAGTGTAATTACTTATTCAAGAACTTGAAACTTTCATTCATCATTTATCCAAGATTGAATTTTGAATAAGAGAATCACATCTGGCAGTGTTTGACCTTGTTTTTATTCTGCATATTCCAGCAGACGCACCCTGTGTTTTAAAAGAACGAACTTTGTTCCTGCTTTAGAACTCTAAATTCTTCCTTTTATTTTTTTCTTTTATGCTTCACTTGTCTGTTTGCTTTCTGGCTGAAGAGAAGACTATAATGTTCTCTCTCCGTTTTTATTTTAGTCAAGAATCACCAATTAAATAATTTACTTTGTTCAAATCACTAATGGAAGTATTTTTTTCTAAGATTGCGTTTCAATCACTTCTATTAATTACAATTTAATTTTACAGTTTGCAATAGAAGAATCAACTAAACATAGTTCTTCTCTAAGTGTTTTTAGCCAACTATTTAGCTGATGGATATTATGGGCGGACGTCATTCATGCAACTGAAGCTATCCGGTTTTCTGCGCTGCCGAGCAAGGTAAGAAATCAATTTATTATTCTTATCAAACAGTTATCTGTGAAGAATAAAATTTATATATTCTCACATTATATAAAAAAATTATTCTAAAATTCATATTTACTTATGGGATTTGACGTGCCTTTTAAATGCTTAGTTAATATTAAAGCATAAAGAAGCATAATTTTAAAGATTTTTTGATACGCAAAAATCTTTTTCATAGCCTTCTATTTGTACATTGTTAAATTTAGAAATGATAGCTTTAGCGCATTTGGGAAGTTCGTCATGAATATATGACGCATAATGTAGCCAAAATCCTTGATTATTCCAACGAATTATTTTTTATCGTAAATTTTGCCTTGTGTAATCAGCCATTTTCTTGTTTCTATTAGCCAAAAATGTCTGTTTTAAAAAAAAACTGATGGTAAAATTTTAGAAATTACGTAAAAGACGCTATTCGCAAAGGTTTAAAATTTTTAAATGACCAAAATATTACTTTAAAAGTTAGGGATGTTTTATCTAAAATTTTGATACATTCATTCACTGATTTGTATCAACAGAAATGGATTTAATAAATTATATAAATAATACATAATATTATATAAAATACTAACACTGCATTAATTTAATGCAACATTTAATATCTTTTTACATAATATCAAAAATCGACATGTTTCTGTTTTAATTTACCTTTTCATTTCAAACTATTTGCTCTTCTAATCCTTTTTTCCATACATTTATTTGAAATGCATTTGAAACACGGTTTGTAGATGTCATGCGTTATAAATCCATATTCTGTATGTCGCTACAATCTAATAATAATGCACCTTCATATATACCTAATAGCATTTTCGGTTCTGCTTGCGTGGGAAATAAATATATACTGTAGGATTGCGTGAGGAATAGCTCTGTCGTATACAGAACTTGCATGCAGAAAATGCCATGAATTATGGAAGTTTGCCATATTAGTCATGTCACAAACAAATCGAAGTTAATTATTGTTTAGTTAGACTCAATATAACATTGCTTATGATATTGACATACTAATCATAAGACAATTAATGTATGACTTGTTTTTAGTTCGAAAAAGAGAATTGTTTTAGAGTAAAGTAAATGGGATATTTACTTAAGGAATTTTATGAAAGCTGGAATTTTGATCTTTAGGATATGTTTAGGGATCTATAAAATAAATATAAATAGTTTAAAACAAACTGTGAAAGGTTGCTCTATCACGAACATAACTGATGCAATCAGAAATACTATGGTTTTTACGAGATCACGATATTAATCGTTTCATAAACAAAGTTAATTATTGTGCGTAGCAATGGCCACATGTATAAGGTCAATTTATAGCCTGAAAAATAGATAATGAATCAATAATTTTTAAACTATAAAATAAGTGATATTTTTAACGTATACTTCTATTTCATGCATGTTATTAAAAAACTATGCATTAAACATAGTTTAACGGCATGCGAGATAGACCTCCAAGTTTAAAATAGAAATAATTAGCAGAAATTATAAATAAACTAAATTTTTATTTAAAATTGCTTTTATTTTTGAAGGAATATAAAATTTTTTATTGATAGTGGGTAATTTTAAATATTGATTAATTATGTAAATTAAAAAAATGACTAGCAGATTACATTAAAAATGTGTTACTTTGTGGAATTAAAAATATGAGAAACTGCATAAATATTTGAAGTAACTACGTCTGATCATATTTAGCCTGGGAGGACGCGTGCCGGGCCTAATTGACCCTGAGTGCACATGATTTTTACAATTGTAACCACTATTTTTAAATGTAATATTAAATTTACACTCATTGCCATAAAAATTTGTGCACAGAAAAAGACGTGTAAATGAAATGAAATTTTACATGCGTAAATACTACTGTGATACAAATAAGTGATTAGAAAACCAAAGAAAAAGGATCATTTATTGCAGAAAAAAGTACAAATGAACAGAAATCTTAGTAGTCTTTTGGACCCCCTCTAGCGCGAATGCACGATGCGATACGAGCGGGCATTGAGGCATACAAGTTTCGTATGATGTCCTGAGACATCTAGTTTCACAGTTGCTGTAAACGCGCCTCGAGTTCAACTAAACTCGTAGGGTGTCCAACTTGCCGTCCCAAATGATACCAGATATGTTCGATTGGTGACAAATTTGGTGATCGAGCAGGCCAGGGAAGGGTGGTAATGTGGCGGAGGCAGGCTTGTGACATCCTTGCTGAGTGTGCCCGAGCATTGTCTTGCTCAAAAATGGCTTCGGGGAGCCCTGCCACTAGTGGCAACACATGTGGATGAAGGATGTCCTGGACGTACTGTTGAGCTGTCATTGTACCACAGATTAGTATTAGACCGTGCATCGTAAGCAATGGCACCCCATGCCATCACACCAGCTGTAGGAGCGATGTGTCGCTGTAAAGCAAAGACATAATTGAGGCATTCACCACGGGGCCTCAACCCACGAACACGATTGTTATTGCTGCTCAAATTGAATCTAGACTCGTCGCTGAAGACGACCTAGTTCCATTCCGTTGCAGTCCGATTCCGTCGTGCGCGACACAACTCCAAACGGAGGCGTCGGTGGGTGGGTGTCATTGGCACTACACGTAATGGGCGCTGCAATACCAGATGTCCTTCAGCTAGACGCCTTGCGATGGTTCGGGAAGACACAGGGTTCCGTGGCTCAGTACCGATCTTACAAATGGGGATGCAGGAATGGGGAAAGAAACAACAGATAAGAGCCAACTGACTTGTAATTAAGAGAGGTTACCACATTGGCGCTTATTCGCTTCTTTCTGACAAACACTTTTTGGTATACGGGCCCTGAAGTAAGATAAGTCGAATGACATTTTTTTTCCTCATTAGACATCTGTTTTCGCACTCTTTCCCGTCCCAATGATTCTTCAATGTCATGGTCACTGGTCAGGTGGTCAGTTACCCTTTCGAGAGGAATTCAACATCCTGCTCTGTTTTCACAGTACATATCTATATAAAGAACCATTTTGTAGATATAGTTCCCATATGAAATATAACTAACCTCCGTAACGTTTTACAGCGTTAACGGGAATTATAATCCATTATGAATAATTAAAAATATACGAAATGTATTACGTATAAATAAAATTACAAACATGCAAACATTTTTAGAACAATAGCTTTATTTTTTTTTTCACATCTATACATATAATAAAACAGTAGGACCCGGTGTGTCTGTACATTGAAGATAATTGACAAAAATGGAGTCAGGGCGATAAAAGAAAACCAATGAAACACAAAAAAATTTTTTTTGAATTTTTTGTCTGTCTGTCTGTCTGTCTGTTTGTTCGAGGTTATCTTCGTAACTACTGAATGGATTTTTATGCGGTTTTCACTAATGAAGAATGCACACTCCCGGGCAGTGTATAGGCTTTGTTTCATCAAAATCGGACAACAGACAAAAAAGTAACAAAAAGAAACAAAAGAAACTATTAGGTGCGCTGCTCACGTTTTTTAGTACATAACGTTTTTTAGTACATATAAAATCCAATAGATGTCACTGTGCGATTTTAAAACGCGCTATCGTTATGTTTTCGCCAGTCTACTTAAGTATGAGAAAGTTTCAAGCTGGCTGTCGTTCCATGTGGTTTAGTCGGTAGAACGTCAGTGCGCCATACTGATGGCCCGGGTTCGATTCCCAGCATGGAATTTTTTTTCACTATGTTGGCATTAACGCCTATAAGCAATTAAAAGAATTTGAAATATTGTATTCAAGGCGAATTTTCTCTCTGGGAAAATTTCCTTGCATTAATATGTCAGTGTAATTTTTTTTTCGATTTAATTTTTTTTTCGAAACTTTGTTTTTCTTAAAAAATTACAGTAAATATTTGATATTTCCCAACGTTTTTTGAATGATCGACTTGCTTTTTTTTTTTTTAATGTATGTCTGAACCTTATCTAACTACTTCTTCAAGATTTCTTTAGATAAACCGACCAGCGTAGCGGGCGAAGGCCGCTAGTCATTAATATTCTAAAATTCTATTAAGAGGTTTAATCAATGAACTCCCCACCCCCTTATTAATGTTAAATGTATGGGAATAAAATGCATTCGTATAGTAAATTAGAAAATTTAAGTGCTTAAAAGGATTTGCACATTCGTATATTTAAACAAGTTGGAAATTCCACGTAAAGCGTGACAAATGAGGTGCTTTCGTATGATAACGATGTTTTTAAAATATTCAGATCTTGCTGCTAGTAGATAGTACTTCGGATAGAGTATAGTAGTGAAATATATATGTATTTTGTGTGTGTGTGTGTGTTCCTGTAAATATACAAGAAATAATTTTTATTACACCTCAGCGACGTATATCATACACTATACTATCTACTTTCTTTCATACAGGAAATAACTTGTAGTATTCCTCAGCAATGTATATCAATACGAATTTATTATTTCCAGCTGAGCGAAAAATTGCCCAGGCCGGGAATTTCGCTCAGCTGGAAATAATAAATTCGTATGATAACTTTACCAATCAGTTTGATTGTGTTAAAAATAATAGTAATGTATATCAATCTCATGTTAAATAGTCAATATCAAATGTTAAATAGTCAATTACAATTATCGCACCAAAAAAATGTTCTTCTGTACCATTATGTAATGGAATACTTTTGTGTGACCTTGTAAATCAATAAAAAATGCTTTTTGCACCACAGATTGTGCAAAATGTATATTATAATATGTATGTTCATAGAGGCATAACAATTTTATTGTGTTCGAATTAGTGTAGTCCATTAAAATGCATTTGAAACATTTTTCCCCATTGACCGTAATGTAACGGAATAATTTTGATTGCCCCTGTAATTGATCTATGCATCCGATTTTCATAAAATTTGAAATGATTCGACTAAATTATATAATGATTATATATTTTAAATTTCAAACGATTAAAATGTATTTGAAACTTTTCCCCTTATTCACCGTAATGTAACGGAATACTTTTGATTGTCCCTGTAATTGATCTATGCATCCGATTTTCATAAAATTTTAAATGACTGGACAAAATTATATAATAATTATATATTTTAAATTTCAAATAATTCGGTTGGGTAGTTTTTGCGTTCTTATATGCGGACAGACAGACAGACAGACGGACGGACTGAACGACAACTATAGGTGCTACGCATTTACATAATTACGAACGCACCTAAAAAAATCTCCCTAGAAAAATTAACATTTTTGTCTTATTTATTTATACTTCTCTTAAAGGATGTTTCAAAATTGTCAAAATATTTATAAAATATGTGTTTAATTTAATATTTTATGCGTTAAAAGCTAATGAGCGGTGATTAATATTTTAACCCTTCCAGATAAATTTCGACAAAAACATTTGCAACAATGAATTTCAAAAAATGGAGTGCATCTCACTATTTTTCGTTAAACGTTAGGTTCTCATATTTATCGCTTTTTAGGTGCGTTCGTAATCATGTAAATACGTAGCACCTATAGTGGTCGTTCAGTCCGTCCGTCTGTCCGCATATAACAACGCAAAAACAACCCAACCGAATCGTTTGAAATTTAAAATATATAATTGTTGCATAATTTTTTCAAGTTATTTCAAATTTTATGAATTCAACTGCATAAAAAATAAAATGCATAATTATTATGCTAATAAAATGTATAATTATTACATAATTTTGTCGAGTCATTTCAAATTTTATGAAAATCGGATGCATAGATCAATTACAGGGCCAATCAAAAGTATTCCATTACATTACGGTCAAAGAAGAAAAAAGTTTCAAATGCACTTTAATCGTTTGAAACTTAAAATACATAATTATTAAATAATTTTGTCGAGTTATTTCAATTTTTTTGATAATCGGTGCATAGATCAATTACAAGAGCAATCAAAAGTATTCAATTACATTATGGTCAATGGGGAAAAAGTTTTAAATGTACTTTATACGTTTGAAATTTAAAATACATTATTATTACATAATTTTGTCGAGTCATTTCAAATTTTATGAAAATCGGATGAATAGATTGATTACAGGGACAATCAAAAGTATTCCAAAAGTATTACGGTCAATAATAGGTTTAAAATATTGATTTACTTTCGGAGATATTTTAAATATAAAAATGCATCAAACGTCTGTATACTTAACCTTACGAAAGGGAATTCGGAAGCTGACTGACCAGCACCCTTAAACAATATTTTCCCCCTCCTGACTGTTTTAGTCCAGGCGAAATAAAGATTTTACCTATTTAATTTAAATGCTTTAAGTGATAAATTAAAATAACATAAAAAGATTATAGCTTGACATGTTTCATTGCTCTTACGGCAACATTTTCAAAAGCAAATAAATGAATTATTTGCATAATCATTTGAATAATCATTTATTTGCTTTTGAAAATGTTGCCGTAAGAGCAATGAAACATGTCAAGCTATAATCTTTTTATGTTATTTTAATTTATCACTTAAAGCATTTAAATTAAATTGATATTTTAAAGTGATGTTTATATTATATGTAACATTTTACCTTTCAAAAATCGGGTGGAAGATTTTTTTTCTGATTTTTTCATAATGATGCTAACATGGATAAACCACGTTTTCGAATAAAAATTTCTCAAGGCTAAATTTTCTGTGGTCAAAAAACAACAAAATCTTGAGATTTTATTTTATTTTATTTATTATTTTTTTTAATATCTCGAGATTTGTTGCCATAGCAATATATTTGTCAGTTACAATATTAAATAGGACAAAATTCTGTATAATATTTCTTATTTTCAATTTTTTTATACACTAAGTAGCAAGCGCAGTACGCCAAAATCCCCCCAAATCCCATTCTATTTAAAATTAAAGAGTATAAATAAGAAAATTTGTTTGTGTTTGTAGCTTTTGTATTGAGAAAAACTAATGCCTGAAAGTGAGGTACATATGAAATTATAAATAATAAACGGGCATTAATATAATATAATAATTCTATTAGGTAGAATTGTTTAAAAAAAAATAAATAAAAAAGGACATTTTTTTTAATTTTCTTAAAAACCGTGAAAAAAGTAGTTAAGCCACGATTATTCAAATGTATTCATCGGATTTAACCGTGTATATATTTATATATATAGATAGATAGATAGATAGATAGATTGGTAGCAGTAAATTATTTATTTCAAGGTTAATAGTAGGCTTTTTTGCATCCGTAGCAAACTCGGATTTTGGTGCCCGCTCTCCCTTTCTCACCCCGTTCAAAAGAAAACTTATCATGAGAATATTAATAAATCTGTTATAGCCGGATTTGGGAAATCTTTAGTATGTAATCATTAAATACGTAATCAGCTTTGTTAAACATTGATTCAATAAAACTTTGAAAATTTAAAAGAAAGGAATCGAAATATATCCAGTTTTATAAAAGGTTTCATCTTAGCAGGTATAATTGTTCACATATTTTTTTTTCTTGAAATAATAATAACAATAATAACTAGTCGTTGGAGGCCACCGTAATACTTACCCATCATGGAGATGCATAACATAATATATGAAAACATAACATATGTAAACAGTTTATGAAATGCATTGCAATTCCAAAACAAAATATAAACGTATATTTAAGTATTTTTAACACATCATCATGCTCTATTAATGAATTTCTGATGAACCGATTTCGATAAATTACATGAAACGCCATACTATTCTAGTAGCACTGAATTGCATAAAAGAAATATCCTTATAACTCTAAAAATAAATATCATATTCACTAACGGTTTCTTGCATCAAATTAAGTGTCTCATTTCCAATTAAAAGATATCTTTGAGTTGAAATTTGAATGAAATACAGGGTCATGAAAAATCAAAGAGTGTGGAAAACAAGATTAGAAATTTCTCAACAACTAATAATCCGATCGATTTCGTTTTTTATGCAAAATTTGTGTCAATTTATTGCCTTTTACGTCCACTCATTAAAATAAAAAAAATTCGAAAATTTTTATATACCTTTCATCAGAACAAATTTTTCGAGAGTCCGAAAAAATAGTTCCGAATAATCGAAGTTACTGATATTAAATAAGCTTCGTCCCATTCTTACATACTAAGCACATACAAAATTTCAAGTCTCTATCTCAATTTGTTCGGGAGATAGAGCGGTTGCAGACAGACAGACAGACACACAGACGGACGGACGGCAAAATTTTTTTTCTAAAAATATGTTTTTCAGTGTCCGAAACTTGTAAATCCGTCAAAAAAATCGATTTTCAAAACGATTGCAAGACTTACCCTATACTACGTATGATGGGTAAGTGATAATAATAATGATTCAATGGTAATTGAATAATTTCTAAATTTACAACTATGAGACTAAATTAGTCACCCGTAATATTAAACCTATTGAAGTGTTCATGTCGAATATCTTGCTTGCTTTTATTACTTATATATATATATATATATATATATATATATATATATATATATATATATATATATATTATTCATGAGATAATTGAGATCAATATCTAATGCTGTACTTTTTCGGGTTTAATTAATTAATTAATTTTTTAAATATTTCGGAAAATTGTTTGGGGCGTTTTCTGAAATTAAAGTAGCTTCTTTAAAAAAATGCAACCAAATTTACAAAATTAAAAGTACGCAACGTTAGATAGCGACCTTAAATATTAAATGAACAACAACAAAATAATCATAATAATAATAATAAATAAAATAAACGTCAAAATTCGAGCTTGAATTCTAAAAAGAATGCTCCCATAGGTTTAACATTAGCATGCAAATGCTTTCGCGTGAAACTACACTAGTCATACGAACAAACTAGAACGCTAATCTTAAACCTAGGAGCGTTTTTTTTTTACAATTTCTCGCTTGTAATTTAATAGTTTTAAAAGGTCTTTTTTCTGTTTGAGATTACAATTGCTGACGGACAATTGCTGCTAGAATTCTAACGGGATTAGTGTTTACTTTATCTATTTTGGTTACTTTAGTTTTCTATTTTGATTACAGTTTTTATTTATTTATTTATTCATTCATTATTTTTCTATAAAATTACAATTGATTAGTAATACGAAAATGTATATTTGGAATAAAAAAGAAACATATAGTACAATATTTAAATATATTTCTGAGTAAAACTTGCTCTAAACATTTTTCAGATATTATTTATGATCTTACTATGACTAGAGTTAATCTTTTCAATATAAATTTACTAAAAAGCCCCTAAAACTCAAAATACTATTACTCAAATGGTAATAAATTTTTCTAATCAAATATTTAATAAAATCAATGTAAATTCTATAATAAATGATAAAAACTGAAAAATTCCTATAAATAATATTCAAATATCAAAAACTTCAAAGTATTCAATATTTAACTATAATTCGTTCTTATAAATACTTCTGATGATAGTACTTTCCCCTGCAAATGCAATGACCCCTCTCTACACAAATACATTAATAATGATCATGGTCATATTATTACTGGAAATCTAAATACTGTATATGACTTAACACTGAAAAAATTAATGGGTTATGGTACTAAGTATAGAATTACATTCAAATAAAACATTAATTCTGTAATAAAACAATTTACTTATGATATATATGCGGGATATTGAGTGATTAACTTATGATTTAAGCAAAACTAATATTATTGAAAGTATAAAAAGGTTTAATAGACATAAAACATGTACGTAACATTCAAAGATAACAGTAGAAATGAATAATATTCAGTATAAATAAGCTTCCCTGAGCTTTGCATTAAAAATCCATCAAACTCGCCATCGCTGAAACCTATAGAACACCTCGTTCTTTTCACTCATCATCACATGAGTCTCATTTGGGATATCACGTTCATTAAATCATTGAGTTTATTATCTTTTATTGCTGAATACTTCATTCTTTAATCCCACATATATATATTTATTTATAAAATTGCAATATATTGTAACAAACCTATTGAATATTTCAATCAATGGAAAATTTTAGTTATTGATAAATTAACTAAGACTTTAAAATACAATATTTCACATCTGGATTATATAAATACAAAGCATCTTTTCCAGCAAATCACTAAATTGCAACAAAACTGTAATAACTTATGTTGACAAATCTCCAAATAATTATGCAATTATATATAAATCCTATTATCATCAACTGCTTAAATCTAGTATATCTTCTAATAACACATTCCAAAAAACTAATGATAACATAATTGTAAACAATCGTAAAATTAAAGACTTTTATGAATTATTAGACATTAACTCTACTAACTTTAAATATCCTTATCTAGTTCTTATACTCAAATTTGATAAGAATCCTGTTAAATTTAGAACAGTTACAATTCGTTGCAATATACTTATAAAAATGCTGCTAACAAACTTCTATTAACAGTTCTTAATCAAATATATAAAATTACAAAAACCAGTGATAATAATAAATACTATAAAGAATAGTTATGAATTGGACAATAGTATGAAAAATCTTAAATGTATAAAAAATATAACTGCATATGACTTCAAATATCTTTCTAATAATATCGATTTATTAGATTTACATAATATAATAAATGCACTTAAAAAAATATCAACATGATTTGGATTTATCAATGAACATTGAAACTGATTATTTTCTTAAACTAATTTCATTATCTAAGGTATCCTGGGGTAATAACGCCACGTTAAGGTTCTACCAATTTTCACGGCTCAGTTTTAGTTTGTATTTTTCAAACAAATATCTCTTTATCATTAATATTATTGATATTATTTAAATATCAATTTATCAATAACTAAAATTTTTCATTGATTGAAATATTCAATAGATTTGTTACAATATAATGCAATTTTATAAATAAATATATATATGTGGGATTAAAGAATGAAGTATTCAGCAATAAAAGATAATATGATATATAATTTGAAAGAGCAACTTATTTACTATCTGTATTAAAAAAAAATAATTTAACAGATATGTATTCATAAAGTGTAATGGCGTGATTTCTTGACCAATGCTATTTGGCGTTATTACCCACCTATATGGGTAATAACGCCATGCAAACAAAACTATGAAATAAGATGGAATAATGGCATGTAGATTGCCCAATTCTAAAAATACAAACTCTACAAACTTAGAAATTGACAAATTGCATTCTAAGCTATTGAAAATGTTCATTTTTTTGTGTAAGAAAAGTGTAAGAAAAATAAAGATGTCGTGTGTGTGTGTGGGGGGGGGGGGAGTTTGTGGCAAAAGAATATCAGACCGTGAGCTTCTTTTTGCTTAAAAAGGACCGCTTAAATAGAATTATTAGAAACATTGCACAGTTTTAACTGTGTTTATTTGAATCAGTATTTAGGATGTAGCTCGGTCACTGTAGGGAATCAACCGGAGTATTAATGCCAAGGATTGGCGTTATTACCCCGTTATAGTTATTGCGCTGTACATTTTAAATTACAAATTATCTCGAGAAATCCAAAATCTTCCACAACATTTTGAAAGTCCATGAAATGTATTACAAATTTAAGTAATTAACAAAGTATTTCCGGATAAAAAAAAATAGTCTTCACATCACAAAACGTATCTTGCAAATTTTAGATCAAGCGTTAATTTTAGTTGCTTGTAAAAACAATAAGACCTAAAAATGAGACAAATTAACTTGAAGCTATTTTTTGCGATTTATATGACTCAAAACCCTTCTGCGCAGAGCCCATGGGTGTCATTTACCAGATTATTTCATAATTATGCAAAATATTACCCCGCCTAGCGTTATTACACCAGACCACCTTATAATAATTTTATAATGCAAGATAACATAATATATATACAAAAAGTTGGTATACCACAAGGTGGTTGTACATCTAGTATATTATCTGACTTATATCATCATGAACGTAAATTATTTTGATAATAAATTACATTTATATCGATAAATTGATGATATAATTTTAATTGATACTGATAATACCAGTATATCTCAATTCCCAGTTGATTATCCATCTAATCTAGAAATTACAAAACACCTGCTTTATAATAATGCCATTAACTTTTTAGATCTTAAAATTATATTAAAGGAAAACAAATTAATAACTGATATTTATGCTAAACGGAATGAGTTTAATTTTAAAGTTAATACATTTACTAATTTTAAATCCTATCTTCATAATTCTGTATATCGTAATATAATCATTAATCATTTATATAGAATAAAATGTTTATGTTCTTCTTATTTAATTAATGCAAATATTAAAAAGCTTGTTTATGATGCTATAAATAATGGTTTTCCTAAAAATTCACTTATTCTTTAATTTACAATTAGTTGTTACATGATTTAAAAATTAATTAACTTTTTCGTAAAAATGAACCAAAAAATTAATAAAACATAAAAATAATAATAAAAAATTAAAAATGTAAAAAATATTAAAAAATGCATATAATAGGATGGTTAGGTGGGTAGATATTAGAGTACGGAGGAGGGCGCTATTGTCTGGATAAAACGCAAAGGTTGTTTTATATTTTTAAAAAAATTGAGAGAGGGAAATGCATTAATTAAATTGGAACAAAGTTTCCATGGAGTTTAAATAACACCAATGTATGGATTATTGTTTAGTTATATCAATTACATTAAAATAATTTTATTCATTTACATTATTAAATTGCACTTCACTTTTAATAAATGAAAGACCATAATACTACTAAATGTATAGGGTACATATATTAATTATCTATTTTTTAATCTTTTACATCCTAAATTAAGATATTGGTTTTAGCCTAGCATAGTCAAATTAAATGTTATTGATTTAAATATTAATAGGGTAAACTATGGTGTATGGTATAACAAATTTAATATAGGAGGAAATATGGTGTATGGTTTATTTTTTCTGGTATCACTTTACTCTGCTTTTAATTTATTTATTAATTTATTATTATCATGTGTACGATAATTATTTTTTATTTTTTCCCTTTTCATTTTTCATTTTTAATTTTTCTATCGAATTTAGTAATTTTGTTGTGCCTTGTTTTTAATGTTATTTCTTGATTGAATTTTGGTTTTATGTGGATTGGTAGCCCCAAAATCGTATTATTTTGCTTTTTCATGGCTAATACGAAGATGAAACCACACACTTCTTTTGTTAGTTCCAAAGTATTTGGGGCTTGATAATTCTGCTTTGGTTCAACAAATTCCATTTGTATTCATTTTATTTATTTATTTAATTTTTTCTCATGTTCAATATGGTTTTTTTCTATTAAATTCAAATGGTTCATATTATAATATAATTAATGGTTACATATACATATACATACACATAACGCATGTATATATATATATATTAACCGAAAAAATGTAAAATGCGTAAAATCTTTAAAAAAGAGAATTGTATTATTTAAAGCGGAATATATTTCAGTTCTTTTTCGGTTTTCAAGATTTTATTGAATCAATGTTTGACAAAGCTGATTATGTATTTATTGATAACACACTTAAGGGGGCTCAGGGGTTGAAAACTTTTCAAAAAATCGATTTCTTTAATGATCTAATTTGATTATTCATTGAATTCTTAACTCAGTGCAAAAAACCGCATAAAAATATTTGCATTTTTAACGGAGTTATAAACATTTATGTATCAACACTTTCATAGCCGCATCCATATAACTTTAAGTCGCGTTTTCTCAAAACTTGATTTTTGATGACTAACACCAAGATTTAAAAAAAAATTATTTGTTGGAATGGCTTAATTTTTTTTCATGCATATAACATTATTATCTAGATTATGAATTAATATATTTTAGATAGTTCAATATTTTGAGTATTTTTAATGGAAAAAAGTTGTATTTTTTAGGGGGGTTTTAAATTTTCAACTTTGAGAGATTTTTTAATAATGTTTTTTTTAAGTGATAGTTATATCCTTAATTCATAATCTAGATAATGATGTTATATGCATGCAAGAAAAAAAAAGCCATTCCATCAAATTGGTTTTTTTAATCTTGGTGTTAGTCGTCAAAAATCAAGTTTTGAGAAAACAAGACTTAAAATTGAAATTATATGGATCCGGCTATGTAAATATTGATACGTAAATGCTCCGTAAAAATAACTCCGTTAAAAATGCTAATATTTTTATGCGGTTTTTTGCATTGAGTTAAGAATTAATTCAATAATCAAACTAGATCATAAAAAAATCGATTTTTTAAAAAGTTTTCAACCTCTGAGCCCTCTTAAAATTTTCAAGATCCGGCTATTACAAATTTATTTAAATTCTCATGGTAAATTTTCTTTTTAAGAGGAGGGGCAGAGAGCTCCAAAACCCGTGATTGCCGCGTGTGTGAAAAAGGGTCCTGAAACACATTATTTACTGCTACTAATATATTGAGGGTGACATACGTGATTAAATCTGTGGGAAACATTTGAATAATCGAGGCAAAACTACGTTTTTCACCGCTTTTAAGAAAATTGAAAAAATGTCCTATTTCTGAAATAGTGTACTGCTCTTGCTATTGAGTGTATAAAAAATTGTAAGCATGAAAGTTATAGAGAATTTTGTCCTGTTAAATATTTTAACTGATAAATAATATGCTACGGCCACAGGTCTCAAAATATTTAAAAAATATATATATTTTTTAATTTATTGTTTAAATTTATTGTTTGTTACCACAGAAAATTTAGCCTTCAGAAATTTTGTTCGAAAAATTGTTTTTTCCATGTTGATATCATTATAAATAATTCAGAAAAAAGTCATGTAAAATATGACAGTTAGTTATATTATAAGAATAATGTGTAAGTTTTTTTATTTTATTTTTAACGAGCTTGAGAAACAAATTCACGTCAATTTTAAGGCGGTTTTGGAAAAAAAAAAAACCCTGTTCAATAATTAAAAAAAATGTGCACATTGGCATGCTTTGGAATATATATATTTTTTTTCCTAAAAAGGAATTAAACCTGAAGTTATAAGCTACTGTTGTCTCACAACATTTTAAAAGCTGAAGCGTCCGGAAATTCTGTGCAAAATGTCATTCTAGATAAAATTCTGTTTTTAATTAATTCCGAGAAAAAAGAAAAAAAACGAAGAATGGGAAAGCTATTCGATATCATTGTTTCTGAATAGCATCTGTTAGTCTCATGCGTTTCAGACCAAAAACAAATTCACAAATATATTAGATAATAGATCTTTTGGATTTCAGAACAATCTTAACACAGAATAATTTTAGCTTAATGCTCCAATTTTATTATTTTTAAATATTTATTTTTAATGTAATTTCGAGATTCAGAGGGAGAACAAACTTGCAATTTGACAAGTAGATAATAAAAAAAAATTCCATTACTTCTCAAACTCTAAGTAATAGTATTTAATAATTAGCGATTTTTCTCGTTATAAAGACATTACTACAATTCACAATAAATATCAATCAATTTTCATTTTATCATAAATTATGTTACAGATTATAGATATTACTTGTTTTTTAAAGTTTTCTTTTTCAATTTAAAATTTCATATGATAAAATAAAAACGCATGTTTAAACAGTTTAATGATTTCTAAATATTACTTTTTAATTCTTATTAGTTTTTTTACTTTTTTAAAATATCTTGCAGGTCTTAAATGAAAATCTTTTTCTTTAAACTAGCGTAGTCCGAAATCTGTGGGGTTTCTCTCTCTCTCTTTTAATCATTGAAAGTATTTCTCTAAAATATTCAATGCAATCATTTGAGTACACTGGAATTCATTTTAGTGCAAAATTAATAAGTCAAGATTCCATTTATTAGCACACTACTTTTAAATTAGATATCACAATTTTCTAGATTCATGTACAGTTTTTGACTCCTCTCACTCAAAGAAATGTTTTGGGGTAAAAGCGTCTGATAATAAACTGAAATACACATTGGAAATTAAAGTCTAGTTAATGTAACTCAACGCCTTAAGGGTGTTCTTAACTGATCCGCTCAACAAGCGAAAAACGTTTTGACACATTTACAAATTCATTTTTTAACAGAAAGTTATAAAATTTTAATGTCTGACTATGAAAGCGATTTTGAATTGAACTTATTTTTCCATTTTATGATAATTAAATTACTTATCGAGTTATAAGCTATTTCGCTGACGCAATCACCCGTTTTTTTTTCTCCTTTTCGACCAGTTTTTCTGCTTTCGTCGGGAAATATGCTCAAAAGTGTCAACTTTGAAGACTTGTTATGAAAAATCTATTGTGTTTTTTAAAAAACAAAAGACTGAGTGCAATTAGACAGTTTCTGAATAATAACACCTGCTATTTTCATGCATTTCCGAACAAAAATAAATTAATGTATGTGTCACAAAGTAGCCCTTTTTGATTTAAGAACGCACTTAGTGTACTTTTCTTATTTTCTTTGAAATTAAGATAAATTCTATAAATATTATGACATGTGAAATTACTTGGACGCAAGTTTAAAATCATTAAAACGTTTATATATAAAAATTTGATTCAATCCATAAAGATTTATAGTTTACAATGACATTTAGTATTCAGAAATTCACTCTAGTTTACTATAGAAATGTCAAAAGTGTTTTTATTTTCCTAACAGATCGCCAATGATGGTGCGAGAAATACATTCCGCATTTAAAATATGAGATAGAGTAAATAAAATGAAAGTAAAATAACAATACATAAAACTGAGCATAAATTTGGTAATAATTTCTGTATTTACAAATTCATAGTGTTTGTTTTTTACTGAAATCTCAATGTAAAATATGCTACTTCCAAATTATGTATTTCACACAAATAATTTATTTTAACCAGTTTATTTTATTTGAAAAATTAAAAGTTGTCAAATTATAGGTACAATAACTCAAGTAAAAGAAAAGATGAGATTGATGCGTGGGAATATGAGAAATCTTAAAGGAATCTATGCTGTAGTTTAAATTTTATTAGCTATTGCCAGTGTAGTTATTTTCAAGAAGCAAGAAGCAATAATTAATCTTAATAATAAATCCTAATTTCACTCAATTTAAATAATAATATATAAAAATTATCTTAATAATAAATCCTAATTTCACTCAATTTTAATAATAATGTATAAAAATTATCTTAATATAATAATTTAAAAAAGATAAATTTAGTTTTAAACAGAAAGTGTTTCAATTTCCACTCAGGTTTAAAGGACAGCATTTTAAGAGCCTTCCATAAAAAGCAAATACTGCAAAATAACAGATAAATGCAACACGTGCATTTTTGCGGAAGTTAAAATGATTATTTCTAGTTGCTAAAGCAAAGAGAACATGTGGCAATTACCATCAATATCCTTTAGCTGAAAAGGGACCATCTTTGGCAAAGAATTTGCGTAAAAGTAAAGAGTTCTCAACCTCTTTATTATTTCCGGCAACCATCTAGTTAATGAGATAGTTGACGCACCGTGTCACACCCTTGATTGATAGATTTGTGGATTTGGGACATTCCCGGTTCCGTAGAGAAGGTGCTGACTCTGTCTGGATAGCGGCCAATGAGGCAATTGGCTCTACGCGTGCGTTTCATGTGATGTGACGGTCTCCTCGACGACTGTTCTGTCGAGGGCGTCCCGAGGCTGGTCACCGTGTAAGTGACAACGCTTCAGTCCACTAGTACCAACACCTCCTTACAGTAAAATCAGAACGGCCTACTTGACGCGATACTCGCCGAGCTGACCACCCAGCTTCCATCATCCCGATGATTCTTCCCCTGTCCAGCTCTAACAGCTGCTGATATTGTCTCCGATGACTGCGTAACAGCATGTCTACCTCAACGTTTCCTTTGCAAAAGAAAAAGGATACGCAGGCAAGTTCTTCTTACAGTTTTATATCCAAGGAGGACGAAGTTCCACGCTCTCTAATGGCATTACGCAATGTGCACTCACGCTGCATTTCTAATCATTTGCATATCTGCCTGATATGTACCTTCATGCCAAGTTTCATGACGATCCAACAATTATTTCCTGGTACGCAAATTTTTATGGCAATGAGTGTATTTTGAAGCATAATTTGTAAGAATTGTCTCGGTCTAAATAAAGTGACGATTATTATTTGCTTTTATTGGTATTAAAGTTGAAATCAGTCATACCTTGGGTAAGCGCGCTTTTTACCGCGTTAAAACGAAAAAAAATGAGATTACAGATGATTTATTACAAATATATACAATGTTAGAAGCATTAAAAGAGGCTATAAAAGATCGTTTCAGATACAGTTTAATTTCTCATTAGAAAACTTAACATAAGAATTATAGAAAGTTATAAAAAATCAACACAGAGAGAACATTCCTTCAGACTGTCAAGGTGAAAATTGTATTTATATTAATAGTGAATATTAGATTTTAATCTATCCAATTTTCATAATAATTAAATCCGTAATTCGGATGTACCCTGCTTTTAGGAAAGTTTGATTTCTCTAGCTCCTGTAATTTGATGTGATTACCTTGTCTTCCCAATGTAAAGTGCATTGCACTGCGCGTTGAGTAGCAACTCATGCCATTAAATGTGCTGATGGATCATTCCATGCTACACGTGAGCAGTTTTTCATTTATTTCTGCTGTTTTAACAATGTCAGTTTATACTTAAATTTATACAACCATGCTAGCAAAAAATCTAGAGCCTTTTCTTTGATTATTTTTAATGGATAGCTAATGTTTTAACAAGTTTTAAGTCAATAGATATAGGTATTTATGAAATTGTTGCGCATAGCACATTATCAGTTTTTCATGGAATACACCTGAAACGACCAGATTACTTAAGTCTTCATTTTAAAATGTGAAGATTTTTATTACTTATTATTTTTATTAATTATTTATTAATAAAAACTGGCAGCTTACTAAGATCTAGGGTCTAAAATGTGGAGATTTTTAGGTGCGTTCATAATTACGTAAATACGTAGCATTGTCGTTGAGTCCGCCTGTCTGCATATAACAGAGTTAAAACTCCTCGATTATTTGAAATTTAAAATGTATAATTGTTGCATAACTTTGTCAAGCCATTACAAATTTTATAAAAATCATATGTATAATTTAATTACAGGGATAATCAAAAGCATTCCACAACATTACAGTTAAGGTGGAAAAATGGTTTCAAGTGAATTTTATTGATTTTATAATTTTTCGATCATAATTGAATTGATATGCATCTATGAAGTATACACTAAAAAATACATTCTGCTCAATCTATTATGCAAATATTATTTGTTATTAATATATAGGTCCATAGAAAAGCATTTCATTACAAAATACTATAAGGAAAACACTATTGGGGAACGTTTTGATACTATTAAGCTATATCACATTTTATGATGTTGATATACGTTGCTCAGCTTTACTACAAATTACTGCCTGTAAAACAGAAAATAGATAGTATTGACAGGGGCATACACACGATTTCGACAACTATAGTGTATCCGATGAACTGCATATTATTACATCTAAATCTGAATATTTTTTTAACTTTGTATAATACGAATGCACCCCATTTGCTACGTTTGACGTTCAATTTCCAGCTTGTTAGACCTATAAAAGGGCCATTATATATCACAGATGGAACAGCTTTTCTACATATTTGTGCGGTTTTGACAACGCTGATGTATCCTTATTCAAAACAACTATGCTAATATGTAAATTTAGGTTTTTGTGTTCATTTTAATGCATAGATTATATTTTAAAATGTTACATTTTAATAAGCATAAGTGTTTATGTAACCGAACCTTTTGTCCGTCTGTCATCGAATGGCCACTCTCATACAAAAATTTTACTGAGTACGAAACGTCTAATATTTAAAATTTAAAAAATATTTTAAAACATTCTGTGTAATTGTAATAAATTGTCTGTAACCACAATTACTTTTTATAATCTCTATGAGTATTGATCAGCTATTATTCATAATTATTAAAAGTTAAATATGTTAAATATCTTAAAAACAAAATTTAAAGGTAAAAGTTTGTTTAGATATTCATTCAATCCTTCCATATATTAGTCTAATAACATAAACCTGCGGTGATTGTGCTTTTTAAATTTTGATAATTGATTCGATGTACTGTTTTAGCGTTGAATCCGAAAATGAGTTTTATTTTTTAATTTCACTTCGAGATTTCCCGCGAATCGTAACTTTATAGATTGTTAAAAAGTTAAAGAATAGTGAAAACAAAGTACTATAAAGTAAAGTAAAACCTCCTTGTGCAACCATCTCTATTAAACGACCATCTTCCTGAACGACTATTTTTTCATGGAAGGAAATTCATTCTCATAGGCTCAATACTAATTTTACCTCCATTCACAGACCATTTCAATTGTACTGTCTCCGAGAGCGACCAATTTTTTTTAAAGAAATAAATGAAACAAAATCCGTTTTTCCTTGTCAATTGTAGAAGGTTTTATTAGAAAAATAATTCCGCGTTGCACATTGTTCATCAAACTTCTGTATTAAGTTTAGGTTCTTATTTTTTATTTATTACGGTAAATTTTAAATATTTAAAGATTTTGTAACTTTTTAGGCAATGACTTGAAATCCGACGACAAATTCAGAATTGCCGTCAGTAAAGTCCCCTGCCTTATTATGTCAGGAAATTCTCAAAGAAAAAATAAAGTAATGAAATCGTAATTATTTGTTCCCGTCCAAAAACAATTGCATTCATTTACTGAACTTCAAAAGGACTCGGAAATAAAAGTTAGAAAAGATAAAATCAAATCAAATGCCAACATATTCGTTTTTTAAACTCTGCATTAATTAACTTATACAATTAACTTTTATTTTGATATTTAAATTTTTATATTTTTACCTGATTGGAAAAATAAATTTTAGTAAAATTAATTGTTAATTTTTTCAGCAATTAAAATCTAGATTTAATCATGAGAGACATGAAGATACTATCTCTCGGCGTGACCAATTTTTATTTGAACGGACAATGGTCACTTTAGGGAGCTTTTACTGTATGTGTAAAACGTTTTCTTTCATAATAATTTATTCACTGCTGAGAGTCTGGTGGGATGGAGAGAGTTTACTTAATAAAAAGCGAAATAAACTGATAAGTTAGTAAAGAAAGAAAAAGGTTTACATATATTTTTTACCGTTATTTTTCGACTTATTAAAAATTGAAAAAAATTACATAACGGAAGTATACTCACTTTTTACAAAGATTTTAATTACATTATTTTCAAAGAAATATCTAAAAGATCTTTCTGGTAGCAATGAGTTTACTACTTCTGACTTCAATTATATAAAAAAATTACTTTACAGCGCCATATTTATACGCGATAATGAACTAAAATGCAAGCCAGAAAAAAATCACATCCATTTTCAGTGACAATCATATTTTAATTATTAAGTCTTTTAACTGTTATATTTATCTTATTAGAAATGTAATGTCTCTTGAAAATACATCTAAAGATATATCTTATTATAATGTATCAAAAGAAATTGCATTATATGATATTTAAAAGAAATTTTACTCTGCGGACTGCAATTTTCATATTTTTTTCTTTTTTTTATTCACTTTTCAGTTCTCGAATAAACTGTAGTACATAAATTGTAGTGAAACTTCTTTGAACTGCAATCCTTCGGCTCCGATGATTGAGATGCTTTAACACATACACAGTACAAAAAATCATATTATTTATTCTAGTCAAATTATAAATTAATTTTGTAATGAGAATGTTATTGTAAAGATTTGTGATCTACGATATTAGTTTATTTTATCACAAACATTTTATTTATAATAAACATAATTTTAAGTGAAGCATTAAAAGGAGAAATTTCCATCAGAAACCAACAGTACAAAATATTTGTTTAAAAACACTTTTTAGTCTGATAATTATTGCATTACAAAAAGGTATTTATTTGAATACTGGAGATATTAGAAACTAACATTACAAAATTTTTGATTAAAAATATTTTTTATGCAGAAAATTATTAAAATATTGAAAGGTATTTATTTGAATATTGGAGAAATTAGAAAATAAAATAAGCATCAGCTAAAAAGAGTCAGTCAAAATTTAGTTTTGGATTTGAGGCGTTCAGAACTGAAGTAGATTAAGTTCATTGTTGAGCTAAATTCGGATGATTATTTTCATGAACTGTTTAGCATCTGCGTTTTCAGCTCGTATTTTAAAACAAGACCATAGCTGTAATGGTTACCGATAAATGTCTGTAGTAAATTTTATTACCTTATATTCCCACTTATAACACGCATTCCCAATTTGAGGGTATGCATTTTTATTTCAAGTATTTATTGCTGTGTAAAGCGCATCAATCCCCCTCCCCCAACTCCAAAAAAAAAAAAAAAAAAACAAGAAATGCTAGCTCCTCTCCCTAAAAATAAAATATTATGTTGAGTGAAAAGTTTTCTTCCAAATCATTTTGTTAATGTTAATTGATAAATACATATGGATATATCAAAGCTAATGTGGGTAGCAATTTACGTTCAAGTCTACACTTGTGTGCCAACGTTTTCGTAAATTTTTAATCCCTTCTGTGAAAATGAATGGCGAGCACGAATCCAGAAAGAGATCGGCCTCATTTATGACCTCTTCATTTGAATTAAAGATTTCGCCATCAAGGTGCAGCTGCAGAAGGGAAATTCTCAAAACGTGGGAACACTAAACGTTAACTATTAGTGATTTTTCAAATTTTCAAATTTAGGGCCAATTTTTTTTTACAATACAGTAGGGTAACATCCCCAGTAATTGGCACATTAAGGATTTGTCTTTAAACTTACTTCTATTTTCATTATCAAGGAATAAAATATTTACTTGCAAATATTTTTAAATCAAAGAGTGCATATCTGTGCATCTATTTTGCCCACTAAAAGCACAAATATTTGAAAAGTATTTTTATAAAAAAATATTTATAAAAAGTTGCTGTAACCACCAGTAATTGGCACTTAGACTTTTACACAATTAAAGTAACCCTTTTCAACTAAACAAAACTGTTGTCAACTAAAATTTAAAATATACTATAAATCAGATAATAAAAAATTGAAATGCATGCCTTTCTTAAGCTAGAGAAGGAGCATTTGCAACAAAAATGGATAATTTGATACAAGCCATAATTGTTTCTCTTTCCTAGGCACTATTGTCATCTAGTTGCATAAATCAAAGTTATAATCTGTAAAGTAAATGGGCATATAACTGGTATATGGTCTTCCATTTTTAAAAGACTGGATATAAATCTTATTTTAGGACATTTTAATAGGATGTGCCAATCACTGGTGCCTGCCAATTACTGGGGATGTTACCCTATATAAGTCTATAAACTGATATACAAACATTAAAATACAGAAATTAATCTGGAAAATTAATTATTAAAGCATTTAATTAATCAATCTACATATGAAAGTTGAGCGTGCTTCTAAGTAAAATTATATTATTACAGGTGTTAACTACGCTTTATTTGCATAAAACACAGAATTATTTATGATAAAACACTATAATAAATATCTTATTATACGTTTCAGGACATCAGATCATCTTTAAAAATAAATTTATGGAAAAAAAAAATCGGCGTTTAGATCGTTACGCAATTCGGACTTTCCAGTCTCTTATTTAATAAAAGTGCATTTATTGCAAAAAAAAAAAAAAAAAATGTTACAGAAACACATACACATACTTTTAAATTAAACAGAAAGGATTTTAAAGATAGATAAAAGAGTTTTAAGTACTTACTTAATGTGTTTTGCGTTAAAATAGCAACTTTTTTTAGATCGTTACATTTGGACATTTGAAAATGCAAAAACATTCTTTCTAGAAAAGTCCTTCTAACTTCAAAAAGCAATAAATTAATACTGTCATCTGTTAAGAAAATTATCAAACAATTATCCATTTCCTTTATGCATTCGTTGTTCATCATTAGAATCTCCTGGAAACACTTTAAAACTTTTTTTTTCTTAGTACATTGGAAGAGTTAACGTTATGAATGTCCGAAATTGGCCACTTTAACCCAAAATAATAAAATTTTAAGATATATATACAAAACTTTTACAATTAACTATATTAATTTTTGTCTCTGAACAGAAGGAAAAACTCAGTGAAAAAAAAAATTAATGTCAATGATGATTAAATTTGTTTATTGAAATGCTTAAAGTTACGATGTGTATAATGTGCCCACCTTTTAAAAACTGTCCAGAAGTGAAAATAGAAAGAAATCCGAAGCAGTCATGACGGGCTGTATGGTGGATGTTGCATCAAATCCCAGTCTTGCTTGCAAAGCATCTACTTGGCCATCAAACTAACACGTGGCTGGGCGTCAACTTGATGAAAGTGAAACATTTTCCCTTTGAACTCATTTCTTTGTTTTTTGAGAATAGCATCACGAACTTTGATTAGAATGTTGTGGCATATTGCACTGCTGATAATATGTATATTTTTCAGGTGCTTCTTGTTGAGAATTCAACGACAATCCCCCGAGATACGGAGAAGCACCTTCTTGCTAGTTAGGACACGTTTTGCAACCAAGCCTGCTGTATCCCCACTAACCACTCTTTCTTATGTTTTGTATAGCTGCAGTACACCCATTTTCCATCACATGTCACAATTCTGTTCAGAATGTTCTCTTTCCTTTGATCTCTGAGCAAAACCAAATTACAGTTTTTTTTCTTACAAATAGTCTAGCTGAAGGAACAGCCAATAGGAAAATAGAAGGTAACAGTCAAACATGGAAGAGCACAATCAAAACCTACGAGAGATACAATGAAGTAGGGAAAGGAAAAAGTAAAATGGTAACAAAGGGGAAAAAGTGCAAAAAAATGTAAAAAATGTTAAGTAAAAGGGCAGATTAAATTTAATGCACACACACCCACAAATAATAGTAATAATAATAATAATAATAATGAGTATGTAAAGTTGGTAAGTAAAAAAACAAAAAAAAAAAATCTTTAATGCCAATAGTACCTCTGAGTTAGATTTTCTTGAAAATTTAGTTATTTATCTTAATCGTGACATTATTTTTAATGATAAATCTCAGTCTAAAATCCTCTCCGTAGCATGGAAAAACTTTTTTAGCACTGCCTTTATTGAGGGGGGGGATATACAATTATATATATAATGTGTGTGTGTGTGTGTTTATAACTGTAAACATTTTTTTAACTTTCTAATTATTATTATTATTATTACTATTATTACTGTTATTTGTGTGTATTCAGTTTAATCTGTCCTTTTACTGAACCCTTTATAATTTTTACTTACCCGTCATACGTAGTATAGGGTATTACTTACTCGTCATACGTAGTATAGGGTAAGTCTTGCAATCGTTTTGAAAATCGAAATTTTTTTTGACGGATTTACACGTTTCAGGTACTGGTGATTCCGAAAAACATATTTTTTTTTTGAAAATTTTTTTTGCCGTCCGTCTGTCTGTCAGTCTGTTCGTCTGTAAACGCTCTATCTCCCGAACAAATTGAGATAGAGACTTGAAATTTTGTATGTACTTAGTATGTGAGAATGGGACGAAGCGTATTTCATATCAGTAACCTCGATTATCCGGAACTATTTTTTTCGGACTCTCGAAAAATTCATTCTGATGAAAGGTATATAAAAATTTTCAATTTTTTTTTATTTTAAAGAGTGGATGTAAAAGGCAATAAAATAACACAAATTTTGCATAAAGAACGAAGTCGTTCGAATTATTAGTTGCCGAGATATGTGTAATCCTGTTTTCCGCATTCTTTGATTTTTCATGACCCTGTATTTGAATCAAATTTCAATTCAAAGATATATTTTAATTGCAAATGAGACGCTTCATCCGACGCAGTAAATTGTTAGTTAATATGATTAGTATTTTTAGAGTTATAAGGATGTTTCTTTTACGCAATCAGGTATTACTTGAGTATTTTGGCGTTTTATATAATTTGTCGAATTTGGCTCATCAGCAATTCCTTAATAAAGCATGACTATGTATATCAAAACTATTTAAATTTGCGTTTGAATTTTATTTTGGAATTGCAGTGCATTTTATAAATATTTTACACATGTTTTATTTTCATATTTTATATTATGCATGTCCATGATGGGTAAGTATTACGGTGGCCCCCAACGACTAGTTTACCCTTGTTACCATTTGCCCTTTTCCTTCCCCACCTTCATTGTTTCTCTCGTGCGTTTTGATTATGCTCTTCCGTGACTGGCTGCTGCCTATTACTTTCCTATTGTCTGTTCCTTTATCTTGCTCCCTTTCCCGCCTTTTCAATCCAGTCGTGTCCCAACATACATAGTAGACGTACGTCTTTTTGCGCCTGACGAAGAAAGACTAAGTTCTTTCGAAAGGTCTTGCGCAATTAATTTATTTTATGGTGTTTTAAAGAAGTTTTTTTCACTTCAAGAGTATTGATATCTAAACTTCCACACATTTTTCTGTAGCATTTACTCACACTGAATTTGTTACGGAACTAATAGTACGTAATCGTTGTAATCTGCTGACGTGATAGCTCTATTTTAAACACTATTATGAAGCAAACGATAATGAATTTTGAACAAACAAATTACACAATCAAGTAGTTCCTATGTTTAGAATTCAAAAATTTGTTTGTGGGATAGCTAACAACTACACAAATGATAGTGGTTGGTGCGAATGTATCTCTCTTGGCGGAAAACGTTTTACTCAATGCAATCAACAAAGTGACAGTGTTGCAAAAGATGACATTCCCGAAAATATAAATCAGGATGAATACAACGAACTTTTCATATTATATGATAAAAGAAGATTAAGTGTGTTTGATATGTAAATGTATATGTTTCTGTTAAAACATATATTTCAATTATTTCACAAAATGCCTAGTTATTTCATGAAATAATTTACCAAGTCCGTTAGAGTGTGTAAAATGATTGGATTCTGTGATTTAACTAGTTATTTTATAGAATAACGATTGCCTAGCCATTAAAATTTAAAATTAACAATTTGACATTAAAACAAATCGTTGTTTTATAAATTAACTAATGATACATCGTTAAAGTCATTCGAAAAACCTATTTCCAATTATTCATAGATGATTTGATAAATACTTTATAAAAACAGAATATATATTACTATTTTTGCTTTCTTCTATCTTTACAACATGAAAGTAATGGATTTTTGAAATGTAACGATTCTTTTTGACGGATTTACACTTTTTTGGGGTCAGAGATTTCAATATACGTGTTTTTTAGTCTTAAAAAGTCTGTCTATGAATCTGTGGTTACGTGAGTCTGTGATTCTGTCTGTCTGTACATGACATAATTTTTGTGAGTGCTTTATCTCAAGAACTAATGCGTAGAATTTAATAACAATTTATATTCAGGTAATACCTGACATAAAATGATTCTGGTTAGTTTTTGGCGTAAATCGCTCAACATGTGCGCTGATATGCTGCTTTTTTTACGATTTACGCAATATCTATACCTGAATAACTAATGTACGGATTTCTATCAAACATCACATTTAGTTATTCTTGACATGAATTGATGTTTTTTTTTTAAATTTTGGTATAAATCGCTCAACAGATGACTCTACCATACTGCATTTTTTCGCGATTTCTCCAATATCTCTGGCTCAAGAATTAGTGCACGGATTTTCATCAAACTTCAGACTGAGTAAATCCGAGATATGAACTAATTCTGTTTATTTTTATGTGTCAATCACCCAATAGATGGCGCTGCTATGCTAAATTTTCCTGATTCCTGCAAGTGTTAAATCTCGAAAACTGATTATTTCATCAAAATTCAGATTCAGGTGTAGCTTGATGAATATAATTGCTGTTTATATTCTGGTATAAATCGCCTAACTTATGATGCTTTTATGTTGCATTTTTCCCGAATACTCTGCACTAGTGCTATTTTAGAAACAAATGCACAGAATTGTATTCCTTGTTGTTAATTTTCCAATTATAAATTCAGGTAAGAATAATAAGTCCTTCTTATCTTCTGGGTTCTTGGGATGCACGGTGGAGTTCAGATAAAATTCTTGTTATTTTCTTCAAACACAATAAATCCAGACTTAAAAATCACACCGAACAAACAAAATTCACAAGCAAAAAATAGCTGTATTATTATTTACACGTGCGAATATATACCATGTTACTTCTTCCTAGTTCTAACTACAACTACTGGAAATTCTGCAAGAAAACGTTAGCATATCACTTAAAGTCATAAATCAGTCGTTTTAAATGAGAAATAGTCAAGACCAAACATATTAAGTAAGTGACATAAAGTACTTAAAATGTTTTACGACTATTCAAGAGAGTTTTAATGATAATTGTTTTTACATTTGTAGATATTTGACGTTTTAAGATGCGAGATGTAGAGAAACAGTTTTGGGATTGCTGCATCTGACAAGATATATTAGTTAAAAAGTTAGTAAAAATAACAGAATGTAGTATGCAAGTACATAATATTAAAATTTTCATAACTTATAATTATACAATAATTATTAGAACAAGGATTCCAAGCGCTATTGCATTAAATGTTTCCTAATTAGGATTTGAGCTCTTATTCCTGAAGAACTTATTGTTTAAAAAAAACAGATTACAAAGATATTAGTGAACAATCTCAAATGAAAACTTCTAACATAAATACTCCGCTTGTAAATTTTTGTAGATGCACAGTAGAGAATTTTTGTAATATTTTTCAGATAAAACAATCCCAAAACATTCTTCTATATCATACATGCTAATACTTTCTGAAAAATGCAGCATAGAAGTGCCATTTGTTATGTAAACATTGAAAAACTACTCAGCAATAACTTGAATCAACTTCTAACTGAATCTGAAGTTTGGTAAATATTCGTGTATTAGTTTCTCAGAATAGAGCTAAGGCGAACATCTTAAAAGAATCTCAGAAGAGCACCACCTGTTGATTGATGTACAACAAAAACTCATAAGGGTCAATTTGTATGAGATACTAATTGATTATGAAATTTGATAAAAGTCATTGCATTAGTTCTTGAGATACAGATATTGAGAAATCGTGAAGAATATAGCATAGCAGAAATTTGCAACAAAAACTGAAAAACACTAATCTACATCAGGAACTAACTCCACTCAAAGTTTTATAAAAGTCTGTGTATGAGTTCTTGAGATAGTGATATAGTGGAAACTGTGAATAATGGAGCATAGCAGCTCCACCTGTTAAGCGATACACTCCAAAAACTAATCAGCTCCAGTTTATATCCCAATTTAACTGAGTCTAAAGTTTTGTGAAATTCCATAAGTTAGTTCTTGAGATAGATTACTTACAATTTTTTTAGTCACATGCAGACTCATAGAGTGATCGACAGACATTTTGTAAAAAGTCTCAAATTTTGTTCATTAACTTGTAAAACGTGTAAATTTATCGAAAACCAGAAGTCGAAAATGTTCACAAATCCAGTACTTTCTTCTTGTAAATATAGAAGAAAGTAAAAAAAATTATGTTCAAAACATGCACTCCCAGTGACAGTTAGTAATGGAAAGGGGTCTAAGAAATGTAGCATACGCTCTGATTATAAAACAGACATTAACAATTCAAAACTGACTTGCAAAACCAGAATCAAAACCAGCTATAATTGCTTCAAACGGATTTTGCGTGCTGTCATTAATGCTTTAATGTATAGACAATCGTTATTCTATAAAATAACTAGATGTATCCTACAGAATCTAATAATTTTACGCAATTTAATGAACTTCGTTAGTTAATTCATGAAATAACTAGGTATCTTATGAAATAACGGATTATACGCTTAACGGTAACATATATAAAAATACCTCTAAAAATTTGCAATGTTTGCTTTTTATGATTTTACATCAACTATTTCATACTTGCTGTATAGTACACACATTAAAAAATGAAGTGATTTTCTAATAGTTAAAAGTGTGTGTTATATGGAAAAAATAAAAACTACATTGAAGGAGAAACTTTAACTCGATGTATTTCGAAAATGGGAACAATGGACTTGATCCACTTCATTTCTGAACGTTTCATTTATTGATTCAGTTTCATTTTCTTATTTCATTAACATTGTGAAATAATGTAAATCGGCGTAATAATAGATATACCATATGAAGTACATTATGCAACTACACTGTCTGGAATACAACATTATGCAATTACGGCGTCTGGGTGATTTCTATTTTTATTTAACAGCTTCGTTGCTGCTTTTCTTTAATTCATTATAAAAACAAGATTATTCGTTTAGATTTGTTAAAAAAATTTATTAGATTATTAAATATATTTAAGTATATAAGAATTTATAAAATAGAAAAAAAAAGATGTGTTTTGTTTCATTTTCTAATTTCATTAACGTGGAGAAATTTCGTTGTTGGATATTTTACTATGGAATTAAAAACATATTTATAAAGATATTACTAGACAGCGGCTTGGTATTTCGGTGCTTTTGGTTGAACATCATCATTTTTATCATTACTCTCTCTTAATTCATTATTAAAAGCTTTTATTTATTTTATCACTTTGAAGCTATCGTTTGTGGAAAAATACATTAATCGGAAGTCGAGAAATGTACTTAAAGATAGTCTTGCCCAAATTTTATCTGGCAATTTATTAGGAAAGTTTAATAAATATTTCGAAATCTCTTTGGCTGGGCTTTAAACTCATTTGACGCCAACTTTAGAAAAAAAGTACAAATTTAATTTTATTTTTCTTAGTTATTTTTTATTTCACATATGAGAATATTCAAAACTTTTGTGAAATATTGTCAATATTAATCAAAATAAAACCGAAGGGTCGAGCGCGACACCAAATATTTATATACTAGTTTCCTGAAACGTTCGCCTTTGTGTTCAATCTATTTACATTTTTTTTTTTACATTTTTAGATAGCCATTGCGTAGTGCCCGACTTAGGCTATCCAATGATCCGGGCAGCATTTTCAGAAAGAATCACGTTTTGAGCACCAGCTTTGGCGAGTTGGCGAATGCGAGAACATTCAGCTAGCTGCATCGCCAAACACAAAATAAACTAAGTTTAAATGTGTCATAAAACATATGATTAAAATAATTATATTTATTACAAGCTAATCTTTACTACTGTTTTTAATTAACTTCTCAATTTCTTCGAACATAAAGAGGTAAGGAAATAATATTTTTGAATTGAGAAAAATAAGCTATGTTTATATGTTCTGTGAAATTTAAAGAATTTTAATCTGAAAAAAAAAAAACTCTTTGTTTTAAACTATGTTTTAATCGTAAACAACGATGAATAACATTTCCTCATATTATAGTCTTTGCTTGATAACATTTATGAAAAAACAAATGAACAATAAGCGCGATCTCTTTGCAGAAGGAAGGGTTGCTATTCGCTAGGCGTTTGACGTAACAAACAAGAAAGGGTGCGTAGCATTGACTTCATCTCCGCGCCAATCGTTGTTCTGGCGATAAGGTGCTCAACGCATGATTCTTTCTGAAAATGCCTCCGGGCAAGTGTCACTGACTGTACTGGCAGCGGGTGATGGTGATGGTAGTGGGGGATGAGGTTGGCTTGTTTCTATCCATAGAAATTGTTCACTTATAAAGTGGAAGTGGTTAGTACTAAACTTTATACAAATAATATAAATTGATAAATTTCGTACCAGTTACTTTTAACATCTGTATACATATACACGGTATCACAAAAAGATGCTTATAATTTTAAAAGAATATTAGTAGGATAATATTAGTAAAATAATAGATGGTTTGACAGCAGTATGGATTTAAAAATTTTACTTTACTTAGCTACGTATATAATAAGATGGATAAAAGAAGATGCCAGCAATTGGTCTTCTTTAACTGGCCTCGTTACCAAGAAAACGTCAGTAAAGAATTTTTTTATAACAACAATTGTTATAATAAAATTTTAAACATTAGTTTTCTAATGATGTAGTTCAGTTTCCTGCGTAGGCTTAATAGGTGGAGGAAATAAGGAAGAAAAGTGGCAAAAGAAGACTGTATTCCCTTCTTAAATGTATATAAATTTTAATTACACTTGCACAGTTTTAAATATTTGACACCTTTTAAGGAACACCTCGATTATTCGAGGTGTGGAGACCCAGGTCATCTCCCCAACATGCCTCTACGTTTGTCTGGCGTAGTTCTGATACTGTTGAATGTTAAAGGTCGATTTTTTTCTAATTAAATATATCTAAATTATTTTTTAAATCATCCTATGAATACTAGACAAAGAAAAATCTTTTATTTGTTACATCCCTGTACACCGATTATTGAAGACATTTATCTCGTGCTCGTACAATGCATTTAAAAAACTAATTTTACGGTACCACATACACAAAATAGAATAAAGAAAAAAATTCAACGTTATCAATCTAATACGGAAACCAGCTTAAGACGGATTAATAAATTAACGGTTCACAGGGAATGATGTTTTAATAATGCCTAGTGTATTTTTATTCTCCGTGGGTTATCTCTGTGATTTAAAAGGAATATTTATATTCTATTCTGCATCAGTGTCCACCGTTTCAGTACTTAATGCATAAATGCCTTTCGCTTTGCTCCGATTCATTACCAAAATGAAATAATTCATGCTCGCTTATTAGCTGAAACAGCGATATCTTCTAATATTTACATATACTCTTAACGTATGATGGTATATCCATTTAATCTTCGCTCTGATTTCTATTAGCCTGAAAGTTGGTTACCGTGACAGATGAGTGTGTCGATATAAGAAGTTAACACAGTAAAAATTCCCATCCGTCATATACATTTTGATAAATTGAATTTTGATCAATCTCCAGCGAAATTTAATTCCGCGATATGAAGCCTTAGTTCACGTTCATATATCATATGTGAGTAATTATGACTTAATAGATGCTTGTATTTTGAGACGAGTATGTTTTGGTTTTGTGTAAAATATAAATTCGAAGTAAATTGAACTTTCATGTTTTTGATTGACTTTTTTAAAATATTAACATATATATTGTCATATAGTTGATAATAGAGTAGAACTAACGTAGCGGAATGTCCCTGTTTTTTATAATTTTAAATTTTTATTCTTTTTAAATGCATGTTTTATTGTTGTTTTTTTTTCTAAAAATTTTGGGATATTTTTGAGAAAGTAGTCACTCGGCTAAGGTTAGACATAATATATATTTTTTCCTGAATTTTACTGCTACATCTCTATTTTTATAATTTAAATTTTTATTCCGTTAATAAAGAATAGACAAAAAAAATTAGAACCTGAGTTCTTTTAATAATTTTTATGAAGAGATTTTCTTTATTGTAGAAACAAAATTTAATAAATCGGCAATAACTTTTAGAAACTTTTATTCTTAGTGTAGTATCACTGTGTGTTAACAGAGATATTCCTGTAAAATCTCTTGAATATTTATTGTTGATTTATATTATCTTCTGCTCCAGTGTTCACCGTTTCAGTATTTAATGCATAAATGCCTTTCGATTTGCTCCGATTCATTACCAAAATGAAATAATTCATGCTCGTTTATTAGCTGAAACATCAATAATTCTTAATATTTACATGTACTGTTTCGTATGATCGTATATCCATTTAATCTTCGCTCTGATTTCTATTAGCCTGAAAATAGATTTATTACTCTACCGTGACAGATGAGTGTTTCGATATCAGAAGTTAACACATTGAAATTTCCCATCAGTCATATACACTCTGATAAATTTAGTTTTGATCATTCTCCAGCGATATTTAATTCCGCTAGATGAAGCCTTAGCTCATATTTAGATATCATACGTGAGTGATTATGACGTAATATATGCTTGACTTATGATACAAGTATGTATTGAATATGTATAAAATATAAAGTTGAACTAAATTGAATTTATGAATTAACTGTTATGTTTTTGACTGATATTTTTTAATATCTATATATATATATAGATAGATAGATATTAAATATTTGTTACATAGTTGATAATTGTGTAGAACTAACATAGCTGATTTTATCTGTTTTTCTATTTTAAAAAATGTATACTTTATCACTATTTTTTCTTCTGAAAATTTTTGATATTTTGAGAAATGAGTCACTTGTCTAAAGTTAAACACCATTTAATATTTTTTTTCAGACTTTCACTGCTACATCTTTAGTTTTATAATTTTAATTTAATTTTTATTCTGTTTAGAAAGGACTGAAAAAAGTTACAAAGAGTCTGAATACTATTTAATTTTTTAATGAAAGGATTAGCTTTATTTTAGAAACAGAATTTAAGAAACCGGGTTTTAACTTTTAGAACAGCAAACCCGACATGTTCCTACATTAGTTTGGCACTTTCACTGTTGAACATTAAATGCCGATTTTTCGCTATTTCAATGTATCTAAATGATTTTTTGAAATCATTCTGTGAATATTAGACAAAGTAAAAACTTTTATTTCTTACATAATTATGCATGGTTATTGAAAAAAAAATTGTCGCTTTACTAAACGTGCTTTTAAAAAGCTAATTTCACGGTACCATATAATATAAAAAATAGAATGAAGAATTTATCGAATTTATCTATCTATCTATCTATCTATCTATATATATATATATATATATATATATATATATATATATATATATATATATATATATATATATATATATATATATCACTTTTTTATGGACACGATAACTTCTATAATTATTCACCAATCTCCACCGAACTGGTACATAAAATCAAAGGGGATAAAATCTTGGCTAAGTTCGTTAATGGGCAAAATCGGACCAAGGGGGTGGGAATAGGGGGCGTTTTTGGGAAAACCGAAAAAACGCCATAACTTCCTAATTAAAGTAGATATCGAATCGGTTTAAAGTTTATATTACTTCTTAAAAATGGGCCAAAAGTACATGCATGACAGATTTTTGATAAATTTAGAAGTGGGCTCAAGGGGCGAAAAAAACAGGGGTTTTGAGAGAAAAAAATTCATAACTTCTTCAATTTTCAAGATATCAAATCCAACTAAATTTTTTATAAATGTTCTTAAAATTATCTAAAACTTTTGTATTTACAAGTTTTTGATAGAACCAACTTTTACTGATGAAAAAAATTAAAAACCAAAAGAAAAAGGGCGCTGAAAAAACAGAAAAATTCATAACTCTGTCAATTTTTAAGATATCAAATCGGATTAAATTTATTTTCCATCTTCTTAAAAATATCTACAACTTTTATATTGACAAGTTTTTCATAGGACCAATTCGTATAGCAAAAAGAAATTAAACAAAAATAGGAGTTGGAGAAAAACCTCAAATCCAAACTGCTTATATTCTGACTCATTTTTAAATTCATTTTTGATTTTAAACGCATCCAAATGGTAGATCCTCTTATTTAGAAACTGTATAAAGTGACGCATTGGTCAATTTTCTGATAAAGACAGAATGTATTTCAAAAAAGGCTACCAAAAAGGGTATTTTGAACAGAATTTCCGAAAGTCATCGGGACTGAAAGTTGAAGGAAGTAATCAAATAAGAAATTGCGTTTTTTTCTGACTCGTTTTTAAATCCATTTTTGTTCTCAAACGCATCCAATTTACAGATCCTCTTATTTAGGAACTATATAATATGATGCATTGGTCAGTTTTTTGATAAAGACGGAATATATTTCAAAAAAGGCTACCAAAAAGGGTATTTTGAACAGAATTTTCAGAAATCATGGCCTGAAAAAGTTTTAAGGAAGTGTTCAAATAAGAAATTGCGTTTTTTTTCTGACTCGTTTTTAAATCCATTTTTGCTCTTAAATGCATCCAATTTACAGATCCTCTTATTTAGGAACTATATAATGTGATGCATTGATCGTTTTTAGCTCACAGGCTATCATAGCCAGAGAGCATATGTGCCCGTCCGTTCTGTATGTATGTTCGTATGTACGTAACGCGATAACTCATGATAAAAATATCGGATCCACTTGAAATTTTGTATGTAGGTATATCCTGACAAGGCGCTTCCTTGATTAGTTTTTGGAGTTCATTCGATATGTATAAGAGGGGGAACGGGGGGCTCATGCCCCCCGTTAGTTGATATAAATGGGATTTTCATGCAGAATTAAGTTTTCAAAATTTAGATTAGGATCATTCTGATGAGGCGATTCCGTGACTGTTATTAGGTGTTCATTGAATAAGTATAAATAGGGGGAACAGGGGTTCTAATGCCCCCCCCCCGTTAGTTGATATAAATGGGATTTTCATGCAGAATTAAGTTTTCGCTCAAAATTTAGATTAGGATCATTCTGATGAGGCGATTCCGTGACTGTTATTAGGTGTTCATTGAATAAGTATAAATAGGGGGAAGAGGGGTTCTAATGCCCCCCCCCCCTTAATTTATATAAATGGTTTTTTCAAGCAGAATTTTCAGATTTCGTTCAAATCTCTGAATAGTTTTGGAAGTTTAATGGTTAAGTATAAAAGAGGGGAATAACTCCTTTTAAATTATATAAATGCTAAATGGGTTTTTATTAAGAATTATCTAATTTGCTCTGACTTTTGGATATAGATTTTTTATATGATAAAGCATGTCTTTGATAGTATAGGAGGTTCAATGATTAAGTATAAAAAAAGAGGAAAGGGGAGTGCTGTTTCCCCTTCTTAATTTTTTTTTTCGAACGGAATTAACCCTTGAAAATATAAGGCTTTAATGTACAATTAGTATTTGTAGCCTGTGAGCTCAATGCCATCAATTTAACTGGGCAGTATTCTTTATTTTGATAAAGACAGAATATAATTTGAAAAAGGCTACCAAAAAGGGTATTTTGAACAGAATTTCCCGAAGTCTTCGTGATTTGAAAATTTATGGAAGTTTTCACATAGCAAATTGCGTTTTTTATGACTCGTTTTAAAATCCATTTTCGCTCTCAAACGCATCCAATTTACAGATCCTCTTATTTAGGAACTATATACTGTGACGCATTGGCCAGTTTTTTGATAAAGATAAAATATATTTTTAAAAATGCTGTCAAAGTGAGTATTTCGCACAAAATTTTCCGAAGCAATCATGATTAAAGAATTAAGGATGTATTCGAACAACAAATCGGTTATTTTATGACTCATTTTTAAATTCAATTTTTTTCTCAAATGCATTCAACTGACAGTTTTTTGTTATTTAGGAACTTTATAATGTACTGTTTTGGTCGATTTTTTAATAAATTCAGAATCTATTTCAAAATATGTTGTCAAAATGGGCATTTGAGCTGAATTTTTCTTAAGATGATTCTGATAAAACCAGTTTTTGCAAAAAAATGAAATTAAATATTTGTCATAAACGTCCAAATGAAGTTATTAAACTGGGTTTATCTCTAATCATATATATATATATATATATATATATATATATATATATATATATATATATATATTGTTCAAATGAGCACTCTTCGAAATCTACCTTCGCCTATAGGCCCAGCCGACAGGGATTTTTATTCTCCGTGGATTGTCACTGTGGATTAACAGGAATATTCTTATTAAATCTTATGAATATTTATTGCTGATTTATATTCTCTTCTGCATCAGTGCTCATCGTTTCAGTACTTAATGCTCAAATGCCTTTCGATTTGCTCCGATTCATTACCAAAATGAAATAATTCATGCTCGTTCATTAGCTGAAACATCGATATCTTCTAATATTTACATATACTCTTAGGTATGATCGTCTATCCATTTAATATTCAGTCTGATTACCATTAGCCTGAAAGTTGGTTTATTACTCTACCGTGACAGATGAGTGTATCGATATCAGAAGTTAACACACTGAAAATTTCCATCCGTCACACATACTCTGATAAATTGAGTTTTGATCATTCTCCAGCGAAATTCAATACCGGTATAAGAAGCCTTAGTTCACGTTCATACATCATATGTGAGTAATTATGACTTAATAAATGCTTATAATATGAGACGTGTATGTTTTGGATATGTGTAAAATATAAAATCAAACTAAATTAAAAATTATGCATTAATTATTATGTTTTGAATATTTTAAATACATTTTTATATATTGCATAATTGTCACATAATAGAGTAGATAATGGTGTAGAACTAACTCGAAATTTTCTGCCTTTCCTAAACAATGTATATTTTATTGTTTTATTTTCTTTTGAAATTTTTGGAATATTTCTTAAAAGCTAGTCACTCGGCTAAAGCTAAACGTAATTTTTTTCTGAATTTAACTGCTACATCTCTAGTTTTGTAATTTTTATTTAATTTTATTCTGTTTAGGATAATTCACAACTTCGTCAGTTATCAAGATATTAAATCCAATATTATTTGTTATAAATCTTCATAACATTATCTAAAACTTTTTTACAGACAAGTTTTAGATAGGACCAACTCTTACCGAAAAAAAAATAAAAAACGAAAAAAAAATTGCATTTATTGAATTAATATGAAAATCTTCGGTAATTTGGAGAAATACTGGAGATATAGACAAGTTGTTGTTGGCGAGTAATTTTGCTCGCCAAAAATGGCAATGTATCGTTAAGTTGGCGACAATCGTGGTGACATTTGGCGACAAAACCGGCTTTCTCTGATGGTAATTCCTCTGTGGTTTCGAGGTATCTACGAGAAATATAAATAAACTTAAAATAAATAGAAATATCAAAAAGTTATATTTAAATAACAAATTGCTTATTTTCTAACTCATTTTTAAATTCATTTTTGCTTACAAACGTTTGCCAAATTGACAGTTTCTCTTTTTATATAATGTCGCGTATTGATCAATTTTTTTCATAAGAATAGACTATATTTTAAAAATTTCGGTATTTTCAACCGAATTTCCCTTAAGAAAATTCCGGTAAAAATGAAATTAAAAAACTCCTCAAGTGCTTCAAATTAAAGTTATTAAACTCGTTTATCTAAATTATATATTACTTTTTGTTCGTGAAATTAGCACATAACTACGAAATCGACCTGTGCCTGTAAGCCGAGCCGATAGGGATTTTTTTTATTCTCTGTGGACTATCTCTGTGAGTTAAGAGGAATATTCTTGTAAAATCTTATGAATGTTTATTGCTGATTTATATTATCTTCTGCTTCAGTGTTCACCGTTTCAGTATTTAATGCTCAAATGCCTTTCGATTTGCTCCGATTCATTACCAAAATGAAACAATTCATGCTCGCATATTAGCTGAAACATCGATATTTTCTAATATTTACATAAAGTCTTACTATAATCGTATATCCATTTAATCTCTATTAGCCTGAAATTTGGTTTATTAGTCTACCGTGGCAAATGAGTGTGTCGATATCAGAAGTTCATATACTGATGATTTCCATCCGTCATGCACACTGATAAATGGAGTTTTGATCATTCTCCAGAGAAATTTAATCCCGCGATATGAAGCCTTAGTTCACGTGCATCTATCATATGTGAGTAATTATGACTTAATAAATGCTTGTATTATGTGATGATTATGTTTTGGACATGTATAAAACATACATTCGAACTATACTGAACTTTTATGTTTTTGATTGATTTTTTTAAATATTAATATATATATATATTGTTACATAGTTGATAATTAGAACTAACATAGGTAATTTTCTCGGTTTATTTATTTAAAATTTTTTTAAATGTATTTTTTATTATTGTTTTTTCTTCTGAAAATTATGGGGTATTTTTGAGAAAGTAATCTCTCGGCTAGAGCTAAAGATAGTATAATTTTTTTCGGAATTTTACTGTTACATCTCTTATTTTTATAATTTCAATTTTTATTCTGTTTATAAAGAACTGACAAAAAATAGATTTAGAATCTTAGTTTTTTTTAATTTTTTTATGAACAAATTTTCTTTATTTCAGAAACAAAATTTAATAAATCGGCAATAAATTTTAGAAACTTATTTTCTGTGGACTTTCTGTGGGTTAACAGATATATTCCTGTAAAACCTTATGAATATTTAATGGTAATTTATATTCTCTTCTGTACCAGTGTTTACCGCTTCTGTACTTAATGCTTAATTCGATTTGCTCCGATTCATTAACAAAATGAAATAATTCATGCTCGTATATTAGCTGAAACATCGATATTTTCTAATATTTACATATACTCTTAACCATAGCTGCCAACTCTTCTGATTTTTTCACCCGGAAAAATTTAACAGAAATATTGCCTTTTTTAATCAGCGCATTGCGGCGATTTGAAAAAGTAAAATTTGCTGTAAAATTTTCCATGCCGAAAAAGCGGAAGATGTTGGCAGCTATTTCTTAACGCATGATCTTCTATCTATTTAATCTTCGCTCTGATTTCTATTAGCCTGAAATTTGGTTTATTACCCTACCGTGACAGATGAGTGTGTCAATATTAGAATTTAACACACTGAAAATTCCCATCCGTCATACACACTCTGATAAATTGAGTTTTGATCGTTCTCACGTGAAATTTAATCCCGCGACAGGAAGCCTTAGTTCGCGTACAGATATCATATGTGAGTAGTTATGCTTGTATTATGAGACGTGTATGTTTTGGATATGTGTAAAACATAAACTCAAACTAAATTGAACTGCATGCATTAATTACTATGTTTTTGATTGAAATTTTAAAAATATATATATACAGCATAATTGTCACATAGTTGATAATGGTGTAGAACTAACACAGCTGAATTTCTCTGTTTTCTTTCTTTTCCTTTTTTTATATGTAGGGGAGAGTGGTGTCGTTGTATATATGTGTACCTCGGACCTATACTTATTCTAGCTTTACTTGTTTAGATTATTAAACAAGAACATTTGTATAGTAAATATTTCATACCAGAGGTCTCACCTAAGTTCTTGGCATTTGTTTAGAAGCTCAACTAATTGTACAATTTAAAAAAAGGGAAATTCACCTTTCAAAAGTAAATTTTCTTAGCTATTTCTATGTTATTTTTATACTAAAATATCTAATTTTTTAAAAATGAGGAATATGCATAATAAGGCAATACTCTAGCTACTACACCATGTTCTTTCAATAAAGTTAGGCTTAACCTTAATATCATGATTGGTAGTTTTGTTTTTAAGTGTTGAGTGGTGTACCTTCAACCTAATAAAAGTAGTGTACTTTGGACTGGGTCCAAGTTACACTAGGTATTGTCTAATGGATCTAAAACGCAGTTCAAGAAGTTAACATTTGGAATTGACTGATCTAATAAAAATCTTGGATAAATATAAATATAATTACTAATATAAATAAATTTTAATGTCTTTTGTGATTATAGTAAGAGTAAATGTTCTGAAGTTTCATGTCTATTTAAACTTTCTTATTTTTAAAACCTAATAAACAATGAAATGCATTAAAAAAAGTATATATGTAGCTTCTTGATTAATGAAGGTTGGTTTCATTCGCTAAAAACAAGTTTTTTTTCATTCTTAGTAATGGGACCAAGGTACACTACTAGTGGTGTACCTCGGTCCTATTTTCATTTTATTTTTAATTCAAAATTATCCGTGGAAATTATTAATATAAGACTTTAAGACAAATACATGTAGTGTATAACGTCATAAAATTTTATAAAATCTTTTCTTTGTTTAGATTTAGCAATTTTTTTTAAATAAAAAATCAAAAAATCAAAATTGGTCTGAGGTATACCACCTTTCCCTAATTTTTTTTTCTTTTTGCTTTTAAATATCTTGTAGTATTTCTGAGAAGGAGTGACTAGGCTAAAGCTAACTCCTTTTAATTTTTTTTTCAGAATTTCACTACTATGTCTCTAGTTTTATAATTTTAATTTAATTTTTGTTTTGTTTAGAAAGAACCTAAAAAGCTGAAACAAATCTCGATTTTTCCAGATGTGTGGACCCAGGTCAACTGTGCGACATGTCCTTACAATAGTTTGGCACTGTCACTGTTGTCGTTAAACGTCTATTTTTTGTTATTTAAATATCAAAATTAATTTTTTAAACCATCCTATTTATATTAGACAAATAAAAAAAACCATTTTAATTGTTATATTCTTTTACATCGATTATTGAAGGCTGTTTCATCGTTTTTCTTAACATGCCTTTAAAAAAAATAAGTTCACGGTACCATACAAAAAAAAAAAAAAAAAAAAAAAAAAAAAAATAGAATGAAGAAACATATTTCAAAATTATGAGTTTTATACGATCCCCGATCTAATAAAGTTTAATAAATTTATGGATATACAAAATGATCCTCGAACAATGTTTTAACATTGTCTTGGTGAATTTTTATTCTCTCAGGGCTCGCACCTGTTCCTAAAATTTTCCTACTTTCCTACCACAATTTAAAAACGGTAATATTTATTGTATAATTCGGTTGCAGGTATTATAGGAACTTTACATGAAAATTTTTGCTTTAAAATACTTATAGCAATGTGTGAAAATTTTAGAAACGGTGCGAGCCCTGTTCTCTTTGCACTATATTACCTTGTGGAGCTAAAAGAAATAAACCTGTAAAATCTTATGAATATTTATTGCTGATTTATATTTTCTTCTGCACTAGCGTTCACCATTTCAGAACTTAATGCATAAATGCCTTTCGATTTGCCTCACATTCATTACAAAAATGAAATAATTCATGCTCGTATATTACCTGAAATATCGATATCTTCTAATAGTTGCATATACATTTACGTATGACAGTATATCCATTTAATCTTCGCTCTGATTTATATTAGCCTGAAATTTGGTTTATTACTCTACCGTGGCAGATGAAGGTGTCGATATCAGAAGTTAACGCACTGAAAATTCCTTTCCATCGTACGACGTTTGATAAATTGAGTTTTGTTGATTCTATAGCGAAAGTTAATCCCGCTATAGGAAGCCTTAGTTTATGTTCGGATATCATGTGCGAACTAATTATGAATTAATATATAAGAGGAAAAGTAATCAATCTTCACTCTTTTTCTAAATGTTCCAAAAAAAAAAAATTTTATCACTTTTGGGTATTTTAACCTTTTGGTGCCTTTTAAAGAAAATCTCGATTATTCCAGGTGTGTGGGGCAAAGGTCGTCTACCCGACATGCTTCTACGTTAAGTCTGGACCTGCTATTGTTGTCGTTAAAGGTCGATATTTTACTATTTAAATATAGCTAAATTAATTTTTGAAAATCGTATTTATTATAGACAAAGTAAAATCTTTTATTTGTTACATTCCTGTACACGATTATTGAAGACATTTTTCTCGTTTTCCTAAACATGCATTTAAAAAATTAATTTTACGGTGCCATTACAAATAAATAAATAAATAAATAAAATGAAATGGAGTTAAATAGAATGAAGAAAAAAATTTCAAATTTATGAGTTTTGTATGACCACCGGCCTAAAATAGTTTAATAAATTTATGGTTTAAAGGAGGATGACCCTCAAACAATGTTTTAACAATTTCTAAGTATATTTATATTCTCTGTGGACTATATTACCCTGTGGAATTGAAAAGAAAAAAACCTGTAAAATCTTATGAATATTTATTGCTGATTTATACTCTCTTCTGCACCAGTGTTCACCGTTTAAGTATTTAATGCTTAAATGCCTTTCGATTTGTTCGGATTCATTACCAAAATGAAATAATTCATGATCGCATATTAGTTGGAACACCGATATCTTCAAATATTTACATATACTCTTAACGTATGATCATGTATCCATTTAATCTTTGTTGTGATTTCTATTAGCCTGAAAATTGGTTTATTACTGTACCGTGACAAATGAGTGCGTCAATATCAGAAGTTAACACACTGAAAATTCCCATCAGACATACACACTCTGATAAATTGAGTTTTGATCATTCTCCAGCAAAATTTAATCCCGCGATTTGAAGCCTTAGTTCACGTTCAGATATCCCATATGAGTGATTATGACTTAATAGATGCTTGTACTATGAGTTGGAAATATGTGTAAAATATAAATTTAAACAAAATAGAGCTTTATGCGTTAAATGTTATGTTTTTGATCGAATTTTTTAATGCATATATATATTGTTATATATTACATAATTGTTACATAGGTGATAAATAGTGTAGTACTAACATAGTTGAATTTCTCTGATTTTTCTTTTAAAATATATATTCTTTATTATTGTTTTTTCTAAAATTTTTTGGGATATTTTGGAGAAAGTAGTCATTTATGTAAGGCTAAACACCATTTATTTTTATTCAGAATTTCACTGCTACATCTCTAGTTTTATAATTTTAATTTAATATTTGTTGTGTTTATAAAGGACCGACAAAAAAAATTATAAAGTTTCTGAGTACTTTTAAATTTTTTTATGAAGAGATTGGCTTTATTCATTAACAGAATTTATTAAACCGACAGTAAACTTTTAGAACAGCAAAATTACGAATATTTGCTTTTATGTTAAATTTTAAAAATCTACCAACATATTCTCATATACGAGTCAGAAAGGATAATTTTATATGCATTATAAATAATCGATTTAAATAACTATAAAATGTCTTCGGCTAAGTCTAAACACCATTTTTTTCAGAATTTCACTGCGACATCTCTATTTTTATAAGTTTAATTTAGTTTTTATTCTGTTTAGAAAGCTGACAAAAAAGTTATAAAGAGTCTCAGTACTTTTTAATTTTTTATGCAGGGATTTGTTTTATTCCAGTAACAGCTTTTAATAAACCGGCAGTAAACTTTTAGAACAGCAAAATTACGAATATTTACCTTTATGTTAAACTTTAAAAATCCACTAATATATTCTCCCATAGGTGTCAGAAAGGATATTTTCATACGTATTATATACAAGCAATCGAATTAACTGTTACTATATCATATCATAATGTATTTTAAATTCATTTCAAATTTAATTTTCTCAAAAAGTAAGAAAAAATTGTCATTTACATACAAGATGAATCAAAAGTCTTGCCCCGATTATAAATATTTATTGTGCTCAAACACTTATAATTAGACGATTGTTTGTTTGGATACATTTTAAGTACTCTTATAATTTTTCAAGACCACGTACGTCGTAAATTCCAAAGTTTTTCTCTTTTGTAGATCAGAGAATGTCTAAGTGGCATTCTAGTTCCCATCAAGTGTTCTTTGACATGCCTTCTGTTACTGTAGGCATGACAGCTCTTCTGTTTCTCGACGTCAGCAATTGGTGTTTCAAAGATTCAGTCCTTAATATAGCTTCAAACGAAAAAATCCACAACAATTCATTCATTTATTTATTGACTTATTGAACTATGATTATTAATTATGAACTATTTTAACAACATATTTCGCAGACAAACTACTAAAATAGACCTATCCAATGATACAACAAGTTACAACTTCTGGTTCACCCTGTATATTTAAAACTTTCTATGTATTTTAATTCTAGTTGAAAAATCTTCAGTGGGATAATCTTGATGTGAACTACGAGAATCATTGGCATCCTTTTTAGAAGATTGGTGTATTAATATTACAATTAGCAATAAAGTACAATAACATGTGAATAATTAATAAAAATCCAGTTCCTTGTCAGTTTTATATTTTTTCTTTGTAAAAATAAATATCTATCGGATTATAAAATAGATGCACAATTTGATTGTAATATGCATCAAAATAATCGTTTAGTAATATAGTTTTTTCTTTTTAGATACCGAGAGCCCGAGTATGGTTGTAGGGGCCCAAGCATCAGCATCGCTTCGTAACCCTTTACTTTAAAATGGTATTTTACCATCCGGGAATATTCAAAGGATAATCATTAGATTATCTATGGTTGCCAGGTTAACAAAATCATTTTTCAATTTTGAGAAAATAAGAGCAGGAACTGCAATATGAAGAATTTTTTTTAATCATATTATTAAATTTAATCCCCCACCCCTTTCAGCAATGGATACGAGGCCGCGACCTAGTTGACCTGTGCAGTAATCAGGCCCTATAAGCATCGATTGGACAAAGCTGTGACTGCAAAAATAAATTTTGTAAATATTTATTTGATATATTTTTCTCATTTATTTTTATAATAAGAATAAAAGTACATTTTTTCCGAGTAGCAATATATTCATATACATATATTTTAAATTATATAAAAAGGTTTTAGCATAAAAATTCGTATTTTTGATTTTTTCAATGTTTACCGTTTTCTTAACTAACACATATATGAGTGGGTTTCCTTCGTTTTTTTCATTTTTAAGTCCGTTCGTAATTATGTAAATACGCAGCACCTATAGTCGTTGTTCAGTCTGTACGTTTGTCAGCATTTAACAGAGCAAAAATTACCCAACCGAATCGTTTGCAATTTAAAATACGTAATTGCTGCATAATTTTGTCAAATCGTTTCGAATTTTATGAAAATCGAATGCGTAGATTAATTACAGGGACAATCAAGAGTATTCCGTTACATTACAGCCAAAGGGAAAAATAGTTTCAAGTGCATTTTGATGGCTTTACACTCTTTCGAACATAATAAAATTGATATGCATCTATGAAGTATATACTAAAATATATGTTCTGTACAATCTGTGATGAAAAAAAAACATTTGTTATTAATATACATGACTACAAAAAATTTTCCATTATATAATGGCATAGAGGGAAACATTGTTTGGGTGTATTTTAACAATATTAAACTATTTCACATTTTATGAAATTGATAATCGTTTCTTAGATTTACTACAAATTTCTTCCTCTATAATAGAATGCACATAGTATTTACAGGGGTACACAAAAGATTTAGGATACTCTATTGTATTCGAAGTACTGTATATTACTACACCAAGATATGAATATTTTAAACACTTCTTTATATTACGAACGCACCTCATTTGCTACATTGAAGTGCAATTTTCAATTTGTTATAATACTCTTATTATCAGGTTGGGGTTTTCAAGAAACAACTTTTTGCATTAGGTGGAGGATTTTTCATGTTTTTATCAAGTTTTTTTTTTTTTTTTTTTTTTTTTTTTTTTCAGAAAGCGTTATTAATTTCTATGCTTTTCCGATACCAGCAAAAGTAACAGTAAATTTTAAGAATATTTATTGCTGACTTTTTTCCGCATAAGAGTTTGCATGTTCAGTACTTAATGCTTAAATACCTTTCGATTTGTTCTAGTTCATGACCAAGATGAAATATTTCATGCTCGTGTATAAAGCAAAATTTGCATATCTTCTAAAATTTATATATGTGCTAAAATAGGATTGTAAATCCATTTAAGTTTCACTCTGATTTCTATTACCTTTAAAGTTGGTTTATTAGACTTAACGTGACAGATGAGTCGATGATATCAGAGGCATATATCTCTAAAAATTTTCATCCGTCATTATACACTCGGATAAATTGACTTTTCATCAATATTAAGTGAAATTCAACTGGATTTATGAAGTTTTAATTTCAATTTCACATATGAATAAATATGGCTTAATACATCTATGTTAATTAGAAAGTATATTCCGAATTTAAGTCTCCTATAAAATATAAATTATAATTAAATTGGAATAATTACGCACTAATAGTTGTATTTGAAAAGTAAACTTTTATTATGTAAATATATATTTGTATGTAAAAAATAAAATAATACTAATTTTTATAATAACCCAAGAAAGTATTATCAGGTGTTATCAATTAATAAAATAAACTTTTTTATAAGCTGTCCGTAATTTTGGGAAATATTTTCGAGTAGCTTTTATAATGCATTTATCTGTTCTCTTTACCGTGCAATTTAATTTTTTGGATGAAAGTAGACCTCAAGTAAATATTTTTCATGTTCAGCTAACATGTTTAACTGACAAACATACAGAATTAACAACATTATCATTAAAATTTACATTAATCTACTACAATCGCATGCACAATTTCAGTTCATATGCAGCTGAAAATGTTCAGCTGAGAACTCGTAGAAATCAAAAAACCGATTTTCCGGGGTAGATAAGTATTGTAAAAAAAAAATACTCGAAAAGGTTTGCGAAAATTATGAACAGCTAATAAAAATTAGTTTTTCTTTAATTTCTCTTTTAATTTCGAAAATAAATCGTTATCTGAAGATTCGAAAGGTAACTCGAAGATAGATTTTCGAAACATTGTATGACTAGAAAGCGGTTATCGATTATTTTCGTTCGTGATTTGGGTAAATTTTCATAGATTGAAACACCTGTCATTTTTAACAGTATAAAGACTCGGTTAAACTTATAATTGTTATAAGGTACCCTGGGGTAATAACGCCACGTTAAGGTTCTACCAATTTTCACGGCTTAGTTTTAGATTGTATTTTTCAAACAAATATAGGATCTGATACAGCAACTCATTGACTATCTATATAAAATAAAATAATTTAACAGATATGTATACATAAAATGTAATGGCGTTTTTTCTTGACTAATGCTATTTGGCGTTATTACCCACCTATATGGGTAATAACGCCATGCAAACAAAACTATGAAATAAGATGGAATAATTGCATGTAGATAGCCCAATTCTAAAAATACAAACTCTACAAACTTAGAAATTGAAAATTGCATTCTAATCTATTGAAAATGTTCAATTTTTTGTGAAAGTGTAAGAAAAGTTAAGGTGTGGTGTGGGAGGGGGGGGGATGAGGCAAAGAATATCAGACCATGAGCTTCTTTTTGCTTAAAAAGGACCACTTAAATAGAAATATGAGAAACATTGGACAGTTTTAACTGTGTTTATTTGAATCAGTATTTCGGATGTAGCTCGGCCACTGTAGGGAATCAACCGGGGTACTAAAGTCAAGGATTGGCGTTATTACCCCGGTATAGTTATTGCGCAGTACATTTTAAATTACAAATTATCTAGAGAAGATATCCAAAATCTTCAACAACATTTTAAAAGTACATGAAATGCACTACAAATTTATGTAATTAACAAAGTATTTCCGGATAAAAAAAAATAGTCTTCACATCACAAAACGTATCTCGCAAATTTTAGATCAAGCGTTAATTTTAGTTACTTGTAAAAACAATAAGACCTAAAAATGAAACAAGTTAACTTGAAGCTGTTTTTTGCGATTTATATGACTCAAAACCCTTCTGCGCAGAGCACATGGGTGTCATTTACCTGATTATTTCATTATTATGCAAAATATAAGCACTTGGCGTTATTACCCCGCTTGGCGTTATTACCCCAGGGTACCTTATTATTGAAGTTGTTGACATTGAAAGTAAGTTTTGTACTATTTGTGGTTAAATTATAGGGACACACATACGGATATATATACATTGTTATACAAATACAAACGCATCTAAAAAACTAGACAAAAATTTGAAAGTTGTCTTCGAGGTACACATACATTTAGGACCTTCCCATCAAATGTTGTATCCCTGCGTGCTGTTGTTGCTTTACTCCACAGGTATTTAGACATACAAAAATAACTTTATTAATATATATTTGCCTGTAAAATATAATAAAAAATTCCTTAATTTTTTTTAAATTCTCCAGAGCTGATTATAATTGATTTTGCAAATTTTTTTATTCGATTTATTGTATCAATATAAATATTAATATAGATCAATTAAAAATATATGAAAAATTTCATTCTGTCAGAGAAAATATTTTAAATTTTGTCACGAAAAACACATATACTACAGTGGTAAATACTTTAGAATATAGAAATTCCGCTGCTTCTATTGTCAAAAATTAATCTCTGATTTCGAGTTACTCCGATTCACTACCAAGATGAAATACTTCATGATCGTAAAATTAGATAAAACATGCATATCTTCTAATATTTACAAATATGCTTTACATATGACCATCAATCATTTTAAGCTTCGCTCTGACTTCTATTAACCTTACAGTTGCTTTATTACTCTACCGTGACAGATGAGTGCGACGATATCAGATGCAACTCTCTGAAAATTCCCATCTGTCATAAACACTCTAATAAATTGCGTTTTGATCATTCTCCAGCGAAATTTAATCCCACTATAAGTCTTATTTCACGTTCAAATATCTGTGATATGGCTAATTCCATGAAAATTTGTCATGTCTGTCACATACAGCGATTGTTAGCTACCAGTATTTTAGAACGGAAAAACGTGACTTATTTTATCGGAGATATTTCATCAGTTGAATAGGAAGGAGGAAACTTTTCGAAAATAACGGTGGCGAACAAGCATAGCGATTTTTAGCTGTGTGACAGACATGATAAAATTTCATGGAATTAACCATATGTGAGTCAGTAGCACTTAATTTACCTGTTTAATCTCATAAGTACATTTCTAATTTTCGAATCATGTAAAATATAAATTCAATCTTAATTGAACTTTTATATGCATTAATAGTTCCGCTTTACAAAAAAAAAAAAATGAATTTTAGGAAAAAGTTGAAAGAAATCCATGCGTCAGGCATATATTATGAAATACTTTCCAATGAACCTTTTAGCTGTTTAAACTTGCAAGTGCATTTCTAATTTAAGAATCACGTAAAATATAATTTCAGACTAAATTTGAAGTTGGGTACAATTAATAATTTCGCTCTACAAACAAACAAACAAACAAAAAATGAAATATAGAATAAACTTGAAAGAAAACCATGCATCAGGCATATGTTGTGAAGTACGTACCAATAAATCTTTTAAGGTGCAAGACATTTCTGCCCCAAAAATGTTCAAATAATTATTTCACTCCGTAATTTATGAACAAATTTATTTAAAAATACAGTAGAGTCCCACTACTCCAAAGTAATAGCGACCGAATGCTGTTCCGTTTAGCGGGAATTCGGAATAGGTGGTTTTCATTAATAATAATCAACATATTAACTTGTTAAGGCGTATATTAAGTGCGGAAACCTCTGCTAGTGTCAACTCTATACAGCGTTCATTGAATCGTGGTGAACAGATTCTGTTATCGCTAATAACTTTATTTAAAATTCGATGCTAATATACACTCTTAAAACGAAAGAGTGGATTTGGCTTCTCAGGAAAGAGCTCAAATTTATTGAATCGTGAATGCGTTATTTTTTTAGATGCTTTACTCATCTTGATTTAGCTTGCTTATTTAAATAACTGATTTTGATTTAAATTGTTTAAACACAACTCACTCACTTGAACTATTTCAACTCTTTATGACAAGCTGCCTTTCAAAACGTGACATGAGTGAATTTCAACTCAACTTGAGTTATTTTTTGGCTGACATTTTAAGAGAGTATAACATAATCTTAAAATAAAAAATTACATCTATAGTATCATACCAATAAATACGTTTTTTCTACAAGAATAAATCTGAGTCAACAATGGCAAAAAATAAGTTACTTGGTTAATTCAGTGCTCTTCATAAAAAAAAATCACAGACTTTATCTATTTTGTGTCTGTAAATTAGTTATTTTTTGCGTTTAGCAGTTATTAAAAATGATTGTATGAAATTGTATAAATGGAGCAGAGATGTTCCAGACTTTCATTTCGATTTTGTTTCAAGCGTTTTCATCAAACTTAGGCTCTCTGTTTGTGTCTATTTAAATTCTTTGTATAACAATAAATGTACGTTGTTTTACGAACGTCTTTTCGGTTTTTTTTCTGTTTTTAAGTTTAAAATATTGTTATTTTTTCTCTGTTTACTCTTTTATTTTGTTAACACTTACGGATTACTTAAAGTTCGTAAAATAGATAAAATATGCATATCTTCTAATATTTACCTATATGCTTATACATGACTATATAACATTTTAAGATTTGTTCTGATATCTGTTAATCTTAGAGTTGGTTTATTAGTCTACACTGTAAATAAAGGGTCGATCTACTAAAAAAATTCTAGTTTCTCTCAGTAATCCTTGCAATTACTAAAAAATCTTTTGTAATCTTAAACGGTTACAAGAAAATCAGTAAGAATTACTACACTGTAAAAAAAATTCTGTAAGGTTACTAAGAATTTTCTAGGAAACTGGGATGCCTAGTACTTTTTATGTAACCGCAACAAAAGAAAATCGCATAAAATAACAAAAGTTTCTTTAGTAACTGTGACTAAATTTTATTTAGTAAACGTACTAACGATTTCTTAGGGAGGTTTCCAAAGAAACTTCTGTAAGTTTACTTAATATTTTTTTGTAACGCTACTAACGATCGTTTAGGGATTTTAGTAAAGAATATCGAGAAAATTTACTAATAATTACGTTGTGAACGTAGTAAAGATTTTGTAGGGAGTTTTCTAAAAAACTCTTTTTAAAATTACTATGGATTGTTTAGTAAATTTACTTATGATTTTTAATTGAATTTCTCAAATTAGTTTTTGTAAATGATCTAAATATTGTTTAGTATACTTACTAGAGATTTCTTAGGGAGTTTTCTAAATACTTATTGGTAAATTTACTAAGGATTACGTAGTAAACGTGCAAACAAACTTTTAGGGTGTTTCCTAAAAAATATTCTGTAAATTTTCTTATGATTTTTAGTACACTTACAAGGGATTTTTTTGTACATTTGCTGAAGAATGTTTTGTAGATTTGTGAAGGACTTTAAGTATATTTACTAATTTCCATTTGTAATGCACACTAAGTATTTTATGTACTTTATCGAATACCCTTAAAAAAGTTAAATATTTTGATAAAGTAGATAAAATACTTAGTGCGCATTCCTAAAAATAAGAGTAAATGTATTATAAAGTCCTTCACAAATCCACAAAAAATTCTTAGCAAATATGCTAAAAAAAAAAACCTTGTAACTGTATAAAAATCATTAGAAATGCAACTTTATTAAGATATAGTGAGAAAAATTACAAATAATAATTTAATATTGTATTTAAAATAGTTTTTGCATTATCACCAGAAAATTTTTTCTAACAATGCAAGAGCTATGATTTCTTAGTATTGTATCTAAAATATTTACACTTACCAAAAAATATTTCTAACTGTACAAAACTTTTGCAGTAGTATTACCAATGGTTTTTCAGCAGTATCCCAAAAAGATTTTATTATTATTTTTTTTTTGTATAGTAATACTTATATTAATTGAAGTTGTTATAGTATTCTTTCAATATGAATTTGAATTTTAACAATTTTAAATATCCACAGTGGAGTTTTCCTTATGTATCAAAATATTTCTTTAAAAAATAAGTAATATTAGCTTGACATGTGTTTCAATATAATCACAGCAATTACCATAAATATTTGTATGTTACGCATGAGAATACTGACTGAAGCTTCACTATAGATAATTAAATAGGTACTAAACCATGCTTGATATTAAATGAGCATTGTAACAACAACAATAACTGAGCAGAGAAGCTGAAAGAGATCTTACGGTTTTCAGTTAAGCTAAAAAAGGATCAATAAAAACAGTAATGTAAAAAAAATATATATATATATCATTAGTAAGTTTATAAAATATGTCTATGATAAAAAAAATATATATATGGTTATTATTGAGACAAATTAAATTTACAATTTTTAAAGACAATTCTATTTGTATGAGTAAGTCCTGCGCATCATCTAATCCAATATACGATTTGAAAACCTGCATATTATGAGAAACACCGTCGGTTTATCTTATGTAAATATGCATCTGAACTAGAAATGGAAAAAAGTAGTCTTGCGATTTTTTTAAAATGGAGTTTTGTACAATTCCAAGATTATCAGAATTTCAGTCATAAGTGTATTATGGTACATATATTTTAAAGACTATAAAATACGCGGTTCAAAAAAATGCAAAAAAAAAATGTGACATCTGTAATATATATAATAAAATTAACGTCTTTACATGAATGCCATATATAAGAAAATGTGTTTTTTTAATATCTGTTATTCTTATTTTTGCTGAATATTCCGTATAGTTGTCACTGATCACTAGAAACTTTCTTACTTTTATTTATTTTCTTGTCTCTTTCCTCGACTTTCTCTTCACAAATTTGTTGCACTCTCTACATTAAATACACCTGACATTATTTATATTTTATTTGCTTGAGAGTTATGTTTCAAATTGAAATAGTTAAGAGGAAAATTTAATTAGTCATAGAACCACAATTTTCAAACTCTAAACTGGCTTAAGGTTCCAGAAGAATGGATCTAACATTCATGAATTTAGTAAGACTGAACTGTTGTTGAATCAGCTCTGGAATTAAAAATTCCAATTCAAAAAGTTGCATATAAGATAGATGATATACACACCTTAACATATGTACTCAAAAATGCATATTGGATATATCAACAGTCATTATTTCACACGTTTTAGTGCTTATCAGTATGTTATAATCACCAGACGTGACTAAGAAGAATTTCTAAAAACAGAAAATGTATGAAAACAAGAATTGAAACAAATAGAAAGGTATAATACTTTGAAAAATATTATGAGTAGTCATTTTTATTATAAATGCAATGTACATACCTGTACAACCAATAAATGTAATGTGATTAAATGACGAAATACAATGAAAATATGAATGAAGTTTATTTCTAAATAATGATTTATTATATTCTATACAATAAAAATAATTTACATATATATTTTTAATATGACTCGTATTTTACAAATATTACATAACTAGAGTTCACACAAATATCTATTAAATTCATGTTTCATCGATAGTATTTTTGGAAACATGTTTTCTCCAAATTTGAATAATCAAGCTTATATACCTATTAAGATACTATTGGAAAATGATTGATAAAATAATATTATGGTAAAATATTTGAAAACTTCAGTGCTGTAGAATATATTAGAAAGCCCGACTGAGGTATGGGGAGGGATTTTTCTTATAGATAATAGTTCTTTTTCCTCGTCTGACTTTATCAAACTTTCATCATCCGGGAAGCTCACACTGTTTTTAAATTGGACTTCAGTTTTCTTACGCATCTATAGAAGAAAGTTATATGTTAACATAAAAAGTAAAGAAACATTTAAAAAAAATTATAATGAATATTATGTAATAAAAAAATCTATATTCATCTTTGTATTGAATAAATGAATTTTACAACTACTTCAAAATTATTTCTATTGAACCGTCAAAATTTGACGGTAAATATCTTAATGGTATCAAAGAAATAAAAGTTTATTTAAATGAATAAATTTTGAAAAATAAAACAATAAGAATTATAAATAATTTGAAAAACCATGCAATTTAATTTTAAATCAATGATTGGTAATTGTCAGTGGTACATTCATTCATGTAGTCATAGGAGTTTTCATATCTGAGGTTTTTCATTTACTGACAGAACATCTATAAATCGTAAATTGCTGTCATTATTTATTAAAATGATGACAGTAAGTTATATACTATATGTAAGTTATATAATGTAAGTTTTCATATAAAATACATTAGTAAAACCATATGAAACTGAAAAGTTCCCTTTTTTAAGGATTGACATGCTTTATGAAATAAAAATACAAATATCCGTCATAAAGTAGCACCAATAACACTAAAAACATTGAATATGCTTTATAAATGTTAAATATATAGCACTAAAACAGTTCAACTGGTGTAAAAATGATGTCCTGAAGGTATCTACAATGTTGAAGTTGTGGATTAAAAAAATCGTCAACGTTACATGGAGCAATTTTCCTGTGCCGGCATGTAATAACTAATAGATAAATAACTAATACTCAGACATAATCCATCTTCATTTCCAATAAATAATGGTAGTAAATTTGCATTGTAATACAAATGCTTAAGCTTTCAATATGTATAAATAAATACAAATTGATATATCCATCTCTTTGTGAATTTGGTACTTAAAAGTTTTCATAATTGCTAAGTGCTTCATTTGAAATGTGTGTAATTCAATTCTATCTTTATGCACTAAAAAAAATACTAACAGTTTTTAAGTCAAAGTTATTTTTAAATTAAAAAAATTATTAAAAACCTTTCAGATAGTATAAAATTAACTTTCCATCTTTTCTTGATGAAAACTATAGTTTTTAAAAAATCAAATTTTTATTATTTACCCCCCCCCCCTCCCCCAGAGTAAAAATGCGGGATAACAACCAATAATTTAATTTTTCTAAAACATTAATTTGTAATATAATGAATGTTTTTAAACTTTTATTAATTAATATTAATTATAGGAATTACAAATATTGCGATCACTTTCTTTAGTTAGATGTATACAATGTTATATACATTAATATTTGACATAATTGTAAAATCATTGAGTAACCCTGATATTTAGATGTATTACAATTAGGAATTTCTTTTATCGTTAAATTGTTTACCTCTGCTAAAAATTAATAATTATTGAAAATAATTACTAAATATCACTTTTTCACCCAGGATACGCAAACTTTATGTTTTAACGGCAAAAAAATTCAGAGTTTGAATGATGACATGTTTTTTTGAGTACATGTTAAATACCGGAAGAGCTTTGTTCCCTCCTCCCTCCCCTTTTCGACAGCACTTAAAATTACCCTTTGAAATACTGTAAAACGTTTCAGACTAGTTGAATGTGGCAATACCGAAACTTTCATCTATCTATATACATGTTAATACTTTAAAATTCGCCGTCCCAATACGAAAAATATATGCCCATCTTGGGATTTCTAAGGATACGAAATGTTATGCATTATTTTTTGAGGTATGAACATCGCTAAAATCACCTAAATTTTGCAAAATTCAAGAAAACAGCGCCTCTTGTTTGGTGAGTTGGGCCAGAACCGAATATGTAACAGGACAGTATCTAACAGAATCTCAAGTTTTATGAAAATCCGATTAATAAGTATTAAGGTAGAATTATTGCAGAAATCTGAGAAAATAGCGAAGGAACACCGCATGTTGAGCAATTTAAACAAAAAGTTAATCAGCACAAATTTACATTACGAATTAACTGAATATGAACTTTTATTATATGGAGTGCATTAGTTCTCGAGATAGAGTGCAACTTAAAATTTGTGTCACATAACATACAAACACACAGACAAAGTTACAGACAGACATTTTGTAAAAACATGGTTTTAGTATATCTGACTCAAAACTTAACTCCGTCTAAAACTGGAATTTACATCGAAAATTACCCATCACTAATTTACATCAGTGACTGATTGAACATAATTTCTGTATTAAACCTATATATTTAAAATATTAAACTCTGTGCATTGGTTCTTGAGATAGAGTATCTAGAAAATGCGTGTCATATACAAATAAAATCACAGATTCACATTTTGAAAAAGCGGGGTCTCTGCCCCCTAAAGCGTGTAAATCTGTCTAAACGTTTTACGAATCTAATACTTTCTTCTTATAAAGATTGATAAAGTAAAAATGCAAAAAAAAAAAAAAAAAACGTTTAAAAAATTCATTGTCCAAAGTCACTTTTTCTTTTTTATCTGCGTATTTTATTGAGGTTTCACATTACATACATATGGATTAAAAATGATGGGGTGATGAAGGAAGAGTGGAACACTGGAAGGGATGGGACATTTGCAATAATTCTTAAAATATACTTTATTTTTAATTTATGAAATTTCCATCAGATGAAATAATCAATGTATTATACTTATTGTTATAAATATTTGGAGTTGCAAGCAATTATGAGTTTGTCACTTAAAAAGTCCATTTCACAATAGAAAAAGTAACTAACTATTCAGATTTTTAATGTAAATTTTCCATCTCATTTTTTGTTGCTAATTTAATTGATTTTAACACTTTATAAATTCAACAATATGTTTTTTATAAAGGAACAGTTAAGTAAAATCTAAAAGGCAATGTTTCTTTTGGAAACATATTTCTTTTAGTGCTACTTCAAAGGAGGAATGGGACACAATGATTCAAAAAAGATTGGGACCTGTTCTATCGTTCCCAAATTGTATCTCTATTCAAATAATTACATTTAATTACATACAACACCAAAAATTTGGCCAATATGGCACATTATAAATAAAAGAAAATGCCAATTACACACAATTGAGAGCAAAAATTAATATAAAAACGAGTCAGAAAATAAGGAGTTTGTTATTTGAATACACCTTCAATTTTTCAATCATGAGAAATGCAGTTATAAATACCCAATTTGACAGCATTTAAAATATGTATGTATATTTTATCTTTATCAAAAAATTGACCAACGTGGCACATTATGCAGTTCCTATATAAGAGAGCTTATCATTTGGATGCGTTTAAAAGCAAAAATGAATTTAAAACGAGTCAGAATATAAGCAGTTTGGATTTGAGATTCTTTCCTTCAACTCATATTTTTGTTAATTTTATTTTTACTATAAGAATTGGTCCTAAAACGCGTCAGTATAAAAAATATAAATATTACTGAGAATATGTAAAATAAATTTAATTGGATTTGATATATTAAGAATTGACGAAGTATGGATATTTCCTCCCCCCTCCCTTTCAGTTATTGTTTTATTTATTTATTTATTTTTTTCAGTATAAGTTGATTCTATTAAAACTTGTAAATATAAAAGTTTTAGATTATAAACTTCTATCCAATAAATAAATAATTGCATGCGATATCTTGAGAATTGACGAAGCTGTGATTTTTCTCTTCTACCCCCCCCCCCCCTTTTAAATCCTTAATGGAATTTATTTGCAAAGTACATTTGAGTTCACTGATTGTGCATGATTTGAAGAAAAACTTGAAGAGATGAATAAAAAAATATTTCATGTTATATCTTGCTCTTAAAACAAAGGTTTCATCATCATTTTCTTACAGTTAATATTCCATAAAAAGAGATAAAACGTACTCTAAAAATAATTAAATTATATATCTAAAACAATTTTAACATATTTAATTGAGCTACGCGCTTAAATCTTTCAAATTATCAAAATATAAAAGATATGCTAAGTATAAAAATCTTGGGTTGAGGGAAGTTTTCAGGAAGTTAACTTCTGTTATAATAAAGTAATAAATACAGGTGAAAAAAATATGAAGGCATTTATGAATTTAAATTTTATGAGTAGAAATAGGAGACAAAAATAATCATTTTATTAATTATTGAAGGGGGAAGGGCTTATGAAACAATTTATAATCTACCTTATTAAAGTTTTACAAATACGCAAAAAATGAAAAGTAAACAAGTTAAGACTTTTTTATTGTTTATTTTTTGTTATAATAAAGTCACAAATAGATCAAAAAAAGGTTTTTAAAAAGCAAAGGATTTTTAAAGTTTTAAACTTTATATATTAAAGGGCCAAAAATATAAGCAATTTTTTTAGAAGAAGGGAGATTTATTAGATGACTGACTTACATTACTAAAAATTTACAAATAAGTAAAATACTAATAGGCCAGTGGTTAGCTGGTAGAATTCATTATTAGAGGGAAACAGGAAATTGGTTTAATCCCATCAGTTTATGTCTACAATGAATATATTAAGTTTTCTTTCTCGTACAAGACGAGCATTAGAAAATATATATAGATTTACAATAAAAATAAATAAAACAAAACCCACCTTTTTAATGACATAATAATATCTCAAAACAATTGTCAAAAACATTGTTAAAACAAATGATGTATGGCTTAAAATTCTGAGTAAAATGAGCATCTACACTTAAATTTTTTGTTGAACATTAATGTCTAAATAAATCAGAGGTATAACTCAAAATTAATTAGGAGAAAACTAAATTGTTTTAAATCCTTCAGTTTAGATCTAGAATGAAAGTACTGAGTCCCTCCCCCCCCCCCCCTTCGTTTGTGGTCAACGTTATAAAAAATAAATACACATTTATAGTCGAAAAACCACTTTTTTTATTTATCTGAGCAATATCTCAAAAGAACTGATTCTATCGAAAACATTGTCAAGACAAATGTTTTAAAATTTGAAATTAAAAATAAAACGAGTATATTTTTGTCGTATTCTATTTCAAAATTTTTCCTTAATCTCTAACAGAATATTGATGCAATGAGAGACCAAGTTATCAATCTGCCCAGCCTCCATTTGTTTTACATGTTTTAAGTTGTTGAAGTCTTCACGATGTTTATGTAACTATGCTAGGGATTTATTTTATGAATTTTGAGAATTATAATTTTGTAGTTATCGTTAAAAGAGGTGCATGAATAATAGCTGTTTTACATGTCGCCACTGATAGCGCTAATCTTAAACCATAGTTTAAAGATAATTTTTTTTTTTTATGTTAAGACTACATTTTTTATTATTCCGAAGACTTTACACTTTTATAAATTTAACCTGACAGAAATTATCATATAACTACTGTGAAGCAGTTTCTGCCGAAAGATGAATAAGAGGCCCGATTAATTCATAGGAAAGATTTTTTGTACTAAACGTTTTGTTTAAATCTCTTATAATTAAAATTCACCTATTCAAAAGTCTCTGATGATTGTACAAAAGTTTCAAATGAATGAAAACTTCGATAGTGTGTGTAGCTAAAGTGTAAAAATGGAGGGGGGGAGCAGCGGTCTGTGAGATCAGTAACATTAGTTAAAGGTTAATTTAAGATGTTCGTACTAATCGAAAATCCTTTTTTTAAAAACCATTTTTGTCCTTTATGTAAAATATCGAAGTTTAGAAGCATGCTACTTGTTGACTTTAAATTTCCTCTAGCGAAAAGGTTTCTGCACACTCATTTCCCCCCCTCCCCCCAAATTCTCGCACTTTTTTTTTCAATTTCCTTAATTCTAATAGATATCCATTTAATATATACACAATAGATAACTATGTACACATATTTCAAGTATCAAAAATAATGAACTGACAATGATTTTGATAAAAATAGTTTTTATAGGTATTTTTATGGTAATTAATAAAAGTTTTCGATTATAAATCAATACACATTTTGTAACGCTAACCTAGTAAGAAACGGGAAAACTTAGTATATTCATTCTAGACCTACAAGGATTTAAACAATTTTCAACTTTCCTCTAATTAATTCAGATTTCGCGTCCCCCCACCACCGGGCTCTAAAGAATTTTAAATAGTTTAAAATTCTATGCTTTTTTTATGAGGAGCGCATAGAATATATGGCATAGAGCGCAAAATGAAGGGATGAGGGAGCAAAAGGAAAAGGAAAATTTCGAGCGGTAAGAAAAATCTTATTTGGCAATTGATTGTGAAAATGAAGTAACACATACAGCAGATTTTATTTATTTTAAATTAAAAAGTTTTACAGATTTTTTTAAACTTTAAATGCTGTTAATGTGTGGGATTTACAAAATTCGGAAACGAATATTTTGAGGGTGAAATTCAGATGAAATTTTTAATGAAATGAAAGTGATGTTATCAATTGCTAATGAAATTTAGGATTGATTATTCACTATAAAGTAACAAAAAGTGTAGTAATAAGTTTTAAACACTTTAATCTTTTGTACTTTGGAGAAGGAGGCAAAAAAGCAGAAGAAGAATTTGAGAAAAATAGAAGGGAAGTTTTATTTGTTACATTAAACATTAGAAATTTCGCATTTGTAATAAATACCTACGTAAAGAATAGTTATCTGACAATAATATATGTAATTAACAGGAAATAACAGAAAGATTTACTTGCTAGATCATGCTACATTATAACAAAAAATCAAATACTCTTATTTGAGTTATCGATGCTTATAATATGCACGCATTTATTAAAAGAGGTCTAAAAGTAATCTTAACAGTTCTAGAAGCATTTTAAAAAAATTAAAGAGTGTTCGTAAGTGTCTCCTGGGGGCGAAGTCAGGACTGAAGAGGTTAAAACAAACTTTAACTCATTAAGAATAAATATTTACTTACTTTTTAACTAGAAATCCTTCTCATTAACGGATTCAAGATGGAAGACTGTTACGCCTTTGTGGCCGCGTAAACAATGATCACGTCACTACTGAAGCCCTTTCTGATTGGCTGACAGGTGAAACTAAGATATTTCATGTATTTGTGCTATGCGCTGGTAAATATAATACCCTGGTTACAGATGCAATTTTAGTAAACTTGCAGATTTCTGTGGCTTTACAAAAAATAATTTTGTATGTTTGCAGATTTTTTTTTACAGTGTAGAAAAAAGACAGCAACGAATAGAGTTAATAGTTCTATATTTTTAATAGCTTTTACTAATACTCACTTGGTGTGGCTGTGATAGCCTAGTGGTCATAGCACCGAACTCCAGGCTGAAAAGTCCCGAATTCGATTCTCGACACCACCAAAGATGCATAGAATGTATGCAGTGTAAGTAATTGATTAATAAAGGGGTTATGAAAGTCCTGTCGTGGCAGTTACCATGGGTAATGATCTCTGGTCTTTTCCTCCCCTTCAGAAGCATATCAAAATTGAGCAGGTGGCAATGTTTGATGCTGCCATCTATTGAGGCTTTGCCGAAAAACTTCCGCTGCCAAAAAACTTTTCCGACTGTCTTCTCTCTCACATTTTTTTACAAAATTTATTTTTATTTCACTTGCTAAAATTGCGTTTGAAATAGTTACTATGAATCTGCCAGTAATGGTTACTAAAAATAATTTTGGAGCTATTACTAAAATTTGCTTGGTTGCTCATACTAAAAAGTTTTAGGTTAGTTATACAAAAAATTCTTTTGTTCAGTTTACAAAAGAAATGTTTGTTTCACTTGCAAAAAAAAAAGTTTGGAATGGTTACTATTTGTACTGTGAGTAATGGTTACTAAAAAACTCTGTGGAATACAAATTTACTAAAATATTTTTAGTAATCTCATGAATTTTTTTTACAGTGTACCGTGACAGATGAGTGTGACGAAATCTGAAGCAACTCACTGAAAATTCCCATCCGTCGTACACACTCTAATAAATAGAGTTTTGATGATTCTCCAACAAAATTTAGTCCTGTTATAAGTCTTATTTCACGTTCAAATATCAATCATATGTGAGTAAGTAGGACATAATTTACCTGTTTAATCTCGTAAGTACGTTTCTCATTTGCGAATCGCGTAAAACGTAAATTCAAATTAAATTGAATTTTGATATACATTAACATTTGTGCTTTGCAAACAAACAACAAAATAATGAAATGTAGAAGATATCTGAAAGAAAACCATGCACCAGGCATATATAAGTATTTCCCATAAACTTTTTTAGAGGCAAGACATTTCTGCTCTAAAAATGTCCAAATATTTATTTCTTACCGTAATTAACGAAGAAATGTATTCGAGTATCGCTATTCCGAAGTAATATGGACAGAACTTTATTCGGTTTCGTGGGAATTCAGAATAAGCGAATTTCATTAATAATAATCAACGTACTAACTTGTTAGGGCGTAAATTATGTGCGGAAACATCTGCTAATATCAACTGTATGCAGCGCTAATCGGTTTGTGGTGAACAGATTCTGTTATTTCTAATAATTTGTTTTAAATTCTCTGTGAATATACAACAGTGTACTGAAATAAAAACTACAACTTTAGTATCATAGCAATAAATACGTTTTTTCTGTACACATAAATATGAGTCAATGAAAACAAAAAATAAGTCACATAGTCTCTTCGCCGGAAAAAAAATCACTGATTTTATTTCTTAAGTGTGTGTAAATTAGTTATTGTTTGTGTTTAGCTATGAATAAAAATTGTTCTATAGAATTGTATAAATGGAACCGTCTGTAAGTAAACAGCATTCATTCCAGTTTGGTTTCAGGAGTTTTCATCAAGCTTAGGCCCGATGTATGTCTTTATTTATCATTTTTGTATTACAATTAATGTACTTTTTTCACGAACATGTTTTAATTTTTCCTGTTTTAAGTTACAAAAAAATCGGTACTTTTTCTGAACTCTGTTTGAAATACTTCATGCTCTTAAATTAGATTAAACATGCATATCTTCTAATGTTTACACATAGGCTTACTTATGACCATAAAACATTTTAAACTTTGTTTTGATTTCTATTAACATTAAAGTGTATTTTTTAGTCTACCGTGACAGATGAGTGTGACGATATCAGAAGCAACCCACTAAAAATTTCCATCTGTCATACACACTCTAATAAATTGCGTTTTGATCGCTATCCAGCGAAATTTAATCCTGCTATAAGGCTTATTTCACGTCCAAATATCAGTGATATGTGATTAATACTTAATTTACCTGTTTAATCTCGTAAGTACATTTCTAATGTAAGAGTCAAATGAGAAATAAATTCAAACTAAGTTGAACTTGGGTACGCATTACAAAGTAACAAACAAAAAATGAAATATAGAAAAATCCTGAAACAAAACCATGAGTCAGGCACATATTATGAAGTACTTTCCGATACAAACTTTTAGAGGCAAGGCATTTCTGCTCCAGAATGTTCAAATAATTACTTCACACCGTAATTAACGAATAAATTTATTTGAAAATACAGTAGAGCCCCTTTATTCAGAACTAACTGGGACCGAGCACTGTTGGGCTTAGTGGTAATTCGTAATAGACGAATTTCATTTATAATAATCAATATATTGACTTTCTAAAGTTGTTGGTCATTCACTTTCCGAATTCCACTCCGTAATGTCCACCGACGTTTGATGCCTTTTCATATTCAAAATATCTCCTCAGGAAATTAATATTTTTAACTTATTTTTCCAGTGTTCTCTTCTTTATGCATGCCTATTTTTTTCTTAAGTTTCAAAGTATCTCTAAAACCTGCGCTTAATTTTATATGAAGTGTTAAAAACTTGCTCCCACTTTGCCACTTTTTTAAACTTAAAATATTAAATTAAGCAAAGATTTTAGAAATACTTTGAGAACTAAGAAAAAAATACGCATGCTTAAAGAAGAGAACACTGAAATAATAATTAAAAAAGTATTAGCTTCCCGAATAGGTATTTTGAATATAAAAATAATTGAAATGTTCATGCACTTAACATTACGCAGATGATTTCGGAAAACGAATGACCAGCAGCCTTATGGCCTAGATTTAATTCGGAGACATCTGCTAGTATCAACTCTATACAGCATTCATCGACTTGTGGTGAACAGATTCTGTTATTTCTTATAATTTTTGTTTAAAATTCGATGTTAATATACAACAGAATCTTAAAACAAAAATTGCAACTATAGTATCATACCAATAAATACGTTTTTTTTCTACATACATACTTAAATCTGAGTCTACAATGACAAAAAATAAGTCACATGGTCGATTTAGTGCTAATTGTCAGAAAAAGTCACTAACTTTACTTCTTAAAAAGTGTGTAAATTAGATTTTTTTGTATTTAGCAGTGCTTAAAAATCATTCTATAGAGTTGTATGTAAGGAGCCGACGTGTTTTGTTAGTAACCACCTTTCATTCCGATTTGGTTTCAGGCATTTTTATCAAGCTTAGGCTCTGTGTATGTCTTTATTTAGCTTCGTGGTGTAACAATAAATGTACGTCTTTTCACTAATGTCTTTTTAATTTTTCCTTTTTTTAATTTAAAAATTCGTATTTTTTAAAAAAAACTCTGTTAGGAATAAGCGGATGTTTGAAAAAGCAGGATTCTACGGTAATCAAAAGCTTTTCTTTATGTTCATTATGAGTTCGAAATATTGCTAAAAAACTGCTGGCATTTTTTGTATGAGCATTAGAACTAAGTATTTGCAGAATGCGAACGGCGCCCCTGAAAGGCTTAAGGGTGTTTTTAACTGCTCCGCTCAGCAAGCGGAAAACGTTTTGACACATTTACAAATTCATTTTTTAACAGAAAGATATAAAATCGGAATGCCTGACTACGGAAGCGATTTCGAATCGAACGTATTTTTCCATTTTATAGTAATTAAATTACCTATCCAGTTCAAAGCTATTTCAACCACGCGATCACCCGTTTTTCTGATGCTTTTCGACCGGTTCATCTGCTTTCGTCAGGAAATGTGCTCAAAAGTGTCAACTTTGAAGGCTTGTTATGAAAAATATATTGTGTTTTAAAAAAAAACAGAAAATTGAGTGCAATTACAGAGTTTCTGAATAATAACCTCTGCTATTTTCCTGCATTTCTAAACAAAAATAAATTAAAGCATGTGTCACAAAATTGTCTATTTTGATTTAAGAACATCTTTAACTAAATTTTGAACTGAATAAAATAAACAAGATATTTAGCTAACCTAAATAAACTTTTAGAAAATTATAAATCATTTGAAAACCAGGTTTCAACAATTCCCGCCTATAAACGAAAATGTACATCAGTTGTTTTGTGTAGCTCTGTGAATAATCTATATTTGTGCAGCATCTACATTATATATTAAAATTTAGAAAGAAAACGAATAGCGTATGCCTTCAGAGATTTCTACCAATAAAAATAAATTGGTTAATTCTTGTGTGTAACTGTTTATGTATAGTATTTTATTAACGTCAGATATTAAACTGAAATGCAATTCACGCAAAAACATGCTTAAAATTGTTGAGTTCATGCATCGATGAAATACTAACCATAGACGTTCGTATATCTAGTTCTTTGGACAGTCCTGTATATGATTTTATGCTTTTATTTATGATCACAATTAAGTTAAATTATTTCCGTCAAGAGAGAAAGCTTGATAAACAAATGAAAGTATGTTGAATTTGTCTCCACAAATATATAAAGCACTAAACTAGAGATAGGAGGTGTATTTCACTCACAAGGAAGGTCTCCATTGGGGGCATACTCAGAATTCCTTGAAAAAAAAAAACGAATTAAACTACTCATGTAGGTAATAAAGGATCAGTGAAAATTAGCGGCGGAATTACATTATTAGATATGTAAAAAAATAAAATAGTTTGGAATAATTGGCGTGAAAAGCTGAAAGCGACGCGGGATTTGGCGAACAGTGCATTCCCTCGCCAAAAGCACACGATTTTAACGAATCTGAAAATTGATTTTAATTGACTTCACTGTTAAAAATCTGCAGCATTTACTGCAACGTCCTTCCACTACTTTTATAGAATAGCTCTCTTCTGACCAATGAGAATGCTCCATAGCACGGAGAACTGACCATGTCATACACTGTTCAAAATCTGCTGCATTTTGTTGCAACGCACTCCACCGCTTGTATATAATATCTCTATTCCAACCAATGAGAAAGCTCCATTTCACGGCCAAGTAACCGTTTTCTATACAAGCAAGGTAGTGCGTTGCAACAAAATGCAGCAGATTTTTAACAGTGTATTTTTCAATTTGGAACAATTTTAATCAATTTAAATTGTGTTTTAAATGATAAAATATAAATTTCATTTTGTTATAAATACATATAAACGTATATGACAAAATTACACTTAAAGTAAAGTAAAAAAGCAAAACTAAAATTACTTAAACTAAACTTATTTAAATAAATTGAACATAGAAAGTTTTTCTTTAAAAAGTATTCGAAGCGTAAAAGCGTATTTTTCAAAATTTCGTTTTTTCGCCAACCGGAGATAAATCGCCAAATAAACGAAATTTTAACTATTTTTTTACGGACGTTATAAGGAGGTTCCGCCGAAATTTTTTTTATAAACATATATAACTATATGAGAAGAACATTCTGTAATTTTTTCAGATTTTTCTGAGTATGCCCGTATGGAGACCTTCCTTGTCAGTGGTATCCCAACAGAACTATATAAAGCTATTGAAGAATTTTCTTATATAAAAATTTTTTTTATCAAATTAATTTTAATTGCGAAACCTCTCATACAAATAGATACCTTGTAAGCTAATTTTGATATAACATATTCTCCGTCTTATTTCGGTGTGCGGCATCGTACTTTAATCAGTTTTTTATATACCGTAGATTCTCCATTAACCTGGATCTAATTATTCGAGTTGCAGATTAACGGGGACAGTAAAAATCTCAGTTTGGTATGCAGTTTATTAAAATACTGCTACATGGAAATTGGTAAAAGCATCATTGTTAAGAATTCGTAATTTTATCGCATACAGAAAATGAAATTGCTACAGAAGACAAGGATACTACTGATTAAAATACTTAATATAAAATTTACTTAATACTAATACTAAAACTAGTCGTTGGGGGCCACCGTAATACTTACCCATCATGGATATGTATATGAAAATAAAACATGTGAAAACTATTTATACAATGCATTGCAATTCATAAACAAAATTTAAATATTGCTAATATACATAGTAATGCTATATTAAAGAACTGCTGATGTACCAATTTCGAAAAATTAATATAAACAAACGACAAACTACTCAAGTAGTACCGAACTGCGTAAAAGAAACATCCTTATAACTCCAAAAATAATAATTCTATTAACTAACAATTAACTGCGTCGGATTAAGCGTCTCATTTCCAAATAAAATATACCTCTGAATTGAAATTTGAATGAAATACAGGGTCATGAAAAATCAAAGAATGTGGAAAACAGGATTACAAATATCTCGGCAACTAATAATTCGATCGACTTTGTTCTATATGCAAAATGTGTGTTATTTTATTGCCTTTTACGTCCATTCCTTAGAACAAAAAAATTCGAAAATTTTTATATACCTTTCATCAGAACGAATTTTTCGAGAGTCCGAAAAAATAGTTCCGGATAATCGAGGTTGATGATATTAAATAGGCTTTGTCCCATTTTTACATACTAACTACATACAAAATTTCAAGTCTCTATCTCAATTTGTTCTAGAGATAGAGCGTTTACAGACAGACAGACGGACGGAATTTTTTTTTTTCTAAAAATATGTTTTTCGTAATCTCCACTATCTAAAACGCATAAATCCGTCAAAATTTTTTTTTCGATTTTCAAAACGATTGCAAGACTTACCCTATTCTACGTATGATGGGTAAATAATAATTACTACTGATTTGCAGGGAAAAATCATAGAAATTTTGAGAAATTTAAACTGTTGTGAAAATGTGGACGAAGAAGCAGTACAATAATGGATTAACAAAGATTCAAAATTGCAACATTAGAAAGTTTTAAGTGACGTGATATTATATCGTGTTTTGCTTTTGGTTTTGAGGAAACCAGAAATTTCGAAAATGCCCTGAAAGTGATGAAGAAAATCTTGTAAATCATGTAAAATTAAGTCATGATGACGCATTAGTATACGCTGAGGCGTTATGTAATTGCTTGGAACAAGAAGCTGAAATATTCAAAAAGCCGACAGCGTAAAAAATTAAGGTATCAAAGCACAAGAAAAAAATCTTTAATGAAGAATAGAAATAGTGGAATCTCATGATCCATGTTTGCCGGAAATGAAGTGATGCATAAGCAAAAAATTAATACCACCAGTGGATGACTCGTGGGTTATCACTGTGTCCTATAATCAAAGGTATGAAACCATGAAGGATTTGGAGCTGGAAAACACAATGATAAACTTACGAGTCAATCACTTACGTGTTATTAATTTTCGGTTTATGCGCTACTTCACTTCCGACAGACATTGATCATGAGAGTCCCCTATTTCTACTCTTTTACAAAATATAGATTGTTTTTTTTTTGTGCTTGATGCCTTAGGATTTTGTGCTGTTGACTGTTTGACTAAAAGTACATCTGTGGAAAATTTTGAAAAGTAAAATTAGTGGAAGAGTAAAAAATAAAAAACAAAAATGGATATTTATCATTTCATTCCACACAGAACAGTAAGGTAAACTACACATCTGTTGAATAACTTCCAACTGAGCGAAAAATTGCCCAGGCCGAGGTCGCCCCGGTAGCTTAACAGGTAAAGCATTGGCCTTGTAAGCCAAGTATCTGGGTTCGACTCCCAGCCTGGGCAATTTTTCGCTCAGTTGGAAATTATTCAATTCGTATGATTACTTTACCAATCAGTTAGATTGTGTTGAAAATAATAGTATACTCACCTGATTTCTTATATTGTACTAAATGTAAATCTAAATAACATTGAAAATTATGTTTATTATATTTCTTTTGCATTAATTGATTTATTATTGACCAGTTGTATAATAATTTGATATTTTTCATCCTTTCCCGAAAATTTTCATAAACATTTCAAAAAATTCGATTATCTGGGTAGAGATATTTCCTGACTACTCGGTTAATATAGAGTTTATTGTATAAAAAAAGCTTCAGAATAGATAAATATATGTATTTTTCTTTTTCTTTCTTATTTTATGACTGGTTTCTGTTCTTTTACTTTTTCCATTAACCGATCGAAAAAGTGACAATCAATCTTTACCCGAAAGGTAAAAACGTGACAACCAAACAATGTTTTCCAAAGACGTTGCTGTTGTTTACTTTAGGTACGTGCATGATACAGAATTCTAATTACTAGAGTAAATCTCTTTGAAAATATGAACGAACTTACTACCCAAATTTGATATGGATTCATTGATAAAAGAAAACTAAAAGTATTTCTTTCTCTCTTTTTTTTATGTTTAATGTTAAGAATTCAATAAACGGGATATATTATGTATGGTATGTAAGTAAATCTGTATTTAATGAAAAAAATACGATCAAAGCGTGATAATAAATTGAAAAGATGAATAAATAGCTAACGAAAAAAACTATTTCGATTTTTTTTAAATTTTGTTGAAATTTATGTTGTTATTAATTTATGTTGATTTTTTGTTTTTACCTTTGTTGCTTCTATGCTTGGCTAGCAATGCGATAATTAACTTATTAAAAACATTCGACTAAGAAAAAGTATTCCGACAGCTGCGAAAAATATGAGCTTTAAAATAAAAATAAATTAGAATTATAAACTGAACTAGACTGAGAAAAAGTATGAAAGGCACCAGCCACCTGCTGGCTCCCGAGTTGGTGCGGTTGTGAAAAGAGCCCTTTGCTAGAACGGGTTTGCACATGGAATTCATGTTTCGAAATTTTAACACTACTGTCTAACTAATCAACCGAGTCAAGAAATTTCTATTAAGGGTGTATTTCGATCAAAACCGCTTATTTTCAGATTTATTTTTAAATTATTTTTTGCTCTCAAATGCACCAAACTTTCTAAATATCTTATTTAGAAACTACATAATGTGCCGTGCTTGTCGATTTTGGGGTAAATGTAGAAATTATTGCAAAAAAGGGCGTCAAAGTTGACAATTTGAACAGAAATTTCTGAACCTGGAGATCTGGAAACGGAAAATGATCGAACTGAGAAGGCAATTGTTAATAAATCCAATTCTAATGAATGAAGCGTAAAATGACATCACACGGCCTTTTATACGTCTCTTCAAAAATCCCCTCAGCAAGATCTTTATATCTTTACCTTTAAAAATGAGTCTGAAATTGTATCGGAAATTTTTGAGCTGTTGAAGATGGAAAATCAATTTTTCGAAGACACCCTTAAATATCAATGTATATGGAAAATTTAGTTTTTTTTATTCCGAAATAAGTTGCTCCTAAATTCCAGCATCATTCACACATTTCAACATTTTAGCAACGAAATTTCTTTGTCCCCGAAATGGTTAACATGATTTTAGGAAATTGTGAAAGCAAAAAGTATGTGTGCAAGTTACATTAAATTATGTTGTTCTTGCTTCAAGAAGCAAATTAAAATAAAGTATGCGATTTTTCCTTACTTTCATTTGCATAATCATTTACAAATGCTGCATTGCTAAAATAATTTTTTGCAAACAATTTTCAAAATACGTTCTTAGATTCTCTTTTAAAATGAACATTATCTGAAATATGATGTCTTAGCGAATTTCGGATATATTTGGAAGCTATAGAACAAATTATATAAAAAGGGGGATCACATAAATATTATTTACATCGTTGCAAAATATTAAATGAATGTGACAAATATGAATATTTGAAGATAAAACTCAATGTATATGTCTGTTGTAGATATGTCTCTGTTATTCGGTTCCAACTAACTTAATAAAAGATATTTAGCAAAAAATCTGACAGAAATTTTGTCAGTTTTTCTTTATTGTACTTAGTATTTATTTTTTTGGTATATGAAAGTAAAGAAGTACAGTTTTATTGAATAAAATATATATCAAGTTTACTAAAATCCTATTTTATAACTATAAATATAATAAGTTATTCAAGATACAAATAGGCGAATTACATTTATCGGTTATAAATACATACCGGTTAACAATGCCACATTCAGCTTCTACCAATTTTAACGGCTTAATTTTAGATTTTTTTCAAACAAATATGGGATTTCTCACAGAAATTCATTGATTGTCTATAAAAATAAAAAAAAATTAATAGATAAGTATTCATGAAATGTAGTAGTGTGATTTGTTGACCAATACTCTTTGGCGTAATTTATCACTCATGTTAACATAAACGCCATGCAAACAAAACTATAAAATGAGATGAAAGGTTGAGATCATCTTTTGATAAAATAAAAATTTATCGATTTTCTCTTTTTTATGTGAAATAGAATGTTGTTTTATATATCTTAGCCTGTATCAATACAGGTCTAATACATAATTATAATGCTATAAGCAGAGACACTATAGCAACGCTGTGCAAGACACCGGGAATAAAAGCTGTTTTTGAATCTAAGAGACATCGAAGAGTCAGGATTTTGATGACAACAGTTCTTTATTTAAACTTCAATCAATCATGTAAACTTGTTTTAAAAATATGTTCATAACAGCTTTTAATTGATTACTATTCAGAGCAAACTTTGTTTAAAAAATGATTAAGAGAATCTTAAAAAATATTTCTTTAAAAACAGTATTAAACTTCATTTCACCGGGAGCTTTTTCAAAAATAACTTAAATTATAAATAAAATCGTTCGCTTAAAATATCATAAAAGAAAAATTAATTATCTAATTCGAACTTAAAGTATCATAACTTAAATCATAACGAGAACTTCACGAAAACGAAAAGAGAACCCTGAACTCGATCAGGGGACGGCCATTTATACTATCTCAGAAACTGAACTGGACGATTCCACTTCTGAAATGAGTAGAATAAAAGAGTATTATAGAACTTATAGAGATAAAAGAGTACATTTAAGACTAGCCGAAACACCTAATGCCATCTATCGAAGCCTCATGTCGATATTTTAGTTAATTTATGTTTTAGAAAAGAATTAACATTATAATACAGATAATAAGGGTATTAATTTTAAAAATAAAGAAGTCGTTTGATCTTTAAATATAAAGAGAAAAGCTATTAAATTAATATAAGTTTATGCAAGGTTTAAAACTAAAAATAGCTATAAGTGACAAGTAAAACCGGCTGATTAACCAACAATATACACATCTAAATTTGAAATTGCTTCTTCCAAAAGATTTTAAATTTTGCACTTGCATTAAAAATTTACATGCGTTTTTTATCTATTCTCCAGAAGGAAAGCAGGCGTTTTTCAAAGCATAAATGGACCCTTGATTTCCTTAAACTTTTTTTAAATGGCCCGTTTGATGAGTTTTTAATTAATATTCTAGCTAATTAACACAAATTTAAAATACTGAGTCTCAAATGCATTAGTACAGGTCTTGGACCATCTTTAAAGAAATACGTGTCGTAGGTTTCTTATGCCATCGGAGACACTCACTCAAAAAGATAGAGCGATTTTTTTATTTGTATAAATTAATAAAGTTTCCATATTTTAAAGGCACACACACACACACAAAAAAAAATACTCAACATTTTTTTTTTCTTTCGGATTATTTGAAATTTCGGACTAACGGAGTTCTGGACTGATGAGATCTTTGTAAATAACGCGTTTCTGCTATTCTTTGGTGTTTCTTATTATTTATGTAATATGTATTTTTTTCCCATAATCTATCTGTATGATAAAGCATCACTTTGATTAAATGTATTTTTTTGTTATATAAAGTTAACGCGGAAATTTTTTAAGTTGAGTAATGCAACGGCATATGAAAGTAATTCACTATTTCTGATAAAAATAATATACCATCGTAAAGGAGAAAACGCATAACACATTTATCATATTCTCAACATGATATTATTGTGAAACTTTACTGAAGCTGCATTATAAGAAGCACAAAGAACAAAAGCTTGTTTTTAGTAAATTGTGTGATAGAGGAAATAGAGGTATTTGCCGGATTCTTTGAACGTTCTTTCTTTATTCTGTTTATGTTATTCAATATCCTCGCTTTTTCACGCAACAGAAAATCGATGGATCATTACTCCTTTTTTTCTTATTACGGAAGAAATTTTGAGTGACATGATATATTTCTTATGCATTGTATGTTATATCATTATTTACCTAACAAAATAATTAAGCATATATTGAAATTTGTACATAAAAGATGAAGAATAAAGATTATAGCTAAAGATTAGCTTATATAGGTTGGAACAATTTATTTTTATTCTAATTATTTATGATAGCAATGTCTTACACTGCTTTTATTTTTGTATATAAGATTAGTTTATAATAAAAATATATTTTAGAATATTTTCCTTAAATCACTCTCTCTCTCTAAGAAAAAAAAATACGAAATATCTTTTATAAATTAAATAAATTACTAATGAGCAAAGTGTAGCTCATTCACTTAAAGTTAATCATTCGTTTAACTCAGACCAATTAATTTACGATTGAGAAGTATTATCCATTTATTATGGAGCAGGAGCCAAGAGAAATGACAATCACCTAGTCGAGATTATGGATGAAATTTTGAGATCAATAAAATCTCTATTCACATATTAAAATGCAATCGGTTTGCCAAGTCATATCTTGATGGAAAACGCAAGAAAACCCAATTATAGCGGCTGGCTCGTATGTATTGTGTGTGACAATGCTCGTATGTCATTGTGTTTTCCTGCTCCTAGTCTTCCATGTTTTTATACCTTTTGGTGCCGGAAAAGACAACGGCAAACATACGAGTAAAACGTTAAAACCGGAATTTCAGATGCTTTCCACTAAGATATGGTTTAGCAGACCTATTGCGCTTTAATATGCGAATCGAGTATTAACTAATTCTGCAACCTCAGCACAGTGGGGCAAATTCCCGAAAAGCTGGCCAAAATATGAAAATGTTATTCAAATTGTACAAAAATTCGTATACAGGTGTTTTTGAGGATGCTAAGTAAGACTACAAAATTAAAATTGAAAAAAAATGGCGGATACAATATGGCGAAATAAAAGTTAAAATGTCTCGAAAGTTGTTCAATTTATATGCAATTTCGTAAACTTTTCAGGATGCTAATTAGGATTCAAAAGTTAAATTTTAAAAATAAATAAATAAATAAAATTACAGATTAAGAGTAAAAACAATAAAATTTAAATAAAATTTAAAATTTCAAGGTAAACTTAAAAGGGAATTTTCAAAAAACCAAGATATATTTAAACGAAATTTAAGTATGTTAATGGAAAGTAAAACATTAGACTATTTAATTTTTATATTATTAAAATAAAAACGAAAATATATTCCAGAAAATAACCTTTAGAATCAATTGTAGTGTAATAAAAAGATTCTTCAGCGATCAAGGTGTCGAAATAGTTAGCAGAACTTGTTGGCGGTATTGGAAGATCCTGTGACTTTTAGGATCAATGATTTAAATTTCGTCTACGATAATTTCCTAAACTGGAAAGGAAAGAATCTGATGACATTAAAAGGCGTAAAAATATCTTTTTTTTCTCACTACTGCATCTTTGCGATAAATCTTCTCGATGCCTTTTGATCAGTTTGTTGCAGGATTCTTGAGTATCTTATGGCATTTGACAAATTGGCAGTAATGAAGATAATGTTATTTCTTTGTCATTAATAAATAGTTTGTGTACTGAAGTAAGCATATAGAACCAGGGGTGCTGCTCAAATCTTCGAGCTATTTGTAAGGGAAATTTTTCGAAGTTTATCAAATAAATAACATGGCTACAAAAATTACTTATGGCATAGAAACGTTTACTCAAATCTTAGTATATGCTCGTTTAGAAACACAAATAGTTGCATTTTCAAAGAATCGTTGAATTGTATTTCCATCATTTGTGCTTCCAAATCTGGGATTTAGTTTCTCGACGAGAAGTCTTGATTGTAAACAAAATATTTCTTGCATATTTTATTTTGCAATTTCAGTGTTCTTCTTTTCTTGCAGAGTACGAGCTTTTGCTTTTTTCTATCCAGTTGTCTGCCAGGTGTAAGGCCTCTCTAAACATCTTTGCATGTAACTTAGATATTCTGAATTCTAAATTATCACAATCCACTCTTAATAAAAAATGTCAGATCGGTAAGATGCTGTTTTGATGCTGTCTGACATAGGTAGCAACGTTGAGTATTACACTAATTCGTTTTTAACGACTTTTTCTTCTGAATCAATGATTGTATTAAACGAAATAAGTTTATTATGCTAGTATTTAATGCAATCCCATTCATTGACAGTTGTTTCCGTATTTCTTGAAAAAGAAAAATGGATCTAGATTGGCCCGATAAAATCAGTGAAATGAAGATCTCGATATTCATGATTGACGATTCATGAATATTTCGCAATATTTATGTTTTCTAGTAGCACGGAAGAAAAGAAAAATATATTAGGCATAATGCCATCTTCATAGCTAAATATTTGTTTAAATGTACTCAAAATAGATGTGCCATCACATCCTCACTTGCAAATCAAATCCAAATTACTAATGTAAGCAAAAGTGATATTCATAATGATTTTTACTCGCAATAATGAAATACGCTCAGTAGTTTGATCTAGCAAATACAGCCATTGACAAAATAATTCTTCTAATTATAATAGAACAAACAAAATTACTACCTATAAAGATAAGAAAATGTTATTCTACCAGATCAGTAATAGAGAATTAATTTCATTTTTTCATTACTAAGCTTACTTATCAAATTAATGTAATCTTATGATTATAGTACTTATTTACAACATAATAGGAAATAAATTATTATAAAATTGAATAATTCAAAAATCTGAAAAATATTTATCAGGTAAATTATGTGAAAAGTAGTCAATTTCAAAATTTTTGAGGCGGCCGAAAAAGTTTGCGTGTAATGCAGAAAGGCAGTTTTAGGCAGCTGGTTTTTTATGAATCACTAGACAATAGCCCAAGTTATTATTTCCATTAAATTTCGTTGCGGAACACTGTGGAACATTTAAACTTTTTGATGTTTAAAAGCAAAAAAAATAAAAAAAATTCTAAAAATTTTTATCAAAAATGACAATAAATTTATTAATTTTTATGTGCTTAATATAAATTTTGTAATACATGCAAATAAAGTACATACTATCATAGTGTGAATCCATTTCAAATCATTAAAATCGGATAATATTATAAAATATAGCACGCGTTTAGAGGAACTGTTGTTTTGCTGTTTTTGTTCGCTCTAAATGATACTCCTTCATGATGCTGCTTGTAAAGGCAAAGCAAAAATCTTTTTTAAAATACAGATTCTGACTCTCTAGATATTATTTTAGCCAACTGTACATTCGAAATTCCCTACATCGTAACTTCATTTTTCGACTTTTGGCCAGCTTTTTGGGTGCTCTGACCCACTGTGCTCAGGCGTGAACAAACTGCGGTGATTGTCTGTGCTGCCGACTCGCGCTCTATTAAGATTTAAAATGAATAAATAAATAAATAAACAAATAAAAATAAATAAATAAATAAATAAATAACAGTTTAACTAGAATATTTGACTGTGTTTTTGCTACAGAATTTCCCTCCTATTCGTGGTTGTTTCTTGAGCAAATTATTTGCTTACTGTATCTTATTTTATTTACACGATCTATCTTTATTATGAAGAACCACTTTCATTATATGCATTTGTTTTCTGTAAAAAGTAAATGCAGAAAATATTTTATGTTCGGTACTGCAACAAGATATCAAAGTAACTCAATATTTCTTATAAAAAAATAATGTACGATCGTAAAGAAGAGAATATATTACTTATTTATCATATTTTCAACATGATATTATTGTGAAACTTTACGGAAACTACTTTACAAGGAGAAGAAAGAACAAAAGCTGGTTTTTAGTAAATTGTGTGATAAATGAAATAACTGGTTACCTGCGGGATTCTTTTAACGTTCTTTCTTTAGTCTGTGTATAATATTCAATATCCTCGCTTTGTTCACGCAACAGAAAATCGATGGACCATTATTACGTTTTTCTTATTACTGAAGAGATTTTCATTGACGTATGATATACATTTCATTCATTACATGTTATAGCTTTATTTATATAACGAAATAAAAAAGTATGTAATAGAAATTGTACAAAAAAGATAAAAAAATTGAATAAAAATTAGTCTATATGTTTTGAAATACTCATTTCTTTTAGTCTAATTATTTACGATAGTAATGTATTACACTGTTTTTATTTTCTGCATATAACTATAATTTATAATAAAAATATATTTTAGAACATTTTCATTAAATCTCTCTATAAACAGAAAAAGAAAATAAACAATATCTTTTATAAATTAAATAAATTACAAATGAGCAAATTGAAGCTAATTCATTTAAAATTAATCTTTCGTTTAACTTAGACCAAATAGTTTACGATTGAGAAGTATTATCCATTTGTTATGGAGCAAAAGCCGGCGGAAATGGCAATCACCTCATCGGGTTTACGGATGAAATTTTGGGATCAATTAAATCTCGATTCGCATATTAAAATGCAATCGGTCTGCCAAGTCATATCTTGGTGGGAAAAACCTGAAAAACCAATTTTAGCGATTGACTCATGTGTTTACCATTGTGTTTTCTAACTAGTCCTCCATTTTTTCATACCATTTGTTGTCGAAAAATACAATGCTAAACCTACGAGTAAATTGATAAAATCGGGTTTTCATATATTTTCCACTGAGCAGACCAATTGTGCTTTAATATGCGAATCGAGTTTTGACTAATTATGCAATTTCAGCTGTGAACGCGATGAGGTGATTGTGTGTGCTACTGCCTCCCGGTCTATTAGAAAAAAAAAAGTTTATTTTAGACTATCCGATTGCGTGTTTTTGCTACGTAGTTTCCCTCCTATTCGTAGTTGTTTCCTTAGCAAAGTATTCGTTTACAATATCCTATTTTTATTCACATGATTTAGCTTTATTATGAAGCATAACTTTCATTATATGCATTTGTTTCCTGTACAAAGAGAATGGAGAAAATATGTTATGTTGAATACTCCAACAAGATATCAAAGTAACACAGTATTTGCGATAAAAAATAATACGCGATCGTAATGAAGAGAATGCATAACATCGTAAATTCAACATGGAGTTGTTGTGAAACTTCACTGAAACTACTCGTACACTAAAAGAAGGGGTAAGAAAGAAAAGCTTTTTTTTTGGGGGGGGGGGGTAAATTGTGTGATTAAGGAAATAACTGATATTTGCTGAATTCTTTTAACGTTCTTCTTTATCCTGTTGGTGATATTCAATATCTTCGCTTTTTTTCACGCAACAGAAAATTGATGGAGCATTCCCGTAAGGCATGGTCACGTCACTGCGACATCGTTGTGAAGTCATACTGTGACTTTGTGACCATCGATTGTCGATGTGACGTCACGTGACGTCGATATGAAGTCAAGGTGACTAAAATGTGAAGTTGTTATGGCCATTTTAGAGCTCGTTTGTGACGTCACATTGTGACCACTTTGTGAAGTCACGTTGTGACAAATTTGTGAAAAATGCGTCATTTGTGACTACTTTGACATTAACATCATGACGAAACTGTGACAAAAACGATGTTGTGACAAAAGTGCTTTTTAAAGTAAATTACATGTTTTGAAGAATTTTTGCAATTTTCTAAAGATTTTTAAGAAAGTCACACCTCAGTCACAAAGTGACGTCACTGAGTGGTGGCATTTTGGTCACAGATGTGATGTGACCACAGTGACTCACAGTGACGTCATTTTGACGTCACTTTGACCATGCATGCTATGAGGGTTACTCCTGTTTTGATTGACCCATGACATATTTTTCATGCATTGTATATCATTATATCATTATCATATAACGAAATAATAATGTACATATTAAAAATTGTACAAAAAAGACGAAAAACTTTATGAAGGTTAGCTTAATTATTTATTTAATTTAGTCTAATTATTTACGATAGAAATGTGTTACACTATTTTTATTTCTCGAGTATAACAAAAGTTTATGATAAAAATATATTTTAGAACATTTTCATTAAATTTCTGTCTCTCGCTCTCTAAAAAAATAAAAAAAAATGTGAAATCTATTTTGTCAATTAACTTAATTAATAATGAGCAAAGTCCAACTAATTCACTTAAAATTGATTTTTTATTTAACTCTCTTATGCATAAAATGTTTTTAATTGTTATTCATTATTTTTCATTATTATTATGCTTTATGAGAAATCAGAACCCATTATAAAAAGTACCCTTAAGTTTCAGAGATTACACGTGAAAAATATTGTCTATAAGATATATCAAAACTAATAAATTTTCAATTATAATTCCATAAAGTAAAAGAAGGAAAAGAAAAATAAAGCATTATTTAGGAATTGTGCATAAAATATAAAATGTTAATAATAGAAAACTTTTTAAAACGTTCTAGACAGAAATTAGTTTTCAGTTTTATCAATAGAAATATCAGCTTAAAAATTGCAGAAGAATATTTTTATGAAAATTCGAAAATGTAAATGTAATTTATTAAGAAAATATCAAAAACTTCAAGTGAAAAAAATATAAAATATAAAAAGTATAAAGTTTGAAGGCGGGATTGAATTCAAAATCCCCGATACACTTATCACCATCGCACTAGGAAGTCTGCATATATTGTTGAAACTAATAAGTATTTAAAACTTTGATTAATTAATTATTTGATCAATTAAAGTAATTTGAAAAGAAAATAAAGCCTCAGGGTGGGATCAAACCAATCCCTGCGAACTACAATAAGTAGACATGTTACCTCTGTGCTGTGAAGTTCACATACTTTGCTGAAAATAACGGGTACTTTAAACGAATACTGAACATTAATCCCACCCCCCGCAATGTCTAAAAAAATCAGACCTATTTGAAGAAAATGTTGCATCAGAATAAATAGGAAGATGATGCCTACAACATATTCTTTAAATTCATCAAAATATGTGCGCGTCATGTTTAGTGGTCCTCTTGTAAGTTTCCTATTTATTAGTATTTCTTTAGCAATTTATTCATATAATACATAATATTTTATCCCAAGAATGCACCAAATATCCGGCTCTTGTCGCAAATTCTGCATATTCAGCACTGAAACCGAATATTCGGTTTGGTTGTAAACTTTAATCCGGTTGCCGGATAGTGACTGATTAGTAGAATTTTATTTTTATCATTATCAAAAGAAGTTAGAATAAAATTAATAATTTGATCATTACCACTATTATACCAGTATATTTAACAGCAATGCTAACAAAAAAAAGTATATTTTCGCAAAAATTAAATTAGATGTTTTTGTGTAAATGAAATTATATTATTTAAACTATGATAGCAAATTATTTATAGTAATATTTTTGTTGTTCTTGAATACAAGCTGTGGTGTAGCAGAAAGCACTCAGTATTTTCAGGCTATAATCTTTTGCATTTTTTATTACTAATATTTCAAATTTCTGAGAATAATCGTTGTGCTCTTTAGTGGTCTATTTTTCTGGTGTTTTCAACATTTGTAAAGTAAAAATTAACTTTATTGAATCTTTTTTCACATTTCTTTTATGGATTGAAGACCAACTGATACCGATTATGAAAGGAACTGTGCCATTTACTTGCCGCCATTATTCCACTAAACAAGATATTTGCAATTGGAAGTTTATCTAGTTAAATTCTGCAAAAAAGCATTTGCAAAAGCAGAATAAGTAATAGTATGTAAAGAAAAAGCTATTTCAAAAAGATGCTTAATAATGATTTAGTAAATCTAAAATTGTGAGTAATAAAAATAAAAATATAAGTTTTTATGTTTTTTACTTATAATGACCCTAAATAACAGAAAAATACTACTATGTAATAATAGTACAGACTAGAAACAAGGCGACATTAAATTCAATATTAAATTACTACATAACATTTGTCTTTAAGTAACTTAAATTTAATAAATGAATTTAAATCTATTATTAATATTTTAATAGCATAAAATTAAAATAACTTAAAGTTTTTCTTCATAAAACAAATATAAAATACAAATATTATTATTGGAATTAAAAACGAGAAAGTGTTCGTCTGAATGTCGAATATTCGGTAAAATTTTGTGCTGGATATTAGGTATTGGATAATCGGCAAAAAACCGCAGCTGGTTTATGCCTATTTACTCACTTAATCTATCTTTATTATGAAGAATAACTTTCATTATATGTAGTTGTCTGCAGTACAAATATAACAACATGCTATTAAAAAGAAACAGAAAATATTTTATGCTGAGTAATGTAACAGGATATCAAAGTAAATTCTTATTTCTGATAAAAATAATACATACGATCGTAAAGGAGAAAATACACGAAGAATTTATCGTATCCTAAACATGATGTTATTGTGAAACTTCGAAGAAACTACATTACAAGCGAGAATCCGGAAGAACAAAAGCTTTTTTTTAGTAAGCTGTTGGAATAAAGGAAATAACTAGTGTTTACGGAATACTTTATACATTATTTTTACACCATTTACGATCTTCAATATCCCAGTTTTTTTCGCACAACAGAAAGTAAATGGACTCTTATTCCTTATAACTGAAAGAGACTTTTCTTGAACTATAGATATTTTTTTAAATGCATTGCATTGCTTATCATTTCATTATTTCGATAACGAAATGATAAAGTATATACTATAATTGGACAAAACAATGTCGAAGAATTGAGTGAATAAGTAAATAAACTAATCTTTATTAGATTATTTACCTAAGATTATTAATTCTATTTATTCATTTACGATAGAAATGTGTTACATAGTTTGTATTTCTCAAGAATGGTAATATTTCATACTAAAAATACATTCACGAACATTTTTATCAAATCTCTAAAGAAATAAAAATCAAGCCCATTTTATAAATTTAAAAATAAATAAATAAATAAAATAATGGGTAAAATATAGCCATTTTATTTGAAATTAGCATTTCGTTTAATTTGATCTAATTAATTTACGATCAAAATGCGTTATCCAGTTAGTAGGGATTTTTAAGATACAGTTTATACTATCTCTGATATTATGTGTGTGCTACGTAGTTTTCTCCTATTCGTTAGTGTTACTTTAACACATTATTCCCATATCACGTATTAGTTTAGGCACATAATCTTTATTTATTATGAAGAATTATTTCCATTATATACAATTGTTTGCTGTATAAAGTAAATGTAGGAAGTATTTTATGTTGACTATTGCAACCAATTGAAATTAAAAAAATCACTATTTCTGAAAAACAAAAGTATGATCATGAAGGAGATAATGCGTAACACATTTATTATTTCTAAATATATCATTATGAATCTTTATTGAAACTACATTACACGTAAAACTAGTTGTTGAGGGCCAAGGTAATACTTACCTATCATCAATATGAATAATATAATATATGAAAATAAAACCTGTATAAACTATTTACAAAAGGCATTGCAATTCCAAAACAAAATTTAAACGTATATTTAAATATTTTTAATATACATAGTAATGCTCTATTAATGAATTGCTGATGAACCAATTTCGAGAAATTATATATAACGCCATATTTCTTAAACAGTACCGAATTGCGTAAAAAAAAACATTCTTAAAGCTTTAAAAATAATAATCCTATTCATAGTTTATTTCTTCGGATTATGCGCCTCATTTCCAATTGAAATACATCTTTGGATTGAAATTGTAATGAAATACAGGATCATGAAAAATCGAATAATGTGGAAAACACGATTACAAATATCTCGGAAACTAATAATCCGATCAACTTTGTTCGTTATGCAAAATTTTTGTTATCTTATTCCCTTTTACGCATTCCTGAAAAAAAAAAAATCCAAAATTTTTATGCACCTTTCATCAGAACGTTTTTTCCGAAAGTCCGAAAAAAATAGTTCCGGATAATCGAGGTTACTGATATTAAATAGGCTTAGTCCCATTCTTGCATACTAAATACATAGAAAATTTCAAGTTTCTTACTAAATTTGTTCGGGAGATAGAGCGTTTAGAGACACACAAACAGAGACAGACAGATAGACACACAGATAGACAGACGAACGGCATTTCCCCCCTAAAAATATGTTTTTCGGAATCTCCAGTATTTAAAACACGTAAATCCGTCAAAAAAAAAAAAAAATTTTTTTTCGATTTTCAAAACGACTGCAAGACTTACCCTATGCTACGTATTGTTATGTTTATTTGAAAGTGGAGAAAGCACTTTTTATTTGCCTCTACCCACAATTAGGCCAAAGTGATCGTGATAATGACAGCACATCGCGGAGAATGGGGGCCTGCAAACGACCCACGTGACCATCCTTACTTCACTTAAAACAATAGAAATATTCTTTATCCATGATGACATAAAATGTCATACATAAAGTTAAAAAAATATAAAATTGAAAAGGTAAAAAAAGTTACCTGTCAAGTCCTTGGCTGTTGATGACAAATAAATCCAGACAATAGGCACAATAAATTATTATGCACACAAAATTTGAAGAAAAACTATTTTTATTTCATGAAGAACCTGTTTTTACTTTTTTTATGAATAAATATTTCTTCACATATTTATATTATTTTGACTCGTACATATTAATCTCTCTCTTCATAAGAAAAACCATATCATAATATATGCTAATCACAACAATTGCTATCTCTAAGCAATAAAAATTCTTTGTCAATAATATAATTTAGATATCTCAACAGGATGTAAATTATAAATTTTCTCATGACATAAAAGGAGAATATAATATTATTTCTTCTTGAAAAAGAGCAACTTTCATAATATGAACTTTCAAAAAAAAACAAAATATATTATATTTCATATTGCATAGATACAAACCAATATTTTCTTCATAACGCCCCGTGAGTAATCAAAAATTATATATATAAAATGGGCCAGATAACGACATGAAGGAACTTTATGTAAATAAATATTTGCATCTCACGAAAAGAAAAGATTTTCACCTCTGCTTGTTTGTCAGAGGACTGGCATCACATAAAACAATTATTGAAGAAGATTCGAGCACCAATAATAGCTGCAGAAAAATTATTTTTTAACGATGAGGTGATGAAAGATGAAATAGGTATTAAGTGGACTCATGATGACATACTACATCACTTATGATGCTTCCACAAGAACACCAACCAGAAGATCTATGGAGTGCGCTTATTTACGTTGAATAATTCCAAAAGAGAAGGCACATAAAACGAATACATTGAGGAATGCATTAAACCACTTCATTGCTCCTCGCAACCTTAAAAAATCAGCCTATTCTAAAACCATGCGGGGATCACAGCAGCATAGAACGTAGCCCGTATAAAACGGCTTCAAAGGGGCGCGCACATGGCCCGAACTTCCACCCAAAACCTGCAGTCATCGGACCGCATCCATCACAGCTGGTGTTTCGTAGCGCAACTGACGCAGGTGGCCGCGAGCCCAGGGGAAAAAGAGAAAGGGTTATTGTAAATGCAAAATACGCCAATTTGGCAGTGAGCAACAGAGGGGGTGAGGAAAAACTAAGCCAAATTACAATATACAGTATGAAAAGATATGTAACTAATAAGAATAAAATTGATAACCATCTTAAGAGGGGAGGCCAAAGCCGGTGGCCATGTACTTAACGGCTTGAAATACGTCACCTGTGAAATTTAATTTGATAGGTTAGGGGTGTGTCCGAATAAACGGAAGTTCCACCCAAAAGAACTAGCGGTAACTAATAAGAAGAAAATTGATAACCATCTTAAGAGGGGAGGCCAAAGCCGGTGGCCATGTACTTAACGGCTTGAAATACGTCACCTGTGAAATTTAATTTGATAGGTTAGGGGTGTGTCCGAATAAACGGAAGTTCCACCCAAAAGAACTAGCGAGAATGTTCTCGAACAAATTTAAAACCGGAAGGAATGATTTCAAACAGAATTTTACCGGCTTGGAACATTGGAAAGCTAAGTAAGAAAGAAAACATTACAGGCGACGAAATGAAAATAAGCGAAACCGAAATTAAATTTAAATTGAGAACATTAATAAAAAGGAAGGTGATAGGAAATAAAATGACTAATAAAAAATGAATTAAATTAAACATATGGGGGGGTTATGGAGTAACCACCACATATTACCCAGGGTCCCCCAAAAGAAAATATTGGTGAGATGACAAAATGAACAATTTTTCATCAAGACAATATTTTCTAACACATGTACAAATATACTAAATAATTACACAAAATAAATATCAGAAATAGTTATAAAAATATACATAATTGTTGTACATGATATTTAAACAATAAAAAAAAATAATTACTGTTATGATAGTAATCCTTATGAAAATATACCAACTGTAGTAAATGTTAACATGAAAGGTATATAAAGTTTCTTCCAGAAGTCTCTATCATATATATCAAAAAACAAAAAAAAATTTAAAGTCTATGTCTATGTGCAACAGTCCTTAACTTTAACGAGTCTCTTGTTAGGCTGTGCAAAATGCACTATAACAGTAGAATGCTTTAACATATGTCGCAATATGTGATTATACAATAATATGTATATTTATATTCTCAGTTGTGAACAAAAATGAAATATACTATAACTGTATATGAATCATACTATAACTATATATAAAATATATGGTTTCAAATAGCACATGATGACTTGAATGAATTTGTAAGTTGAAAATTGAACAATAAAAAATATATATATAAATGGTGCAGAGAGATTAGTTAGGCTCTCATAAAAAATATTTACTTATATCACCACATAGCCTTTTAAGCTTTCAATAAATCTTAAATGAATAAACTTTAGTATTATTCAATAACACATTTTCACAGAAAATAAAATTAATTAAGTTGCAAAAAGAATGGTAATAAAAGCATGATATTATTTTCCAATAAAAATATCTTCAAAGTGAATATAATAATTTTCAAAGAGAGAATTTTTACACTCTCATAAAGGAATATTCTTAAACATTTTCAATATAAATTGACAATAATTGCATAAATACCTTTAATACTATACTTCATTCAAAATAAACATAAAACATAAGATGTTTAATATTCTGAAAAAAAGGAAGAAACTTATATGAATATGTCAATCTTATATATGACTTGATAATGTCAACTTACAAAGAAAAAATCAATTGTGTCAAAATTTCTATATAGAAGATATCTAGAACATATTTACTTGTAAATTTTCAAACATTTTTAAAAAAAATTAAGTAAGTGATCACTTTTGCATTTGTCATAAATCAAGAATTTGCTTTATATAAATATATATAATGACTCATTAAACATCTTTGGATAAATATATATATCATGACTGAATCAAGAACTTTGGATAAATATATATATTGACTGAATGAACAACTTTGGATAAATATATATATAATGCCTCAATCAACATCTTTGGATCCAAAGTATAAACACTCAAAAGTATACAAAAAAAATATTATATACTACTTATGGTGAGTCATTCACTTTCTATATTTCATCAAGAAGAGAAGAGATATTAGTATATATAAGTTTATCATGCACTTTCTCTCTTTTTTTTTTTTATCAAAAGAGGTTAAATGTTAAAGCATGCATGCATTGTAAAGAGAAGACACAATAGGGAAAATAATTTGATGAGTACTCATCTTTATGTTTACATTATATCAACTACAATTTCACCTTTCTTATTAGAATGCACATTTGTCAAAAATAACTTTAAATAATGACATAATATTATAACAAGGATATAAAAGACAAATTTTTTCTCAATTTTTTTTTGTATCAACTATTGTAATTAAAGACTTTATAAAATCTAAAAGTATGGCATACATGAGATTATGTGTAAAAATTGTAAAAATTATGACTTATAGATAAATGCAGTAACTAATAAAACTATTAAAATTCATACATACATCCCGAGGATGACCGTTGAGTTGTACCAGGGAGAAGAAGACTTAAATAAAATGAAAAAAAATAATAACAGCTGCCTGCAGCCTGGAGAAAAGAAAAAAAAATTACATAGCGATTCTTCTTGCTGGACAATCAGTGCGGCTAGCTTCGACTGAATATATTACAAAGCAAAAGTCATCCTGTAAAAGGAAAAAGAGAGTTAGTCTATTTTTTATGTAGTTTATGATTGCGAGGACGAAGATCATAACTTCTATATTGAGTGGATTTGTTTTTAGAACCAGTATGAGTGCTATCAGGAGGAGCTTGTGACAGTACCGATTTACTGGAACATGAAGATGTTTGCTGGCATTTAGAAGAAGAAAGAATTTGAGGAGAAGTATTACAAGCTGCATCATGATTTGAAACTTGAATAGAAGAGTGTTGTCTCACAGGAGTGGAGGATGCATTATCAACAGCTGGTTGATCATGTGATGCACCTTTTGAAGAAACTGAAGGATGTTGCAGTGCTTCATTTCTCTTTTGAAGCTTCAAGATTCGATTAGTGTGAATCAACATTGGTGAAGCATGACTATTATTGGGATCTTGAATTTGAATGAGCACAGGAGAAATTATTTTCTTGACCACGTATGGGCCTTGTATCTTTTTGTTAAACACAGTAGGAAATTTTGCATAAACAATGTCATTAACATTGATGTTGGAAAACTTTAATTTTTCTCTGGATTTTTGGTACACCTTTTGTCTGGATGATTCGTTATTCTTGTAAGCTTGATAGTATATTTTTTCAATAACATCCATCAATTTATGAATTTCATATGCAGTGTTGAGAATTTTCCATGAAACTTGAGATTTATAATTGGAATAAATATCATTTATTTCTCTGCCAAAATGAAGAAGATTTGGGGAGAACTTTGTAGCTGGATGAGGTGTAGCATTATATATGGATTGGTGAATTTTTAGAGCAGTTGGTATATCACATCCTTGTGAAGCCATTGTGTTCACAGACGATTTTATTTGAGAATTGACTCGTTCGTTGTCTATCCAACCGAAAAGCAAAATATTTAACTGATTCATTTGAATCTAAGGTCAAGTTCTGTAAAGATTTTAGAGAAACAGATTTTTTCGTGGGTAAGAAATAGTCTATAAATGCCTTTCGAATTTCACTAAAATTAGAGTTCTTGAGCTGTGACTGAGTTTCCAGAAAGAAGAGTAAGGCGGTGCCCTCAAGTTTTGATTTAAAGAGAACAAAAAGTTCCTTGTCTGTAAAGTTATTTAGTTCCTGTAAGTCAGATAATTGATCGAAGAAAAATTCTACAGTCTGAGGGTTACCGTCGAAAGGTTGGATTGCAATATTTAGTTTGGCTTTTGGAGGCATGATGAAAAATTTAATATAAGAGCTCAATGTATGACATGATAAATTTGGTTATTGACTGGTCTTGTGATGAATAATATATATATAAATTGACTCGTTATTTAAAATATTGATGACTTTCATTTACTTCATACATCATTTTTATATGTAAAAAAAAAAGAAGAAAACGTATACTAACATATTAGTATCATATGAAGAATATAAGACCCAAATATTTTATGTAAATATTTATATATAATATGGCTCAAAACATAAATTATTATATGTATGACAAGAAGAATAATTTATCTTAGCATGAACAATAATTTTTACCAGTACCTCCGTTAAATAATGCATATATTAGTTATAAATTATAATAATGCAAGAAGAAATATATTGATAAATTATGTTGTATATATAATGCACTGCTCCAGAAAAAGATAATATTTCAATACAAGATCAATATAAATATTGTATTTGATTACTGCACCATACCCAACAAAATATAATTATATAAAACATTAATCACTATATGAAGAAAAATAACTTGAAAAAAAAATAATGAAGAATGTTCAAGCGTTGGTCACGGCTCCAAAGGAAATAAGTGTTGTGTAGTGGGCTGACGCTTTGGTCAGGGCATCAAAGGAAATAATGATGTTATGTTTATTTGAAAGTGGAGAAAGCACTTTTTATTTGCCTCTACCCACAATTAGGCCAAAGTGATCGTGATAATGACAGCACATCGCGGAGAATTGGGGCCTGCAAACGACCCACGTGACCATCCTTACTTCACTTAAAACAATAGAAATATTCTTTATCCATGATGACATAAAATGTCATACATAAAGTTAAAAAAATATAAAATTGAAAAGGTAAAAAAAGTTACCTGTCAAGTCCTTGGCTGTTGATGACAAATAAATCCAGACAATAGGCACAATAAATTATTATGCACACAAAATTTGAAGAAAAACTATTTTTATTTCATGAAGAACCTGTTTTTACTTTTTTTATGAATAAATATTTCTTCACATATTTATATTATTTTGACTCGTACATATTAATCTCTCTCTTCATAAGAAAAACCATATCATAATATATGCTAATCACAACAATTGCTATCTCTAAGCAATAAAAATTCTTTGTCAATAATATAATTTAGATATCTCAACAGGATGTAAATTATAAATTTTCTCATGACATAAAAGGAGAATATAATATTATTTCTTCTTGAAAAAGAGCAACTTTCATAATATGAACTTTAAAAAAAAACAAAATATATTATATTTCATATTGCATAGATACAAACCAATATTTTCTTCATAACGCCCCGTGAGTAATCAAAAATTATATATATAAAATGGGCCAGATAACGACATGAAGGAACTTTATGTAAATAAATATTTGCATCTCACGAAAAGAAAAGATTTTCACCTCTGCTTGTTTGTCAGAGGACTGGCATCACATAAAACAATTATTGAAGAAGATTCGAGCACCAATAATAGCTGCAGAAAAATTATTTTTTAACGATGAGGTGATGAAAGATGAAATAGGTATTAAGTGGACTCATGATGACATACTACATCACTTATGATGCTTCCACAAGAACACCAACCAGAAGATCTATGGAGTGCGCTTATTTACGTTGAATAATTCCAAAAGAGAAGGCACATAAAACGAATACATTGAGGAATGCATTAAACCACTTCATTGCTCCTCGCAACCTTAAAAAATCAGCCTATTCTAAAACCATGCGGGGATCACAGCAGCATAGAACGTAGCCCGTATAAAACGGCTTCAAAGGGGCGCGCACATGGCCCGAACTTCCACCCAAAACCTGCAGTCATCGGACCGCATCCATCACAGCTGGTGTTTCGTAGCGCAACTGACGCAGGTGGCCGCGAGCCCAGGGGAAAAAGAGAAAGGGTTATTGTAAATGCAAAATACGCCAATTTGGCAGTGAGCAACAGAGGGGGTGAGGAAAAACTAAGCCAAATTACAATATACAGTATGAAAAGATATGTAACTAATAAGAATAAAATTGATAACCATCTTAAGAGGGGAGGCCAAAGCCGGTGGCCATGTACTTAACGGCTTGAAATACGTCACCTGTGAAATTTAATTTGATAGGTTAGGGGTGTGTCCGAATAAACGGAAGTTCCACCCAAAAGAACTAGCGGTAACTAATAAGAAGAAAATTGATAACCATCTTAAGAGGGGAGGCCAAAGCCGGTGGCCATGTACTTAACGGCTTGAAATACGTCACCTGTGAAATTTAATTTGATAGGTTAGGGGTGTGTCCGAATAAACGGAAGTTCCACCCAAAAGAACTAGCGAGAATGTTCTCGAACAAATTTAAAACCGGAAGGAATGATTTCAAACAGAATTTTACCGGCTTGGAACATTGGAAAGCTAAGTAAGAAAGAAAACATTACAGGCGACGAAATGAAAATAAGCGAAACCGAAATTAAATTTAAATTGAGAACATTAATAAAAAGGAAGGTGATAGGAAATAAAATGACTAATAAAAAATGAATTAAATTAAACATATGGGGGGGTTATGGAGTAACCACCACACGTATGATGGGTAAGTAAAAGCAGAAAAAGTAAAGCTTGTTTTCAGTAAATTGTGTGTTAAGGGAAATCCTGGTACCTGCGGGACTCTGTTAACGTTCTCGTTTTTAATATCCTTGTTTTATTTTCACGCAACAGAAAGTCGATGATCAATCATTGCGTTTTTCTTATAGCTGAAAGAGATTTTGATTGACCTACAATACATTTTTGATGTCTTGTATATTATTTCAATATTTATATAGCGATATGATGAGCTACATATTAAAATTGCGCAAAGATGAACTGAAATTTGAATAAATATTCATTTATTTACTTAGAGATAATCATTTCACTTAGTTTAATTATTTCTGATAGGAATGTGTTACACTGTTTATATTTCTCGCGTTTAACAATAGTTTATACTAAAAATATATTTTTGAAAATATATTTACAAATATATTTATCAATTCGATAAATATATTTTTCCATTTAAACCCTAAAAAATAAAAATTATGAAATATATCAGTAAAGTCTGCCTAATTTGCTTAAAATAAGTCTTTCGTTTTATATAGTCTAAGTAATTTGTGATCGCTATGTGTTGCACATTAATTAGAAATATTTTTAAATTATAATTATTGTAGAAGCTTCACACTCTGTGAAATTTTTCAACTCACGGAAATTGCCTGGCAAAATGCTGCCAGGATTTTCCTATTAATTGACATATATCCATTTTTTCTCATTAGTAGGAGGTAAAATATTGTCAGCGGAAGAAATTGAGGAAAAAAAAAAGTTGCTATCCTTGGATTCGAACCAACCACTTTAGCATTGCGAAACGATCATGCGAACAACTGGGCTACCGTTGTACAACTGCGACGCACTTTGAAATAAATATGTTTGCTTCAGACGAGTATGGCATAATGACTTTCTTTAAAAATCTTTTAATTTTGGGGAAAATTTAGTCTTTAATGAGATTGTTTGAGTTTTAGTACTTTAGTACTAATCTAGCATAAATATTTCAATTATAGAAATTTTAAGGTATATTAGTAGGTGTAAAATAGGAATATTATATTTTTTCCGAGTTATAAAGATATTGTTAAATTTAATATTTTAATTAAAATATCTTTTAAATATATCTATTTAAAATATATTTTAAATGCGAATATTTATTTATAAACAACTTTATAAATTCCATTTTAATTAGCTTTATTCATCTTTAAAAAAATAAATTGTGAGTACGTTGAATTAATGAGAAAAGTAATTGCCATTTATTTCTAAATTCAAAACCTTTTTTAAATTTTTTTATTAAATTAGAAATTTTGGTTTTTTTGTTTAAAAAACAATTTCGGAATAATATTCATAGAAACTATACATATTCGTACTGGGAATGAACGGAACTTGACCCTTTTTTTCAGAATTTCGGGAAGAATTCACGAATAAAACAAGTTTTTTACTACTATGAAAATTATTTGTTTAAAAATAAGGAATACTTTAACGTATATTGTCACGTTTTCCTGACAGTGTGACTGTGTGAATCTTTATTGTGTTATGTACATACCTTTTTTTCATGAGTGTTTATTTAGAAAACTATTCACATAATACATCTTATTAACCGACTCCAAAGGAGGAGGTTATGAATTCGACCTGTATGTATTTGTTGTTCACGCATAATTTTTCTTAAATATGAACCGAATTTGATACTTCTTTTTTTGTTTGAAAGCGTATGACACCCGTTTGGTCCAATTCTAATTTAATATAAATTTAAGGATTAGAACATTTTTAAAAATAGAAACTTCAAAATTCAAATTCTTTTTGAAGCAATCGACCAATTATTCCAAATTATCTTTAGTGTAGTAAGAATTGTAGATATACAGGGTGTTTATAAAGTACCGGACCCATTTTGATGTTTAATAACTCATAAAATATTAAAGATAGACTAAATTTAATAACATAAATGTTTAGATAGACTCAAACAGTTTCATGACACTTGTCAATTAACTTCCACGTGTTCTCCATTCGTCGCACGGAGAATATCAATTCGATAGTCAATTTCACGCCAGGTAGAGGCAAGCGTGTCGGCATCCATAGAGGATATTGCAGTTGTAATTGTGGCTTTTAAGTCATCAGTGTTCGACACTCTCCTCCTGTAAACATTGTCCTTTACAAATCCCCAAAGGAAAAAGTCCAGCGGCATTATATTGGGTGATCTAGGTGGCCAAGGAATTGAACTTCCTCGCCCAATCCATTTTACTGGAAAATGGCCATTCAAAGAAGTATGAACGATGGTATCTCAATGAGGTGGTACACCATCTTGTTACTTTTTGATGAAGGATCTTTTTTTGTAAATTCTTCTGCGATTTCTCTGTGCACTATCGATTTTGTTTATATGAACCACCATAAAGTCTGTGCTTTCTCTTGTGGTATACGCTTTCTCCTTAATATCCGCTCGAATAAAACATCACATACAATAGTAACATACAACAAACACATCAAACATAACATTGCAATAGATGCCAAAAACAAAAGAGAGAAAAATGCAATTAATAAGAAAACGATATTTAAAAAAGTACAGATATTTAGACTGGAAAATTAAATTATCTGAAATTAGCCACACGCGCAGACGATACTTACAAAAGTAAAGCTATTCAAACCTGAAAAGGAAAATATATGAGTTATTCCATCAATAAATGTCATAAGTTTGTTTATATCTTCATTATTTTATGAGTTATTAAACATCAAAATGGATCCGGGACTTTATAAACATCCCATATTACGCCTCGTACCATAAATAAAATGGTGATAATCATTATCGATTGTGAATGTTTGACACCAAGTTCGAAAGGTAATTCATTACTTTTTATATGCATATATTCATAAATTAAATTAAAATATATATAAATTAATCTCATGTAAAAAGTATTCTTTCGAAAACCAGTGTTTGGTAGATATTAAATTCTATATATTAAATTTAACCGTTTTTATGCCGGCATATGATATACGATGTGTGGTTATTGGATAACGATTCGTAATTACGCAATTTTAAATAATTATCTAATTATTTTCAGCGCTTTTCTTGAAATCGGTTATTTTTTTTATAAGTTTATTATTTTATTCATACACTGTAAAAATTGAAGACCCAAATTGGATTGAAAGATTTCTGGGTATAGTAATGTTCCTAAAATGGTACAGTAAGGATTCCAAAATGGTAGAGTATTGTTCCCAAAATAGATAACCCAAAATGGTTCAAAACAGAGCAGATCTTTATTAACATTAAATTAATCAAAATTTCTGAGGTATAATGTATATACTATCTAAGATATTTTAATTGTTTTAATGTCATTAAAAATCAGACTTTTTTAAAACGATTTTGTGCTACAAACGGAACTTTCCAAATTGGAACAATGCTGTACCCAAAAATCTTTCAACCCAATTTGGGTATTTTGTTTTTACAGTGTATAATTTATCTCTATTATGCAGCATCAGTTTCATTATATGCATTTGTTTCTACTATAGAGAAAAAAATATATTTAAAGAAAAGAGAAAATATTTCAGGATAAGTAATGCAACAGGATATTAAAGTTAATCACTATTTTTGATTAAAATGATAGACCATCATAAAGGAGAAAATATATAGCACATTTATGATATCCTCAACATGATGTTGTGAACTTCATTGAAATCACTTTGGAAGCAAGAAGAAGGAAGAACAAAAGCTTCTTTTTGGTAAACTGTTGAATAAGGGAAATAAATGGTATTTGCCGGATTCTTTTAACATTCTTTCTTTATTCCGTTTATGATCTTCAACATCCCCGCTTTTTCCCACAACAGAAAATCGATAGACAATCTCCCCTACTTTTTTATAAATGAAAGAGATTTTGGATTGTCTTATGGACAGGGCCATAGCTAGAAGTGAATAATAGGGATGGGGGAGCGGGGGTCAAGAAAATGAAGGGGAGGGGCTCATATTTTCTATTCTCTCTCTCTCTCTCTGACGCTGAAAGATGAATTAATGTATATTCACATTGTAGGTACTATGTTTCTTATTAAACTGTTTCTAATAACTTTATTTTATGCTAAAAAAGAGAATATGATGAACGAAAGTTTAAGTTTATAATTATTGCAATATTAAACATCATGTTACATTCATATATGCAAATAGGTTGAGCGAGTGTTGAAACACTTATTTTAGTTGCAATTTAGTATTTCTGCAAAACTGTGAAAGGGCTTCAAAACTAAATTAGAATTTTCAACAGAATTTCATTTGGATTTTTAGAACAGACATTCATTTAATGAATTGGAATCTTTTCCAGGAGAGGCTCAAAATGTTTTAGTGGAGCGGAGGGTTGAGTTCTTAGATACGGATCAGCCTATAAATATATTTTTTGATACATTGTGTATTATTTTATTATTTATCTAACGAAATCATTCTTATAATTTTCAATAATTTGCCTTCAAGGTAATTCTTACATCTGTTTTCTTGTGTAGAGATATAACTAAAGGTCGATTTTTCGTTATCAGCTAAAGCAAGATTGTTGGACTATCTCTTTTCATTTTTTATCTATAAAATGAATCTAGAAAATATATTTATTAGAGCAGTAAAAGACGCCCCTAGATTGCGACTATTTGATTATTATTTAGCCATATTTGTTTAGTTTGTAAATTTGGCACTTAAAAAAATTTCATAAATGCACTTACTACTATTTCTGAAAATTGTAATATTGACTTATTTAATTTGTCATTAAGTAAGACGAACATTATTATTTGTAAAGAATAGTATTTTTTTAATAATAAATAATAATTTTTTAAGCATACCAAGTTTGTAATCCAAGGTCAAAAATTCATGCTAGTACCAACAACAAAAATATGCTAGTTATTGCTATATATTGCTTTGTCTGCAATATTTTCCTACTATTTTTTGCTTTAAATTGCTAGCCAGCATCAAATACTATGTAACTAGCTTACACAGAAATATTTTAGTGCAATGTTTAGATTTCTTTTTTTAATGCGATGTTTTTCATGGAATGTTTTTTAGAGTCGATATTGTTTTATGGCTTGTTTCTATATAGTCTAAATTTACAAATTTTAATTAAAAAAAATCAAATTATTATCCATACACTTAATATATAAACGTTCGCTATGAGTCAAAATGCACGATATTGCAAACAATGTGATTTAAAATGAACGTGGATACGAAAAAAAATGTGTTAAGAAATCCATCTGTTGTATCAAACCACTCTGACTAAAATACGTCAATTGTCCTTCAATAAGTAAATATAAAACTTTCAGTATAAGCTTAATTTTTGTTTTAAAATAATTTGTTCAGCATAGATTATAAAATACACACATTGTACTATAAGTAACCCTTCTTCATTATAATAGTTTAGTCTTGTAACTTTTATATACACAAAATATTACATTAAAAATTTATATTAGCACGAAGTTTAATTTTTTTCTAGAGACATTTTTATAACGATAAATATAAAAAATAATCGGATGCGGCAATTCCAAACTTTCTTCTATCTCATGCATGTTAATGCTTCAAAATTCACTATCACAGTGAGAAATTTAATCTCCCCAGTCCTGATGTCATCTAAAGGCGACACTAAAGGACATCCTTTAAATAATTTAAATCCTTGTAGAATTATTAAAATTACATCTAGACTTTTTTAATAGGCGTGTGCATGTTAGTAGCATCAATTATAGACTGATGCATGTTTGGAGCTATTTTACAATAATTTTAAACTGGTTTGTGTAGTGCCACGTACAGTTTGTCTCAGGACTGAGGGGGATAAGAGAAAATCTATCTCCAACATGGAGATTCTAATAATGAAATGCTGTGTATTAGTTCTCGAGATATGACTATCACTAAAATCACGTAAATTATGCAAAATGCAGCAGAGTAGTGCCACTTATTAGGTGATTTACACCGAAAAATAATTTACAACAACTTATGTCAACATTTAACTGAATCTACAGATTGATGAAAATCCGTTCATTAATTCTTCAGCTACTACAGGAATTGCGAAAGATGCAACATAGTAGCAACATAGTACAACATAGATGCAACATAGTAGTTGTTGTGTGATTTACACGCAAAATGTAACCAACAAGTCATATTTTGACTCACTGAACCTGAAGTTTTATGAAAATCCGAGATTAATTCCAGACAGAGTGATGGCGGAAATCGCAAAAAATACAGCATAGCAGCTTCATCTGTTGTTCAATTTACACCAAAATGTAAAAAACATCAATTTATGTCAGGATTTAATTGAATCTGAAGTTTTAGGAAAATACAGGCATATTGAGCTGATTGAGCTTTGCAGATTGAGTTTTGCAGATTGAGCTGATGCGGAAGTTGAGAAAAATGTTGCATAGAAGCGCCATCTCATCTCTTGAGCTATTTATACCATACGTAAAAAACGTCAATTAATCTCAAAAGCTAACCGAATCTGAAGTTTGATGAAAATCCGTGCATTAGTTCTTGAAATGGAGCTGTTGTGGAAATTGTGAAGAATAGTGCTTAGCATCACCATCAGTTGAGCAATTTACACAATAAAACTAATCAGCATCAAAGTAAATCATTGACTAACAGACTATAATTTTTTATCAAATTCTGTGTATAAGTTCTTGAGATACAGCGCCCACAAAATTTGTATCACCCGCAGTTAGGCAGACAAAATCATAGTCTCAAACACAGACATTTTGTAAAAACATGTTTTTTTTTAGTATCTCTAACTCATAAAACGTGTAAAACCGTCGAAAACCAAAAGTAGAAAATTTTCAAGAATCCAATATTTTCTTCTTCTAAGGATAGAAAAAGTAAAAGGGTCTAATGATAAATATAAATAAATAAAAAAAAGAACAGACTTGTTCACTTACTGAAATATATATCTTCATAATAAATTTCTCGTGTTGATTTATAACAGATGGCACTTTTCTTTGGATGTCAGAAACCTTTTTTATCGTACGAAAAATTAATAATGGTAATATAAATGGAAGAGACAGATTTTTAGAAGTCTGGCGATTGCTTTCTCAAAGCACGAAGATTAATTGCATTGCCATTTTTTCCTTTTGTATCTTATTTAATTTTGTTATAATTAACTATCTTTTTTATCCTCAATGTTTACTAGTGATACTATTTGCATGTTTAGTTGCGTTTAACCGAAAAAGTAGTTTGTTTCTCAAAACCAACATGCTATTTCTTATAAAAAAGACGTGTGAGATTTTGATCAAAAGCATATAATATGAATTATCAAAATCATTAATTTTGAGCAAAATATTGTTTCAGATAGTTTATATTTTTGATAATACAAGTCATGAAATGCGTTAGTTAGGTAAATGTCATTAAGATAAAATTCGATCTATAAATAAAATCAAATTTTCTCTGGAATGTACGCTGTAAAAAAAGGCAGAAATGTAAGAAAATATAATATTATAACCACAAATGAAAATAAATAATAAACTCTTCTGTTTTACAAACAATTCTGAAAGGTATTCTTTATCTTTAGAAACTAATACGTGTTCTAGATTTAAATAAGCACTTATAAAATAAAGTTTCTTTAGCCATAACTTATTTTCAGAACCGTTTTTGAGTAGTTTTTATTGTGTATTTTGCAAGTTTCTCAAAACTGAATGCAGGTTTTTTGGATAGTTTTTCAACAGAAAAATGTGCTTTTTATAATTCTCGTATTGTAATTATATATTAATAGATATATCATGGTATCAGGCATTATTAATATTGTGGAGAAAGCGACATAACCATCACTTGAACTTATGAAGCTTCAGAATAGTGGCGAAAACATTTTTCAAAAGAGAGAAACAGGCGTTACAGATACATCAATTATATCTTGAAAGGAAAATAGATTATTTTCGAGATTCGAAGATTCGGAATGATATGAAATGCAGATTACGGTTGTCAAGGTAAGAACCACTAAAAAAATTGTATGTTTTTGATATTTAATATGACTTTTAAGTGCAAAGGCTACATGTCAATTTTTATAAGTCACTAAATAATTATTAACGATTATTTATAATATCAATGCTATAGACAAGATAGAGAGTTTGTTAAGGTAAATATTATAGCTTTCCAATAACAAAAAATTACATACAATGAAGGGTCTATACTGATGTTCTCCACAATCATAAAAATGTCTGTTATCATACTATATCTACTGACATATAATAAATATAGGTTTTTTGTATATTCGTATCCCATTCAGAATCGAATAGTTTTATCTGTGGAATTGAATTGAATTTATGCATCCACTAGCAACCAAATAATATTAAGTTTAATATTAATACTAACCCTTCCGAATCGGTGTCTTTCGCACAAATCTTATTCTAACGGTACCACTTTTTGAAAAGAAGTTCCTTTTAATTACATAATATAAAAATGCTCGAATTAAATAAGGCAAATTTTATATTCCTTTATTACTGGTGCCAAAAATATATTTTGCAAAAAAAAAAAAAAAAAAAAAAAGTGATACGAGTGCGAAAGATCAATGGTTTTAGTTTAGAACAGTAGAAATGTGGATTGCAACGTATGCATATGAGGAAAGATTTGTTAGTACTCACTACTAATTTACAGCAATCGAATGGTAAATAGGTTAACTCGTAGGGGTTTCGCCATGGTACGTCTTAAAATTTGCGATGTTCACATTGCAAATCTAACAGTGAATATTATTAATTACTTCTTTGAACATAAAAATTAAAATAAATGTATATTACTTTTATTACTGATTTCGTTGGAATTTGAAGTGTTAAAGTTACTCTTCAATCATACCCCTTGATTATTATTTATACATATTTCAATCGAACATTGCAATAATATTGATTTTAGTACTAAATATATATTGGCGAAAATTTTTTTGTTTTATTATTCAGAATACGTCAATGCAACAAGTTAATGTTAAAGAAATTAGCCAATCGCTTCTCAAACTTGAAAAAAAAGCGAAAAACCCGATCCGGATTATCGGGGTTCTACTTAAGTGAAAGTTGGTTTTAGTAAATCTACATTAATAAAAGAAAATTTTGTTCTGTCTGTGTGCGATTACTAGAACAATCTGTGGGACATACCAAGTTAAAAAATTTTGTGAAGTGCTCAACGTGCCTGTTGATGCTACTGAAACTCATAATTTTCGATTTCTGATAATTACTTGAGTTGTTAATTAAAATTCACAATTCACTCACATTAAAAATTCATCTCAGTCCTTGCAAGAGAAAAAAAACATAACGCACGCGCAGAAGTCTTATTTATACGAATCAACTGAAAATGAGTTAAAAAAACAGGCATTTCTGTGGTATTTTGTCCTTATTTAACTTACATCGGTCAAATGGCTTAGCAATGTTGAAACAGAAGACATAGTATGAAAGATCGTACCTTTAGGCCACAAATGTTGCAATCAATCAAAAAGTATATCGCAGTGTACCCTTTGAAAATAAATTTAAAAAGTCACATTTTCGAAAATGATTTTCTACCTTATTAAAACGCCCCTCCAGGGCGCAATTTTTGAGGTATCGCCAATTCAAAAACATATTTTTAAATTTCCCTTATGTATTTGAACGCCTCTCATGCAAATCATACCTTTTGTTAACACTTTTTTTTAAATCGATGATGCAGTCTATTTTGAAACGTAAAAATTTTTATCCTTTTCAAATACACCGAAGAACTCAAATCACTTCCCGTCTCATTGAGGCGGTATTTTTTATTTCTATTCTAAAAGTAACTAAATGTCTTTATTTTAACACAATCTTTTTACAGCACCCCAACAGACCAGATTTACATCATCAACAAAGAATTTTAAACATTCAGACGTGTGTGTTTTTTTTTCTTTTTTATAAGAAAATATGCAATATTTTCCTAAAAATCAGTAAAAACCTGAACGTTTCGTCGCATTTCTGTTCGTTTTGAGTACGCATAGACTCCAAAAGTAAAACTAAGCAGAAAAGAAAATACCAAAATACGCATTCAATTCAATATTTTCTAATTTAAAAATTAAAAATAAGATAATATGGAATTCAATTCATAAAATAAGAAATTTGTTGTTCAAATTTGAGACTTATTTAATTTTTATTCAGCACTGATGCAGGTAACACCGGATGAGTCAGCTAGTATTATATAAAGTAAAATTTGTGTTTTATATTTTCTAAATAAAAATGTTTGTAATACGTTAGAATGTTAATAGATGATGCAAATAGGATTTTCACTCTGCACACGTAAAACATTTTGTCTTCAATGTACTATATTATAATCTTATATATATATATCTTATTCATTGATATTAATTTAGTTTGGCCATTTTTATATATTTTAGCGACAAAAAATGTTGCATTAAAAGTATTTCTAATAATAAATTACATTTTTTGTTGTCACTTTAGTAAATATAAAGTAGCAAGCATTATGGCAAAAGCAGAATTATTAATTTTTTTAAATATGCACTTTTGTAATAAATCTCTCGTCTTTATGTAATTCTTTTGATTTTCGGAAAGAATCTTTTGTTATAACGAAATTAATAATGTTAATATAATTGAGAAACACAGTTTTTCAACACTTTGATCATTCCTCCACGTAGAACAAAGCTTATTTGCAAGATTTATATTTTTTATTGTTTTGTTGTTGAAATATTTAGGTTTAATTATCTATCATTCTGTTTCGCGTAATTTCTAATTGGTTACGCATATCATATTTGCTACTGTTTATGAATGATTGCTTATGCTAGTTTGCTTTTTAAATATTAATATTGTTAATATAGTCTGCTTTTGAAAATAAAAAAGTAATATTTATAAAAATGCTATGTAAATATTCTAAATAGAGATACTTATACTGAAATAGTCTCAACATTTTTTTATGAAAATACCACGGCAATTTATGTAAAAAAGCAACATTTGCTCAAGAGAAATAACGCTATCTATGTTGATCATAAATCAAATACATTGTGCGAATATTAATACGTAAAGTAAAAACTATAAAACAACGTTATAACGCACAGATCCTTAGAAACAAAGCCTCCCCAAAATTATTACATACGAGCATTTCAAGGATACTTTGATTCAGTGGAAAAGAATTAACAAACAAACAAAAAAGTGAAATGGGTTCAAACGAACCCCTCGGCTCTAGCCCCGAATATTGGCATTGGAATGATTGAACTGGTGAAAAAAAAAGAGTTTTAATAGCCCAAAGAAATGACGCAATTGACCGGAAATAGCTGTAAAAATCATCAGCCAGTACTCGGAGCTATAACCGAGGGGTCCTTTTAAATCCACTTCACTTTTTTTTTTCACCGACGAAGGATATGGGAATATCTTTGAAACAGCCGTATATAATAATTCTGGGGGCTTTGTTTCGAAGTTTTAGTGCGTTATAACGTTGTTTTATAGTTTTTACTTTATCCGTTATCTCTGTTTCTTTAAATATTTTTTTCTGTGTATATGTTCTATGTCTTTTCTGTGTATATTCTGTGTATAGTTCAAATGAAATTTATTCGGGGTGTGCATACATGAGATGCGTAGGGACAAAAAGGGGATATATATACATACATGCATAGAAACAACAATGATTAATGAATGAAATGCACACAAAGATTGTTAAAAAATCACCCATAATGTATAGCCAGCGCCTCAGGACTCAATATGATGACGAATTCCAACAGCGAAGAAAGAAGTCGATTGATCATGGACAATATTCTGAACAGTACCGATGGAAAAATTGAAATCGCGACGTTACGAATATTTTCTTGTCGATTCCCTTTGATTGCGCAGTCAATGCCCCTAATCAGCTTTTCTATCCCAACTTTGTACATCTGAGCAGGTCGCGACAAATCTTTTACCACCTATCGACCCTTGCTAAACATTCTTTGTCACCTCGTCACCGTGGACTTCGAAACACACATGTTACACCGTACACAGCCATCATTCTGCGATGAATATCCACCGGCTTTTACCCTTCTAGTGTTGAAAACTTAAGTGTAACTCGCTGATCTGTTTTGGATGCAATCGCATTCACACTAACCATTTTTAAATGAATGCTGCGTCCTTACGAATGAGAATATTACAAATCTGCCTCCACTTGCGCATACGTGGTAAACACACTTTCAATATCGCGTTTGTTTCAGGAAAATTATTGAAAACTGTTTGCGTGCTCCTCTTCTAATTACTTTCATTTGAACACGGCTCATATATATAATCGACTAGCAAGCTTCTCTACCCAGGGCACTTTAAATCTTTCGTGCCCTCTTAGATTGGTTGATTTACTGATTATCATTATTATTTTAAAACTGTTAAGTTAAAAAAATAATTTTCCGGGAAGATGAAAAATGGTTTCAGGATTTTTTTAAAAGTTTTTTTTATTTAAAATGTGCTTTTAACCGTATATCGCGATAAATGTTTCTCATTTCATCGTATTTATGTATCATATATCGCAATTTTTCACAATTATGAATTTTTTATTAAAAATTTAGATGAAATTGTAAAAATTTTTGCACTTCTCAAAAATTTCGTACCAAGGGTATAGACCCCGTGTGCCCGTGCGATAATCAGCTCATTTGATTAATGGATTTAAATGATAAATTGTGAATACTGCAATTTCCAAATACGGGTTTTAAATTTTTCCTATTGGTTTGAAATTTTGTGTATGCATTTGTCTGTATATTTTAATAACTTCTGCAAATTTGGTGATTTTTTATACACGTGTTTCAGTAATATATTTGTTTTAGAAATTTTCTTAATTAAAATGTAGACATTTCATTATTTATTTTTCTTTTATATGTCGCCTAAAAACAGTAAATTGATCGCGTTTGCTGTTTAGTTAAGTAGCACTGGACACGATGAGAATGATTACCCATTAGGTTTATGTCTCCAAACATGCTTATTTTTTGGGTGATTTTAGAAAGATAATGTTATCAAATACATCAGGATTTATATTTAGATAAGTTCTAAGTATTATAGAACGGTAATAAAAGATATTTTTGGGAAACAAAAAATGTGCAAAAATCAGAATTCTAAATTAGATAACTCCTTTGAATTTTGATAAGTTACTAATACATCAAATATAGATGTTTATGGTTTGTAAGTAAAAAAATTCCACCCAATCAGAGTAATATAAAAGGTCTTTCCAAACTGTTGCTTACTCATAAGAATCTTACTGTAAAAGAAATCTAAGATGAATTCTAACTATTCGCACAACCAATAAAAAATTACTAATGCAAAAATAAAGAGACCACGAAAAAATGTACTTTTTAATCTAAAAATGTATCATGATCTGCAGTTTATTAGAATTTTAGAATACCGTCGCAGAACAACATGATCAATTTAAAGCATCTAATTTCTGAAACTTCGTATGAATTTTTTATTCTTAGAAACATTTATGTTACTTGAAAACTTTAAATTGCTGTTTGCATGAAGTTAAGTATTGCACAGAATGTGGTAAAAAACATGGATTTTCAGAACTGACGTTTTGGCTCCTGTTCTGCAGATTTACTAGTTATATTTTCACCATTTACTGTTTGGTATTGAAATAACGTAACACCATTAAAATACACTACAAACGATTTTTCTCAAAAACATATTCTTTTGACTGCAATGAAAATGAACTATAAGTGCTGCACACTTTCTTTTAGGTGGTACAATATTGAAAATGGCACACAAATATGGCACACAAATAATGACACATGAATTTATGTATAGAATTGAACAAAATTTTGTGTGAAATTGTATGGCCATGGCTAGTTGGTCCTGCCTGAAATTGAAAAAATCCGCTGGAAGGGGGCGCTATAATCACGATGTCTGTGCCATTTTCATTATTTTACCATAAAAAATGTGTGAAGTTATGCATAGAACCGAATTAAATTTTTTGTTTATGATTATTTTTGGGTACGGAAATAACCCTGAATTTGAAGAAAATCTGCCTCGTTTACGGAAACTCGTTTTTACTCCGATTAATTAACTGAAGCAGAAATTATAGATGAAAATCAAAGTTTGTATAATATTGAATTAAAATTATTAAAGCATTAACATGCGTAACCATTTTTTTAAATATTAAAATGTTCGTATGAGGTAGAAGAAAGTTTTGGGATTGGCGCATCCAACTAGTTCTTTCTTTTTAAAAATATTACTTTCAAAATCACAAAAGACTAATATGCATTACTGATATTAATCATCAGTTTCTACTTGCTGAACAATTCACTGAGTAAAGTAAATTTTACTTTATTTTTACCGACAATTTCATATTTACTTGATAAACCATTTTCTCAAAATCAAAAGTCTCACCATTTAAACTACCTCATCCATCACACGCTGTCCTGACTAATGAACCTTTGCCCATTTCCCTGACATATTTAATACCTGTATATGGACCATCAAACCGCATTTTGATGAACTGATATTCCCGACGGATCTACGAGAGAATCTTCTGTAAAACTGATTTATATTTGAATAGCCTGAATTTTGTACTTAAGATTTTCATCTGTTTTTATATTTTTCTTTGTTAACGAAAACGTTGGGTGAACTATAAATTTCTTTTATGTTTATGTTAATCTGTGTTAAATACGACAGAAAATATTATAAATAAGTAACGTTTTTTGCGTTGGGGAAAGGTAATCTTTGAAACTACTGAACTTATTTCAAAAATATTGTTGGCGAAATACCAATAACTATATAACAGCTCTAATCTAAGCTTTATTTTAATTTCGGTAAAATAACTCCAAAGAGAGTCTTAGAGCAAAAAACGTTCTAAAATTGCTGTTATTACGATATTGCTTGGGCTAGAAACTTGAAAACTGCTGTGGTACTTATTTCTATGATTTAAACTCTCTCTATAGATGGTTTCAAAGAAGTTCAAAAACTAAAAGAATGAAACCACCAGAAAACGTTTTAAAAATTTCCTAAATTACGATTTTATTTGAAAGTGATCGCTTTAAAAAGTTGAAATTCGATATAGTTGCTACTTTTGAAACGTAAAAATAAATTTGAATTTTAAAAGTGTTAAATGAACGGAAAATATTCTAAAACGTTCTCTAATACGATTTATATAGATCTATTAAGATTAGAATCTGGAAATGTGTTTTACGTGGCTGTTATTTTAAGACGTAAATACTCGCAAAAGAAAATTTTGTAAAAATTCGAAATTGTAAAAGGGTGCAGGAGTAAAATGAATTCTAAACTTATGCTCCTAGTAATACACTTTGGGCTAAAAACATGAAATTTTACATGATTGATAATTTAAAGACCTAAATGTTCTCTAAGAATGGTTTCTGAAACATTCGAAATTTAAAAAGGTGCAATGAAAATAAATACTCTAAAAGCCATTAAATTACGATTTATGTCGAATTGCTAGGGCTCGGAAATTGAAATGTATGATAGAACTACACTGTTAAAAATTTCTGTAAAATAATGATGCGTTGAATGTATATTTGACATTCACTTTACCATTTCTCTAGAAAATTGAAGAAGCACCATTAATCTACAAAGATATCAAACGACCAGCAGTAAAAAAATCCTCTTTTAGCAGTTGCACTTGAATACGGTGAATGAAGCATAAAATAACATCCCATGCAGCCTTGTGATTGGTCAATCTCGCCTCGGGAACAGCGCTAAAACCAACGAGATGGATTTGTACCTTGTTCGCTAAACTATCCGTTTCTCTTAATCTAGATTCACGAATGGCAACATATCAGTGCTTGTTTGGCTTTGGCGAGCAAGGATGAATTGTGTTCTCGTCTCCCGGTCCCGGCATGTGCGTGAAAAAAGTAAGTTCATTTATGCTTTTATATGTATTTTACGCGATTTATTTTTATATTATTAAATGTTTAAAAATCTAATTTAGATTGCCTCGTATATTGTTCTATATATCGTTTAAAATTCTGTGAAAATTTCTTGAATGTCATCCTTATAGCTTAAGAATCTGCGATGTGTTTTGCCATACTCAGGGATGGGGAAATTCATTATTTTACTCTCTACAAGCGAGAATTTCTGATAATAAATTTTTATAGAATTTGTTTTTCTATAACTGCAGGCTATAAACTATGCCATATTGGGAAATGTAACTATGGAATTTGTTAAATATTGTTGAATAATTAATATAATGTAAAAAAAAAAAAAAAAAAAAAAAAAAACTAGAATAAAATAATAATAATTAATATTAAAAAAAAATATTTTTAATGAAATGTCTTAAAGGGGTCCACAACTGGCACATTTACTCTATCTGTTATTTAAAATTAAATTTTGATTCATATATTGGGAAATGAAACTATAGGAGTTGTTAAATATTGTGGATTGATTAATTTAATATCGGAAAAAAGAAATATGTATAGCTGTTTGAAAATAAATTCCTTAAGTGTCTCCATTACTGGTACATCTACTCTTAAATATATATATAATCTGATTTTTTAAAATTGTTAACTTAGGATTATTATAAATGTTTTCACACTTAATTTAAATTAGAAACTAAAACACATGCTTAGTATAAGAGCATAATAAAAAATTATACGTGGTCGATGTGCCAGCTGCCAGTGTAATGGGCAGTTCTTGATGCTTTTGGAACATAAAAAAATAACTATTAAACATTTAGCTTTAAATATGTTTTTATAACTCTCTCTTGCACGTTTTATATATTTGGGTTATTGTTGAAACTTTTAGTCAAACCAGTCAAAAAGGAGAAAATAATGTTTCAAAGCTCCACTGTTTGTTAGTGAAAATCTTAAAGAAAATTCTAAGGGCTGACTTTAGTAAATTTGTATATTTATTTTCTTGCAAAATTTGAACATGTTTTTGCTTGAGTAACAATGGAAATGTTTGAATTTTATTTACCAATAGCAATTTACAAATTTTCATTTATTTTTAAGGTGTTAAGAGAAGGGGGGGGGGGAGGATGTCCATTATTGGGATTCTTAATAAGTTATTTTCCAGTTATGGACATTTCATGTAGACATTGCTAAAAATTCAATTTTATTTTAATGTTTATAGAGCAAAAAATATTTTGACTTAACAGAAATCTTAAATGATCAAATTTAATTTTTAAATTACATTTACCAAAATGTAATAATCCCAAAACTTGTATGAATAGCTGATTATAAATTATTTTATGTGGTTAGTAAAATTTCAATATTTTATTTATTTGTTTTTAATGTATATAACTCTGTCTTGCATATCTTATGATCTGACAATCAAACCAGTCATGAAGCAGAAAATATTCTTTCAGGGCACAGTGTAAGAGAGGCTCATAAGGTGTAATCCGTCCCCATTTAAATAAAAACAATTAAGTTACACAAACTATTTATAGTCTATTTTGTATTTTAAATATTTTTCTATTCACCCCCCCCCCCCCCCAAAAAAAAAAAAAAAAAAAAAAAAAAAAGTTATGAAGTAACCATAAAGCAACTAAATCTGCAGATTTAGTGGTCTCAAACATCAGTTCTGTGTTTTATTTTGAAATTATTGTATTTGGTATTTAAAATATTCAACTTGCAGTATAATTTATTTTACATATGTAATATTAACTATAAATGGTGTATAAAATTTTCTATGAAAGGTTAATTGATAAAAAAAAGTGAGACGATAATATTCCAAAAATTATTAATATTATTACCCTTTAGATACCCTATTGTCTCAATAATTTGATAGTGAAATTGCCTTACATTTTGTAAAACTATCCATCTAAAATTATTAAAATGTTTATCTTCTGATAATTATAATAATTGTTGCAAATGCGAATGATTATTAAATCTGCAGATTTGTGGCCTCAGACATCATTCCTACATTTCTTTTTTAAATTATTTTATTAAGTGCTGAAAATATTCCTTTCACAGTACATTTCTTTAAGATTTGTAATATTTATTATTATAAATTATCAAGTAGTCTGTGGAAGTTTAATTCTTAAAAATAGTGAGATGAAACTATACACTAATATTCCATAATTTATTGTTATTTACTTTTTTTTACCTTTTACTGTTTCAATAATTTGATAGCAGTTATCGCCTGATATTGCCCTAGTATTTTAAACTATTTATCTACAGCAGGGTTGGCAAGAAACTAATTTCTTTTTTTGTTTAAACCAGGTTCCCCCCCCCCCCCTCTGTTTTGTTAACTAATTACAAGTGCAATCATATTTATTGATAAAAATGTACACTATTGGATTATAAGTTGTGTAACTTCATTTAAAACTAATTTAGATTAAATAATTACAGTGAATTAATATAGAAAATTGAAAAAAAAAATCGAATTTTAATTTAAACACTCTTATGCTCGAAGAATAATATGTTCTACTACACAGTGAAACATTGACACTATAAAAGTCTTTATAAACAATCTTTTGATCTACATCTACCCTGTACTGTTTATTAAACAAGCAGAAAATATATCAAGTTTGTTTTTATTCAAAGTTGGCAAAAAACCTGGTTTTTTTTTTTTTTTAAACCAGATTTTTTTAAAAATATCCTTTCTTATTACATATACGTATGCATATTTATTGATAAAATTAGACAATGTTGGATTTAATTAGTGTAACTTCATTTAAAATAATTTAAATTAAATAATTTTAGTGAATTTACGTAGAAAATTGAAAAAAAAATCATATTTTAATTTAAACTGTATAAGCAAGCAGTTTTATGTCCAAAAAATAAACTACTCTACACAAAGAAACATTGACACTCTGAAAATATTTTTAAACAATCTTTTGATAACTAATAATGAACATTTGGATGCAGTTTGATAAATATAATATTCTTTTCCATGGTTATTCCAATAATAACTTTAAAAATTCTTCTTGGGTTTGTTTTTTGAATGACAATTTGAAGTCAACCTTTTTGGTCATTAGATTCATCAGATAATGCAAAGAAAAAAATTTTGTTATTAAAATGCTATAACTAGCACCCAATCTTTGAATACTCTCTTATTCAACTTCACATTTTGATTTTAAACCATGGTTGCAAAAAAGCTGGCTAAAATTAAAAAGCCAGTATGGTGGCTTTCATTAGTTTTAACCAGCTTTTTTTTTTTTTTTTTTTTTTTTTTTTTTTTTTTTTTTTTTTTTTACATTATTGGCTTTTATACCATGAAACATTTTAATTGTAAGCTACACATTAAGTATTTTCTAAGTAGTTTTAATAATGTTTAACTGAATTTAAGTTTAATAAATCTATATATTAAAATGGAAAATTGAAATTTTAATTATGATTCATTATGAAAAATTGGGTTAACCCAATTTCTCAATAATGAAGACATTAATACTAGAATAACACATTGGTGGAGTTGCTAGTAGTTTATAGTCAGAATTGCAAGTATGTCAGTATGTGCTAATTTATAAAATGGCCATACCAAGTCCTTTTTTCTGATTTACATTGATCTTTAATCCTACCCTTGTTTTTCCATTTTTATTGCTTTGTAAAATTAAAGAGAAAAATGGCTACTAATTACACATTTTATTACTAATTTTAAGCGTTACTCCTTTCCTCTCTGCCCCTTGTATGAAAAAAATAAGCAAACGATAGACCCCTCCCAATTGCTTATGTAAGATTTTATGACATATTAACATCAAAATTGTTTGTCATACAAAATTAGCTATAAATTTATGTTATTAATCCAGCAAATTTATATAAATAAATATATATATATAGGCAGGGGTGGGGAAATACATCATTTTGCTCGCCATTGGCGAGTGGATTTTCTCACAAGGCGAGTGCATTTTTAGTTTTTGAAAAACTGTGGGCAATAGGCACATTATCAGAAACATTTTTTAATCTAGATATTTTAACTTTCCAAATTTTTACAGTGTAAATATGGCATTATGTTCTATCTAATATTAATCTTACCTCTGTTATGTATAATTCCTAATATTATAGAAAAAAGAATTATGAAAGTGCATTTTATTAATAGTAATTTTGTCTGTAATCGCGTGCGATTTTGTCATAACTATTTTCAACAGCGTGTGTGTTGCATCTTGCGGGCTGGTGAAATAATTCCTTGGCTGGTAAGAATATGGAAAAATTCCCCACCCCTGTATATAGGGGTTGTGGTATCGAACAATAACAAAATCAGTTTAATAGGTTGTCACTTATTAAATTAAACAGCTCATAGAATACAAAATAGTTTTTAATGCATTATTATTTATAATCTTTAAACGAAAAAGAAAAAAAAAAACTAAAAATACAAGTTTTTAATTTATTTAGGTACATACCTAAAAATTTAAACCAGAGTCATAGCAATATGTGTTCAGCATTTGCATTTCTATTCTGGTTGTCTTGATCTTTGAATCAATGTTTCTGCATATTGTCTATTATTATGTTTTCAATGTAGTGACAATCTAGAATGTTCATTTTCAACTCTTATTTATGCTCCATATCTTTTTTCTGAAGTAATTCAACATCTGCAGAACAGTCATTCAAGTAATGATCTTTTGATTTTTATTAACTTATAGTTTATTCAAAGCCTAATGCTTATATAAGAATTCTCGTGTCCCCCCCCCTCCCCCCACTTATCTGCAAAAATAAGCTGACACTGGACCCCCTCTTCCCTTTACTGCTTATGTAATTCTTAAATGACCTCTGATATCATGTAATCATCCTGTCAACTCCCCCCCCCCCCCCCTCCTTTCTTAATGGTATCATTATCAATGTCTAAAATTACTTTTATTTTTGCTGCTGTTTTTTCATTTGTTCAATGTGATACACAGATATAATTATGCATTTATTATTTGCATACTTCATTGATTCAAATGAAAAGAAGCGAGTAAAATATAATTATGTATGAATAATTTTATATCATATACTATTTAAAAGAAATATATACTATTTTAAACAATTTAATTGCGCTTTTGCCTTTTGTTACATAATGCATTCAACAATAACAACCTTCTTACACCTACCCGGGGGGGGGGGGGGCAGGCCTGTAGCTAGAAGTGAACCATGGGGGGGGGGGGTCATATATTTTTTTTCTCTCTCTCTAACGCAGAAAGTTAAATTAATGCATACTCACATTGTATAAGTACTATCTTTCTTATTAAACTGTTGTAATAACTTCATCTTATGCTAAGAAAAGTATAGGATGATGAAAATTTTGAGTGTATAACTGGTGCAAAATTAAACATCTGTTAGCTTCAAATGTACAAATAGGATGTGTAAATGTTAAAATACTATTTTTAGATACAATTTAGTAACTGCAAAACTGTGAAAAAGTCTCAAAACTAAATTAGAATTTTGAACAGAATTTCATTTGAATTTTAGGAACAGAAATTCATTTAGTGACCTTGGAATCTTTTCCAGGGGGGGGGGCTCAAAATATTTTAGGGGGGGGGGTTGAGCCGCCCATAGCGCCCCCTTAGCTACAGGCCTGGGAGGGGTAGTAGGCAGGATTTTTTTTTTAAACATTTCCCAACATTGTTTTCTATTTTCAAGTTACAATAAACAACTTTCGCAAGACTGCATCTCATCACTGAAGTATCTGCTTCTTTTCTTGTTTTGCCTCCTATTGAAAATACAGTTTATCTGGGCATTAGTGATTTTCTGATGCAGAGAAGTAAATGGTAGCTCAGTATTGTATAGCAAGTTTTAATAATTTGTTGGAAGCTTATAATGATTATAAATTATTAAAGTAATTCCATTTATAGTTTTCAGAGCATTTTTTGAATTTTAGTGTGCCTGTGTGGGGGGAGGGGAGGAGAGGAGAATATAAGAAAATTTTTTACTTGTCATCAGTATTTAGGAAATTTGAGTGTAGAGTGATGCAATATTTGTTTAACTCACAGCATCTCCACTAAGCACTACACTGCTAGATTAGTATTTTCGTGAAATGCACATAGAAAAATCAGGGAATTTCATCGCTGTATGATTAGCAACCCTGATGCATAACCATATGATATAAAAATAGGAATGCCAAATGTTGGAAGTATTCCACCACATTTCTGATTTAGATAAGATAATTTTATAGTCATTTAAAAGTTTTAATTACTTTGTATTTTGATAAGAACAGATTACAAACTATGTTGAAATTTTGAAGCAAATAACTAGTCACAAATAAAAAGAGAGATTTTTGGTTTGGATCAAACATGATAATGATATGAAAAGACAAATTACCATTCTCTCTAGAGATACTTTAAGACATCTTGTGCCAGGTTACCCCCTCCCCCCCTCTTCCCTAAAGTGATAACATATACATACCAGCCCCTTATCAGTCTGTTCATGTACTTGCTTTTAATTGTTCATCTGTTTCTTTTCAGGGTTTAATTGAAGTTTTTTGATGTCCTGCTTTTTTATATATCTGATGCCTGCCATTCTGATGTTTTCATAACAAGAAATCTGGTATAATACTTTCAATTCTCATAGTTACATATTTGAAATTTTGCCAAAGATACATTGTATTTCTATTTAATTTAGGGATGAAAGAGTTCCGCCTAAAGGCGGAAATCCGCCTTTTTGAAGATGATTTTGGCCATTCTCTGGATCGATGCAAAAATGCAAAGAAAATATTGCTGGTAATTTGGAAAGGGGGGGGGGGGGTCCGAGAAGCTCCGGGAGTAATTCTCGGACTTATCTTTCACCCGCTAGACTTCACCCACAAATCGCCGAAGAGCTATCTGTCAAGGCCAGCGGTCAATTTACGTTTAGGAGCATCACATGCGGTACATTTCGCGGGGCGAAAATCTATTTTAAAGGACCGGGCAAACATAACTATTCTGAAGTTAAACTTTATTCCCGAAACTGCCTTTTCTTTTCTCTCACTTACGGTTTACTGACAGTGGGTAACGAGGGAGATACAATGGTCACGGAAGATCACTATCTTAACCCTACTGAAGGGAAAGATTCCCGTGCTTCTCTTGGATTGAAGTTGAACTGAAAAACTCATTTACATCAAACGCGCCGCCTGCAAACCGTAAAAAAACTTTGTGTGTGCCCGCAGCCTTAGACTGGCAGCTGTTTTCTGACACCTGGATCCATAGGTCACTGTGACGCTGAAGAGAAAGAAAATCTTGGGAGGGAATAATTTAATCTGGATTAATGAGCTTTAAAACAGTGATAATAATTTTTCAGTTGTTTTGTTTTCCAGAATAACTATTATTTTTGCAGCGCGACGGATACGAGCTAATAAAAATTCTGTTTTATTATTATTGCACTTCAGTTCTGGTTAAAATATGTCAATTTCAGGTCAACCTTTTTTAAACATTTTTTTAGTTGCGTTTGAATTTATTTCGAGTGGAATTTTCAGTTATAACTAAAATACCCGAACGCGAGTACGTGCAAGACTTGACTACTAATCATAATTAAGAGTTTTAAGAATGATATCTTCATCATTATTATTATAAATACTGTTGATCGATGAATTATATAATTTCTGAAATAAATGAGAATATGGCATTGATAAATTATATACATTCTGCCACAAAGAACACTAGTATAATTATTTATGGTGCATTTACACTCCATTTACTAGTACGGCTTTTACGATATTTGCGTTCAGAGATAAAGGTCTGCACGGGCCGGGCCTCGGTCCGAAGCTCGAGCACGGCCCGGCCCGCGGGCCGGGTTCGGGCCGATTTGCTTTAACGTCATTCGGGCTGGGCTCGGGCCTTGCTTCTGAAGACTCGGGCCGTAATTTTTTTTCCTGGAGTATCGGGCCGGGCCGAGCCTAACTTACTTCTTCCGTAGAAACCGAGACTGATTTCATTCTTTTTAGTCTTCACGGACCAAAATAATCAGTTCCTGTTGAATCTCCCCATATGAAAATCCTTTTCTCGACGTGGAAATAAGTCTGTTCACAAATCAGTAAAGTTTGGCTTTGTCCAAAAATTTTTGCAAAATATTTGCAATAATTTTTTTTTTTTTTTTTTTTTTTTTTGGGGGGGGGGGGGCTGAACTCTTCCGGTAGACTAAAGATCAAATGTTCTGTAGAAATTCACCCGAATATACTTTTAAGTCGTCATTATTCTACAATTAAACATTAGAATTTATTCTTTTTAAAGAATCGTAGATCACTAGGCGTCTCAAAATAGAATTAATCACATAAAAAAAAAAAAATAAAATAAAATAAAATAAAATAAAATAAAATAAAATAAAAATGATTATGACGAAATTTTTGTTTAAACTGAAAACTGCTTTTTTTTTTTTTTTTTTTTTTTTTTTTTTTTTTTTTTAACCGTTCATTCATGCAAAATGAATGCAACAATACGCGAGAAAAAAAATACATTAAACATTTACATCTGCTAAGAAGGAAAAGTATTTTTTTCTTTCCAATGTCTTAAAAGATTTTACTTTTACCGTATACCATTTTTTAGATTTTTTTTTTTTTAATGCATTAATAAAATTAATGATAACTGAAACATTTACATACAACAAAGAAAGATTCATTAAAAGCGTAAATATCGCAACCTATGGCACTGCTGCATAAATAAAGATTTTAAACATGAAAGAAGAAAAAAAGACTAAGTTTTTTTTTTTTTTTTTTTTTGGGGGGGGGGGGGGGCTGAACTCTTCCGGTAGACTAAAGATCAAATGTTCTGTAGAAATTCACCCGAGCCGGGCCGGATTCGGGCCGAATTAAAAAAAAAATTTCCGGTCCGGGCCGGATCAGGCCAAAATTTTAATTTTCGGGCTCGGACAAAACTTTAATTTCCGTGCAGACCTCTATTCAGAGGCTGCTTCACCACTCAAAAACGTGCGCTCGCTAATGTTAATCCTATGGGAGAAATCTTTTTAAGCATACAGTTTGCGTTTTGATTATTTAAATTTTATTTATTTTGTATTGAATACTTGAGGTTATTATATACAAAGACCGTTTTTTAATTTTTCAATTTTGTTTGCAGATTTTTTTTAAAAATCTTTAGGGATATTTTTACCTTTGGAATCTGTTTTGAAAATAAAAATATCCCCAAATATTTTTTGTATAAATCTGTCGTTTTATCCCGAATTTTTGACAATTTGTTGCTTTTAATCAATTTTTTTTAGGAACTTTGCCGGGGTTTTTTCGAATTTTATGACAAGTTCGGCATTTTTTCGCGAATTTTTCGACGAAATTTGTCATTTTTTTGCGTATTTTTCGATGAAATTTGCCATTTTTTCACGATTTACGACAGAACTAGCCATTTTTTCGTGAATCTTGACGTAATTTGCCATTTTTTCGCAAATTTTGACAAAATTTGTCAATTTATCGAATTTTTTAAACAAAATTTGCCGTTTTATCGCGATATTTTTGACGAAATTTGCCGTTTTATCGCGAATTTTTTGACGAAATCTGTCGTTTTCGCAAATTTTTTGACAATTTGTCATTTTATCGTGATTTTTAGACAATATTTCTCGTTCTTTCAAGATCTTTTGAGGAAATCTGTCTTTTTTCTGTTAGGTCTACAGAAGGTTGATGGCTGTGGTCCCCTGTTTCATCAAGAGATACACATTTATACTGTGAATTTTGAATTTTTTTTAAATAAAATTTTTTGTAATTTTTATGTTTTTGTAAAATTTAAAACTGCACTCCAGTCTATAAAATGTCATCATTAGAATTTTTCTATTTTTTCTCTTTATATTTGGCATCTGAAGTTGAAAAAAATTTTCCTCCTTTTTTTCTTTGGTCCACTTTCATGCCTGTTAATTACATGATTTGCTAGTTTAAATAATTATTAGCTTGATTTTAATGAATTAATTTTTTTTCATTTCATTTAAATCTATAGTTTGAATAAGTTGTCTTATATAGAATTTAGATCAAGATTTGTTAAGAAAATTGTGTTTGACTATAAATATCTTGCACATTTTAGGAATAGAGGACATAAGAAAGCAGGCATAAGTCCATCCTTTTAAAGCTTTATATATATATATATATATATATATATATATATATATATATATATCAAGTATTGAATTTTAAAATTAAAGTGCTAATAGAGAACTTAAGCTAAAATATGTTAAATGGTTAATGCTATTTATACTTATCCAGGGCTTGAAATTCAATTTTTCGAAGGAGGGGAGTCTCCCTACCAACATTTATAAATGGAGGGGAGTTTGGCTGTTTGGGAGGGAGAAAAAAGGTTTAAAATCTGCATTATTTTATGTGCTATTTAAAGAATTACCAGAATACAGACATAAAAAAATATCACTGAAGCAATTTTTATCAACAATTCAGAATAATTATGCGAAATGTGTAAAAAAAACTTTTACAGTGTTTAGTTTTTACTGGTGGTAAATTCCCTCCCGGTGCTAGTTATTTTTGTCACAGGTCTAATTATTATTTTAGTAATAATTAATAAAACTTCTAATTAATTTAATAAATTTATATTTATAATTAATGATTCATAATTATAATTAATTATGTTATTTTTCTGCATTTTAAATGTGCAAGATACAAATTTAATCATAAAATAATACTTATTTGAGTGTAGAAGATAAGAAGTACCACTATTGTTTGCATTTCTTTAAAAAAGGGGCAAGTCAAATTCATCGAAAAAGATTTTCTTAAAAAATGAATACTTTGCTGAGTAAAGGGATACTTTCTGTTTAATACATGGCTGCTTTCAGGAATTGCGCTCACTCAGAAAGATTTGGAGCTGTCAGAAACTGATTTTAGAGTAGCAAAGAAAAAATATTGAAGCAGGAAAATTAGTTTGTTGAACAGAAAAATGAACTCCCCGTTATATTATTTTGGGGGGGGAGAAAGGAGAGAGAGGTTCCCTTTGACGAAAGTTGCATTTTTTCGCTATCTTTTGGTGAAATCTGTCTTTTTTTACGATCTTTTCACGAAATCTGCCGTTTTTTTCGGGATTTTTTGTCGAAATTTGCCGTTTTTTCGCGATCTTTGGATGAAATCTGATGTTTTATCGCGATTTTTTTTTACGAAAATTGCCGTTTTTCGCGATATTTTCGGGAAATTTGTTGTTTATATTGAATCTTTTGTCAAAATTTGTAGTTTTTTGCGATTTTTGGACGAAATTTGGTGTTTTTTCGTGAATTTTCTGAGGAAATTTGCCGTTTTTTCGCGATCTTTTGATGAAATCTGATGTTTTATCGCGATTTTTTTACGAAAATTGCCGTTTTTCGTGATATTCTGGGGAAATTTGTCATTTATAGTGAATCTTTTGTCGAAATTTGTCGTTTTTCGCGATTTTTGGACGAAATTTCACGTTTTTTAGCAACCTTTTTGACAAAAATTGCCGTTTTACAGAATTCTGTGACGAAATTAGGCATTCTTTCGTGAATCTTTTGACGAAATTTGCCGGAAATTAGTTGTTTTTTCGCGATCTTTTAACAATATTTGCTTTGCCGTTTTTTAGCAAACTTTTACGAAATCATGCGTATTGTGAAACGTGTAAGAGCTGTTTCTTTTGTGTCATCTCCGATCTTTTGAGTAATTTACGCGCAATAGCGCATCTGCGGCATCACCGTTTCATAATTTTTGGAATTGAATGCGTTTTTTTTTTTTTTTTTTTTTTTTTTTTTTTTTTTTTTTTTTTTGTGGGGGAGGGGGGGGGGGGAGAGTGGAAATTCCGAACAGAATCACCTCTATTTCGCCGCGGAAAATTCAACGAAACTCGTTAAATCATTGCAGGAAAAAAATTGCAAAATTTGTCAATCAGTCGCGGGAAAAATCGTGATTTTCAATGATTTTTCGCTGTAAAAAAACTCGCAAAATGTGTCGATTACTCGCACGAAAATATAAAATTCACAAAACGGTCGTGGGAGTTGACCATAGTTTCAAAATGCAAAATTTTTTTGGCGGGAACCTCCCGTCCACATTATACTTTTGGGCGGGATTTCAAAATTTTGGGCGTGAATCCCGCCATCCCGCCCTGAAATTCAAGCCCTGTATATCTATTTGACTATTAATTAATATCTAAAAATTTATTAAGAAATATTTAGATGTGTAATTTTTAAGTTATTACTAGAACAGTTTACTTTCTACTAGGATAAGAAAATTTGTTGGGTAAGGTCTTTTGTAATGAATTTTTTAATAATTTAAAATTTGACTTTTTGTTAACATGCTAAGATATGATTTCTTTCTATTGATTGTTATAAATAAACCATCTAAATTTATAAATTAAATTTATACATAATTTTTTGTGTATGATTCAAAAAAGCAGATGTCTTTTATTGACAACTAAAAATGTTTTCTGGCTATCTATGCATACAAATGTATATGCATGAATGAAAGTGGAAAAGATCTAGATTTTTTTATTTTATTTTTAAAAATTAATAATATAAATGTGGTGGATCGAAATTAAAATGGAGTTCTACTGGTGTATCTTCCAAAAGTTTATTAACTTTTTGAGATCTAGAAAATTGTGCTTTGTAATGTTAAATTCACACCAGAATTTTTTAATAATATTTTTCAATAATAATAAAAAAAGCAATTTTACAGCTTTGTTCACTGATGTTATAAAAGTATAATTTGTTCAAAAATTCTGGTATAAATTTTGATTAAATTTAAATGGAATAAAAACTATCTCACATTATAAAAGGTTAAAATATAAATCCCTATATATGATTAATAAAATACTCTTGATTAAATTTAAAATAATGATTGATAATTTCTCAACATTAATGCGTGGAAATTTTTTCAGAGAGAAAATTCACCTTGAATATATTTCAAATGAAAATCAAATTTTGAATTGCTTAAAAGGCGCAAATGCCAACTTAGTGAAAAAGGTTTCATGTCGGGAATCAAACCCGGGCCATCAGTATAGCACACTGATGTTCTACCGACTAAACCACATGGAAGACACCCAACAAGGAACTTTTCGCTATTACATGTTGGCAAGGCTACAAACGCAGCACAAGATGGAATACAATCCGCGAGCCATCGATCTGGGGCAATCACGAAACTCAAATTAATCCAGCATCGAATGAATATCGATGATTCAACGATCAAACATTGATTGATTCAATCGATGCCGGATTAATTTGAGTTTCGTGACTGTCCCAGATCAGTGGCTCGTGGATTGTATTCCATCTTGTGCTTCGTTTGTAGCGTTGCCAACATGTAATAGCAAAAAGTTCCTTGTTGGGTGTCGTTCCATGTGGTTTAGTCGGTAGAACGTCAGTGCGCTATACTGATGGCCCGGGTTCGATTCCCGGCATGGAATCTTTTTTACTAAGTTGGCATTTGCGCCTTTTAAGTAATTCAAAATTTGATTTTCATTTGAGATTTCTCAACATTTTAATCAAAATTTATTTAATTGCTGTTTTTATTCCCAAGTACTTGGATTTTGAAACCAGTTATGTTGAAAGCAAGCACACATTGACATCTATTTGCAACAAAATGTGGATCAGTAACTATCCCTAAACAGATTTACACATGGTTGGAATGCCTTCAACTTTGAAGGTCTGACAAAACTCAATAGAACATGGTGATCACATACATACAAACTTAGACCTTTTAAAAGAGCCGTCAGGGGCATAAAAGAAATAAAAAGGAATGTCGGTTCTGTAGCCTGTTAAAACAACTTAGATACACTAACATAAGATAAGATAATTAGATTACACTAACATAATAATATGCAACAATTATTTTATTATTCATTGTAAAATTTTTAAAACATACTAATTAGGTGAAATAATTGCCAAAAAAGTTTGTATTTTTCATAAATTTAATTTAAAAACTTACATATTTTATCCAATTTGATTCTATGCAGTTCTTTTTCGCAAGAATGTACTATCCAATGGAATGCAATGAGCCTAGGGTTGTGGTTTAAGTAATCTGCCAGGGTGGGTTTTGATATGACAAGCATGAAAAACTAACACACTAAACAAATTTTAATAACAATAAGTAAACATTAAGTAAGCAATGATTTTATGTAATATTTTATTTAAAATTATGATATTTTAATAATTATAAAAAATATATTAACTGAAAAAAAATATTTTCGAATTTTCAATCAGATGAAAATTAATTTGTGCAATTAAATAGTTCGGATCAATTTTACAACTCAACATGCTGTGGCACATACCTGTTCAGCACATTTATTTATAGCCAAATGATTTATGAGTCTGAGTGTATGAAGCATTAGAAAATGGTCCGTTTTGTAAATCTTTCATGGGCTCTGTTTGCAGTCTGCAATCAATTAATTTTGCTGCTCAAAATGCCAAGTAGCACCAGTAATTTTTTAGTACAATTTTGATCTCATAACAAACGTGATAAGGAGTCTTTTATTATTATCAGATAAATTTGTTTGTGATTTGTGAGAATTGGTTGTGTAAACAATTTTGGAGCAGAAATGTCTTGTCCCTGAAAGGGTTAATTGATAGTCAGCTAGATGGACTTGATAGCAAAATCATTACTAGAAGAGAAAGTTTTAAAGGAGGCTCAGACAAAAAGCTATTGCATCTAATGATACCATTTCGCCATTTGGGTTCCTTCCTATGACACTAAAGTTAGGGGATTCTTAACTTTCATAAAATATATCAGAATAATCAGCACTGGCAAGTAACCACAAATTCTCTTTGAAGCTACATGTGAGCTAAATCAATTTGTACCCCAGTCAACCCTTGTCCTTGATGGTCGGGATGCAGGTATTGTTTCATGCTTTAATTCCATCTATTATGCAGATTTTCAGTATGAGGCATAGGTTAATTTTTTTTAGAAGATCGAGCCAATTTCATTTAGTTTTATAATAAAAAAATACTTTTATATGTTGAAGCAAAGCATATTTTATGAAGATTTTACTTTTTTTTTTTTTTTTTGAACGACTTCTTGTTTTGTAAATGTTTAGCATTACAAAACACAACATTATAATAACATTAATAATCCGATTTCAATGTTAATGGAATGTTTATCGTCTAGATTACAGTAAAATTGATGCATATTATCTTGTTATATATATATATATATACACACACACACTTTACTTTTGTATTGAAAATTTATCTCAATGTCTTTTATCAAAGTATATTATAGCTAAGTTTAGTGCATTTAATGTTTTCTTTAAGGTATTCAATGTTGATATTTATATATCTACATTAAAAATATCTGCACTTTTCTAAATTTAATTTCTTACCCCCCTCCCCCCCCCAAAAAAAAACCCTTAAGCTTTTAAAAGTAATAGTGAAATTAAAAAGATTTTAAATAAGAGAAAAAAAAATGTTCTGTTCATGTGAGCTTAGTGTATCCTTTTTAGAAAAGCACAGTTCTACCCTCCCCCCCAAAAATAAATAAATAAATAAATAAATAAATAAATAAATAAAAGTTACTCTTTTAAAAAGTTGCCCTTAAAAATAATATGCTATGTATATATACTAATTATTTATGTACATTAAATAGTAAATTTTAAAAATTATGTGTAATATTGTTATGTGTGACATTTAATGTGAACAGAAAATATACAATATAAACTTAACTCAGTCTTTCTTAAAAAAGTGACTAAAAGAATAAGAAATATGTTACTATTTTGTATGATTACTTTACCAATCAGGTAGATTGTGTTGAAAATAATGGTATGTTACTATAGTTAAAAATATGTTTTATTTTAAACTTCTTAGTATTTTGGGTTGTAATTTCAACTTGTAACATCTCTTCTATTATTTTAGTTGCCTTTTAAGCAAAACAGTGAGTGACATTTTAAAGCTCATATTGTACATGTACATATTTTGTCTGGATCAAGGTGAAATTTTTCAAATCAGTGAAGTATTTTGGGTTTTTTATGGGTTTTTTCACGAGCATTTTGACATCATAATTTAAACCCATTATAAATTGAAACATGTCAAAAATCACCAACCCTGTAAATGGCTTTTTTTTTTTTTTTTTTAATCTTAGCTTTTAGATGATTTTATAAAACTTCCTATAAATTACTTTGTATTGAAAATATATTTGAATATTTTTTATCAAAGTATCGTTATATTATAGCAGCTAAGTTTAATGCATTTAACTTTTTCTTTAAGGTATTCAATGTTGATAAATCCTGTGTGTGGAACAAACTACAGCAAATCGATTGGAACAGTTCATTATATTATTGTATCATATTTCTACAAAAAAAAAAAAAAAAAAAAAAAAAAAGTGAAAAAAATTATATTAATATAACCATGTATAATAATTTAATGTAATTTATTTATTATAATAAATGTATTTCTGTATTTTAATTGTTTGTTTTTTGATTATTTCTGATTCACAATTATCTTTATTTTTTTAATATATTAAATAAAATCAACAAGCTTAAGTTTTAAGTACGTTTTTTCTAAATACACATGTATCAATATTTTTTATTATTTTCTCTGCCAGTGGCTAATATGTAGAAGTTTTGTTAAATACTGTTTGTTCATAATTGTAAAAATTTATAAATTTATTGGATTCATTTTAATTTATCAATCAATCCTTTTTTTTTTCATATTGAAAATGATACTTAATGATTTTCAATTTATGCATGTTTTTTGTAGTCAATTAAACTTCTACATATTTGTTTGTGTCGGCCCATTACTTGTATTCCACTTCAATACTAAATGTAAATTCATACATTTTGGATAATCAATGATTGTGCTGCAACTGTATAAGTCATTTAGAGAATAAGTTGTGAATAATTCGATATTGTCTTCAGATTTTTTGCAGTTGTATTAAATTTGTTACAAAATATTTTTATATATATATATATATAGGAAATATGTTTAAAAAACACAAGTATAGTAATATGTATATTTTTGTATATCAACTCAAAATCTAAATATTCAAAACTTATTCTGCAATAAATTATTCATAATTTCATTAATTCTTTAGTCCCCAATGGCATTTTAAATCACCATTAAAATAACTTGTTCTAAGATTCATTTGGTACATTGATTGTAGTAATACAATTTAGAATGAACTATACTTATTTTACATTATTTTGTTGTAAAAACATTATTGGTTGCAAAAAACAAAAATATTTCTAAAAGGATGATTTATTTTGCATTTTCATCTTTTTAACTATTTTGGCATTGAAAGAATAGAGGGGGGGGGAGAGAAGTTTAAGTTTGGAAATATTTCTATATTTCAATTGTAAGAGTATTATATTTGTACATTTCTTTATTTTATAAATTACAAAAAATAAAAAAAATTGATTGGAGTTATAAATATTGTTCAGAATCCCTATATATTCAAATTTAATTAATTTTATTTAGCAAAATTCTTCTAAAATTTATTAAATTATTGTGTAAATCTTCTAATGTTCAATCTTCTAAAGCTTCAAATGTTCACGAAAAATGCTTTGGAAAACGAAAGTTTCACAAATTCATAATTATGAACATAAAGGATTAAAATCCCAACATACTGTAGTAAACTTTTCAGTAATTAATTGATTTATAATAATTAATTAATTGATATTGTAAAAAATCTATTAAGTTAACTACATACAGAATTTCTAAAAGTCTGTTATTAGTATTCTACATTTTAAACTATATACTAAGTTTTGCAAGAATAACAAAACACTATTTTTTCATTTTTAAAAAATCACAAAAGTTTGATTTGCTAGGAAGTGGCAGTTTTAAGCATTTAACTGAAAATAAGAAAATTTAGATAAATTTGTATGTTGAGAGAAAATAAATTCTAATTTACAAATGACAAGAATCTTGGAAGTAATTGTAAAATTTTGGTCAATTTTTAAAATTTTATTTGAAAATATGATTTTTTTAAAAATACATTGATGTTCTTGTTTAATAAATATCGATATTATAATATGAAAAAGAAACCCATGTTATACATGGATAATAATTTATATTGCATGATTAAGAAATTTTATTCCAGTGCAGTAATGAATTATTTGTTATATGGCTAAAAGAAAAGTTGGTTCCTGGTTGGGCATAATCAATATTACATATTATTCTGTTTATATTTTTTAATTTATTATTTATTGTACAAGAACAGCTAATTATTTATTTTATTTTTTTAAGACTGAGACCAATTTGATACAATTTGACATGTACTTCTAATATTCTTGTTACATAAAATCGAAATTTTTATTTCTAATTTATTACATACATTTTTAATTTATAGTTTTATAACCATGAGAAATATATATGAGCTTTTTTTGTCTGATTTTTAATAAGGTCAAATAATCATATATATATATGGAGATTCTTCTTTAAAAAGTTCTTTTGAACACATAAGTAAATAAACTCGGAGGTAAATTAAATTCTGACACCGTTTTTAAACTTTTAAATGACTTATATTAAACGTTAATATTTACAAAAAAGATATTTACATAAGACTATTTACAAAGCAAACAATCATAACTCTAATTAATCAATTACATCTTATACGGGAACTCGTCTTCATCTTACGTTCTTTTTACACCAACTTAAAACTAAAAACATTCCATTCTCCTTTCTTCCGTTCAGTTCTTTTTTCTACCGCTTAAATCGTCTGGCTTCTTAGGAATTAATAGTTTCTTCAAAATCGTCTGCCTCACTGAGAGCCTGTTCATCAGAGTTGCGATGCGTAGAAAATAATATGCAGATCTAATAGTGGAGGAGATTTCCCATATATATGTTTGTTATATAAACTTTATATACAGTGGCGCCAACTTGTATGGGTCCATCAGGTGCGAGCCCACCCAATAATTTGATATCTCCATCCACTCATTAATAATTGAGCCCACCCAATAAGTTTGTATTTGTTCAAAAAATTTTGAGCTCACCCAATATTTTTCAAAAGTTGGCGCCACTATATATATATATAAAGCTTATATAACAAACTGAAAATATGGTTAAATAACTTATCTAAAATTTATAGTCAAAAGACCAAGCATGTCCAGAGTGTTTTTGAATTTGACTGACAAATTCAGAGTAGTTATTGTGGTTATTTAACTGTATTATGATTTTATTAACATGTGGCTGTAAAATATTTATGTACTATCATTTGATTTTATTATGGATTTATTAGTATATGTTTATAAAATATGCAAGGTGTTACCGAATTTGGGCAACAAAATCAGAGGGTTTCTAGTAGGCATCAAGAGAATGAAAAATTTTCATGGAACATGGGGTGGTTTCAAACGACGTTGAGTGAGAGAAAATCACAAAAATAGTTAAATGTGTGTGTTGAGTAGAACAAATAAATAGGAAAACATTTATTTGATCTAAGCAGGAATATAATGCATTACAATTCGACATCAGAAAAGACATGACAAGAGATTTTTAAAGGTATTGTTCTAAATTACATGTGCGAATATCATTGCATAGCAATCCTGTAGATGCTTTCTGTGCAATTACCTTCGTGGGCTCAATTTCAAACAATTCCTATGAAAATTCCTTGTCATGTCCTTCTGATGTCAAACTGTAATGCATTGTAATCCTGCTTAGGTCAAATAAATGTCTGTCTGCTTATTATTTGTTCCACTGAATGTAACACCCTTCCTAACTACTTTTGTGAATTTCTCTTCTCAATGTGGCTTGCAACCATCAGATGTTTTATGACAATTTTTCATCCTCTTGATGCCTACTGTCACCTCTCTCAATTCACCGATCAAATTCAAAAACATCCTATATTTTGGTCATGTATTAATAAAACCATAATGCAATCAAATGACCGTACATACATATTTTACAGTCATGTGTTAATAAAATCATAATACGGTCAAAAAACCATACCATGTATATTTCACGGTCAAATGATCATCTGATACAATTACGGTCTAATGACCATTTCATACAATTACGGTCAAATGACCATTTCATACAATTACGGTCAAATGACCATTTCATACAATTACGGTCAAATGACCATTTCATACAATTACGGTCAAATGACCATTTTATACAACTACGGTCAAATGACCATATATATATGTTTTTACGGTCATATGACAATATATGTTTAATACGGTTAAGTAACCGTTATCTCGAATTACGGTCAAAATGCCGGACAGAATGCTGCCGTTCAAATGACCGTTTTCTGACGAAGAAATTTTTAACAGTGTAGATTTCTTTTTGCATAACACGTATATCCCATACTTAATGCAACATTTTAAACTATCTATAAATAAAAATATATTAATTAAATTGTGCTTTATTCTTTAAAGTAAATATTACAACATTTAAATTTTCTATAAAGCATAAAGCATTTTTTGAATCATTGTCAGTTTTAAATTCCATGCTTATTTATTTTATTTTTAGGAAATATTTAGTGAAATCACATGATTTTAGTCGTATCTCATGCAAGGAAACTAAAAAATATACTAATCTAAATGTCAAATTTATAACATATAAACTAGTAACTGTAAATCAAAATAATCTGTAATACAAAGTACTTCAAAAGTTTAAATGAATTGTTTATTTTATTATATTGCGAAAGAAAGACGGTTATATCCTATATTTTTAAAACTTAAGTCACTTTGTTTGTAAAATGAAGAATATGAAACATCATAAGCATGGATATTTTGTACGGGGTTAATTGATTGGTACATGTTTAATTAACATGTTAAGTGCTACGTCTGTCACCGATGACTGACAGTGAAATTTCTATTTAGATCGCGTCATTCACTGATGACTGACAGTCTAAAATATGATATAAAACTAAAGAACATACATTGTTTTAAGTAATTACCGAAAATGTATTTAAAATTTATACTTAACTTTTATTTATTACCGGATTATACTTAATAATTACTTAAAACATCATATATATTTAGCTTCAGTGCCAGTCACTGAAACACTCAATGTGTTAACCGTTTCAGTCCCAGAGGATTTTGTAAAAACACTGTCGAAAAATCCCAAGCAGCGCTATTGCACTTATTTTATTTTACGCCGAAACCACCGATGTAGCGCGATAGCCTTCTTTTATTTTATGCCAAAAAGCCCAAAGCAGCACTTCTTTTATTTTATGACGATAAATCTCAAGCGGCACGATAACCTTTCTCTTATTATATGTCGATAAGTCCCAATCGGCGCACCATCAGTGGTCCAAACGCGCGAAATGTGCTGGGTTTCCTCGACATAAAATCTGAACAGCGCAATCGTGCTGCTTGGGACTCAAACTATTAATCTGGTACCACCAAAATTGATAGAAACACATAAACAAGCAAAATATCCATTTTTTTACTACAAAGACGAAGAAGAAGCATTTTTGAAGCGCAGAGATGCAAGTTAGTTGTATAGACTAATAGGCGGTCAAATGAACTTTACAGGCGTGGCGCTGGAAATGCGCTGACAGGATAGTTACAAGTTCAGTTAAAGACTCTGAAAAACCCAGATACGCGATCCTAAACAAGAATGGCCAATTCTGTGATAGATCTGAACTGCTCTAATGGTAACATTTTCTACGAAGCAACATGTTAAATTATCAAACAGATTGTTTCCGATTCCAAGCGTGGTACTTTTCTATTTTAACACGTCCGTTAAAAACTTTCCTTTCATCATTTCAACATCGATATTACCGATTGAAATGGTGACTTTTAAGCATCTTTTTTTAATGTATGCTAGACCCATGTAGGTGCTGAATTTTCCTATAATTTTGAAATTGTTCACAGTAAAATCTGCATATAGAGGACGTCTGGCTAGTGTTCTTAACCTGGAGCACACAGCTAAATTACTGGTTGTGATGCGTGCAGTGATATCATTGACGATCTCAGGTTTAACAGCTCAGTAATATATTGATCACATCTTCACATCTTTGCATTATTCTTCCTGACATGCCACTCGCACAGGCTGATTTCTCCGTAAAAAATGCAAACCTCTATGTAGTTATAACTACAAAGTGTTCCAGAAAGGGCTCCCTAATCTTGAAATGGCATAACTTCGAAATAGTGAGAGATAGAAATGTGAAACAGGTTGAATGTTATACATATAGGTCTGGAATTTGTTATACAAAAAATTTGAAAAAAAAAATAGTTCCAATATTGGATAATAGGTGGCAGCACAAGCACATGGAGCTTTAAATGGCATTTGAAGTACAGAAATTTCATTCGTGTGTCTGTTTCATTGCTGACACGTGTAAAAAAGTCTTTTTGTGGGATTACTTGAAGGACGCTGTTTATTCTAAAAATCCCCAAACGTTGGAACAGCTTGAAACAATTCATCTGTGAGGCATGTGCATCCATTTCAGTATTTTTGCAACAAGTGATTTCGAACTTTACCTTTAGGTTGCGTCATATTGTTGCTGAAAAAGTTGTGAAGAAAACCATTGTAATTTGATTTTTATCTCAGTTCAAATAGCTCACTTTCAGGAACTATTTCAAAGACACAGCTTTGTGATTGCAGTGCTCTCTAGCGTCCAATATTGGAACTATTTTTAAAACTGATGTATAAAAATTCCAGACCTATCTGTCTAACATTCAGCTTGTTTTACATTTCTATCTCTCACTGTTTCGAAATTATGTCATTTCGAAGTTGCGGAGTCTTTTCTAGAAAACCCTGTAGATTACTTGTATGCTTTTTAAAATTTTCCTCAGATCAAGGTAGCCCGCTAAATGCTCCAGTACCAAAATATTTGAGGTCTTGAACAATAGATATCGACTGACTGACTAAACCTTCTTCACCCTTCTTTCCCTCACTAATTTCTTCATAATTTTCTATTTAGAAGTATATGGTCAATCAAGGGAATATTATACATTAGTTGATGGTATAAACATCTGATATATAACTGTTGAACATTAAAGAATTTTACGAATTTGAAATGAAGTATGTCAAGTTTAGACTACCAATAAAATATGCTACCAAAAAAGAAAGGTTTTCTCACGGTATTTCGTTTTCAATTTTTTATGCTAAAATATGAGTCTAAATTTTAATTTATTAAAACAATACAATGAACATACTCATCGTTTGTTACACATGTTGTAAGGAAAAAAAGAATTTGAATATATCCGAACATATTAATTGAATTTAATTTTCTTCGATTCAAAAATACCGCGATAAGCTACGAGAAGAACTTTAACTCCATCTAATGGCAATAGATGAAGATACTATGCAATCTTCTACAGAGCAAAGAACCTTTTCATAATGGAATCATATGGAATCATAATGGAAAAGACTTTTGATTATATAGGCAATTTCTTTTGTAGAAAAATGGTTGAATTCACATTTATTTTTATACCTTTATTCTTCACTTTAACTCTCTCTGACAGTACGTGCCGAAATTTTCATCGAAGGAAAATTTAAGCTGCATGACTCCATAAATTAAATTTATTGGAAAATGTTTCATTAACTATCAAATATTTAATTCAGATACTTTAAATCTTCATAGTGTAGATCTGTAATCAGGAGATAACAACTGTTAAAATGAAGTGTACAGCTGCATGGCCGTCATCTCTTGCCTCATTCTTCACACATTAAATATAGTATTATAACAAAATTATTTTTCCAGCTCCATAATGAGAAACAAGTCTTGTGGCTGATCCCTTGTGCTAATTTCAAAGGTAATAAATATTTACTTACCTATTTATATAAAATTATTTTTGAATAATTACATTAATGTCCGCAATTTCTCATTGAGCAACACAACGAACAGCATAACCGATGTTAATAAAAAATAAGAAGGATTTACAGGGTGTCCAACAATTAAGATCCGGATATCAAAATAAAATTTCTCAAAAGCAAAGATTGATAGAATTATGCGGCAAACGTTTTGTTTATTTGTTAAGTTGTAAAAATGTTATACAGAAGTTTTTAGTGGTGAATATTTTTAAAAGATTGTGTTCTGACTGCAAAGAATTCTTGACTTGACATTTTTCTTGTTTTAGATTGCTTGCAGAGAACGCGTTTTAGGACATACTGTGTCATATTTTAACGATTTTTTGGAATTATATTTTTAAAATTTTGAAATTCTTAAAATTTAAAATCGTTAAAATATGGCAATGTACACTGAAAATCTCGTTTTCTGCTAGCAATTTAAAACAAGAAAAATGTCAAGTCAAGCATTCTTTGCAATCAGAAGACAGCAATCTCAAAACATTCATTGAAAAAAACTTCTGTAGGGAGAAGTTGGATAAAACCGGGTAGGTGTATAAAACAGAGAACCAGGCTTTATGGCTTTATTTGTGGCCGTGTCTAGCCGAAATTCTTAGAATTACTTTTAGGCGAGATGCATACCAGCTGCCAGTATCCAGCGGTCGTGTAGACGAACTCATTTCGCAGTGGTGATTTTTTTAAATATTCACGTGAAGATGTTAAAAATTCGACGTCTGCGATATTACATTACCAATCCTAAATACCTAAGGATTTAGATTTGATAAGTATAACGTATGATAGTCTAATTATTTACTCGTTATTTTAAGGTTTTGTATTGGTATCTACGAGTTATCTGAACAATACTAGAGGGCGTCAAAATGGCGTCATACATCAAAATGGCGTAGTCGGACAAAGCCGGGATGCAGATGGTCGGACATAACCGGGAAGTTTCCGGTTTTGGAAAACTCATTTATTTGCGTGATTGAAATAGAATTAACTTGTTTATGCATTATTTGACGATCTATAAATATCTAAAAACTATACAAAAATATTATTTAAATTAAGTTGTTATACAGAAGATTGTTTTTAGTCATTTCTATTGCAAAATCTATCCTTATTTCTATCCCTTAAAAATTAGAACTCGAACAAAAAAAAAGCATGGAAAAACAAGACAAGAAGAACTTATTCCTGAAGCGAAGCTTTCCATGATGCCAGAAAAGAAAAGTAGAAAAACTGATGTGAAAAAGTAACGTCCTAAGAAAAAAAAAACCCTTGACATTAAACGAGGAAGAAGATGAAAATGAAGCATGCATCTTTTGCAACGGCTTACAAGAATGATCTAAACCTATGGAGAGTTGGATACAGTGCCTTTATTGCAAAGGGTGGGCACATGAAGCATGCAGCAATGCAAATGAACACGATCGAACTTTCATTTGTGATTTTTGTGTCTAACAATTTTAATTCTTAAAGCATAACTTAACTCATTTTTATTTTATGTAGATTTGATATAGATTCACATTCTGCAAGTATAATATATCAATTTCCCTTTAATAAATAGTATTATTGCAAAATTATAATGTGCTTTTAATTATTTTTTCTAGTTCCCGGTTTTATTCGACTTGGTCGGACAAAACAGGGACATTGCTTACTTCTAAAAAAAGTGTTGTTATGATCTCAATTTCTTTTGTTCGTGACTGAATGAATAATTTTTTTCCCCTAAGGAATCAATTTATCATTTTAATACTAATTTTGATTGTTTTGTTCTCATAGTGCACAATAATAAAAATAAAAACATTAGGTTCCCAGTTTTATCTGACTTTCCTCTGTAACATTTTCACAGCTTACCTAATAAACAAATCGTTTATCGTATATATTATTGCAACTGAAAAAAGGGTTTTTTGCTGCTACTCGCCATTGCGGCAAATCGCGACAAAATGCTTCATTTGGCGAATAAAGGAACAATCAGACTCGCGAAATTGCGAGTACACAATTTTTGCTCTTTTTTGTGCGTGGTTACAGCTGAGATTCTTATCCACGCTACTGTACGATTGATGTGGATTTTCAATTTCAATCGCACCGTGACATATACATTGTTATTTATAGAGATAAAGACTCAAGACCAATTCAGCCAAAGACACAGAAATGATTTTTACGATATGTATTTCTTTGTTGTCAGTTTATCACTATCTATTTTCCGGTAAAGTTACAACTAAAATTACTCGCATTAATCATCTTCAAATCGAGAAAAGTTTTGTTGAAATACGGCATTGAATTTGCCATTTACTATACTGCAAAGAATCTGGTTCTACATCTTCCGGTTATAGTAAAAATCTCATGTCAATTTACCTTTAAAAGTATGTTTGAAACATTTAGACATTTATTAAACATTTAGAATGTACTTATTTTTATTACTTTTTGCAGCGTATAGTAGAATTTCTATTTTTTAAGCAATGACAAAAAATTATGGCATTTTAGAACGCATTGAAAAAACAGAAATACAATTAGGGGTTAAAGGTAGATTTTTCAGTGTTTCACACCAAATTTATTTTGCTAACATTTTTTTTTTCATTTGGCTAATGTTTTTATTTCTTATTCGACAAATCGCTAATGTTGCTAAAAAGTCAACGAGAGTTTTGAACAGAAATACATATAAAGTTAATCATAAAGTGTAGTCAAGATGGAACATTGCTTTTTAGAGAGATCCCAAAAAAATCCAAATTTGCTATATAATCATGCAAGATGTAACGGGAGGCAAGTGTATTTAAAAGAATTTATTCCCTTAATTAGTCATTTCATAACTTCATTTTAATATTTATGAGCAGTTTCTTATGAGAAACTTATTTAGGATTTTGCATATAAAGGGAATTATTCCGAGTAGTGCACTTTAAAGTGATATATGAAACATTAAATACTCTAAAACTACATTAATTAGGAATCGGACATCTTTTAATTTTGACATTATTGTCTATTCTCAAAAGACTTACTTTGAGATTCATCTGAAATAATTTCAAAGTCAATAATACAAAGACCATCGTATAATGACTTTGTTCAACTCAGGATTGTGTTCCTTTGAAAATTTGCATTTTCTGAAGCTTTGATCTTCCTAGGAACACATTCAATCGAAGAGTTATAAGCTATACTTAATGAAAGTTGCTAATCGCTAATAATGATGAATTGATATTATTCGGTCAGTCTGATTTTAAGCACTTTAGTATAAATGTTAAATTTTAATATCGCTTATGAAATTCTCAGTGTATTATAAATTTTGATCTTTGTCATGCTTTTTAAATTAAAGTATAACTTAAGTAACTGAAGACTAAAAAATAAAAATAGAAATAAAGGAAATTGGAAGACTGGGGAATCATAAAAAAGTGTTTTATCTTCGAATTTTTATTATTTTCATTCGCATTATTTTAAAAAATTGTTTATCTAATTTAAGTAAATGTGACCATGGTTTCCTGTATCATCCTAAGTAGAGAAATAATAAAGGCTCGTAAAAATAATTTAGAAGTAAATGCAGTAGCATTCAGAAAAAATTTCATGAAGTATTATCTTAATTATCTTAATTGTCTTTGTCTCACGAATAATTGTCTTATTTAAAGACAATAATAAAATAAAATAACAAAATTGTAATTTAACAAATTATAACGACTATTTGGAAAGTGATATTTTCAAAGACTCAAATTTTAAAGACTTATAAATAAAATCTATATTTAAATTAATAATAAGAATAAATTAATATTTTTAGGATAATCATAACGAGTTCTATATTACGAACGCCGTACATTTAAACATTAATATTCCTAGACCAATGATAAAAAGGCAGTACATTAAATATAGACAACTTTAACTGTTTAAAGTATGCATTTTTATTTAAGTCAATCAGACTGACTTCTGAACACCTCATGTTACGCACGACATGGATTAAACATTCAGATTCCTGGACCCATTTACAAACAAATTTTAAATGAAATTTCACTTTTACAATATTCGGAAATGCAAATTTTTCAACTTCTTAACATCGCACATTTTAAAATTTTACACCGTTGCATAGAGAAAAAAAAGCACTTTTTAATTAAATTTGTTTGAAATCTCTATCACAATTTGTTTTTAAATTATTTTTTTTTAAAGTTTTTATTACTCTTTTTGTCATCGTGGCAACAGACGTATTCAGTTTTTGGACATTAAACTTGGACCAATCAGAAAACGAATAAAATAAAAATAGAAGTATTCCGTTTTTAGACATTAAACTTAGTCCAATCAGGAAACAAATTAAATAAATAAGCTGCGGAATTCAACCAAAAAAATATCAGATATACTTTAGATTTCCCAATTCTCTACCAAGAATAGCAACAATTTTTTCCAAATAGTTCAAAAAAATCAATCACTTATTTTATTTAATCATATTCAATGCTTTACAGAATTTTGGAAAAAAAAACTATCATTTTCTAGAAAATAATGTTAAACTAAAGAAATTCAGAAAAATGATTAATAAAGCAATTTTGCCATAATAATAAAATATTGTTTTCATATAACAATTATGAAATGTAGTAATGAGTCAATCAGTGTTTTATAGTATATACTCTGGCCCTTATAACAATTTCTCAACACATAACCATCAAATAGACTAACGTATCCGATCTAAAGGAGTTTGGTTTTATTCATTTTTAAGAGCTTCCTATAAAGCCTTCTTATTCGAATAATTTTTGCTTCTTAATCTGCGATCTAATCTCTGCAACAAATGCCCTATGGGATACAAATTCTGATTTTGGTTTGGTCACTTTAGAAGTTTGACTTTTCTGTGTTTCATAAAATCAGTTACGTTCTTTAGTGTTACGTACTCAAGTACGATTTGAGTTTCGGGTCATCATTATCTTGCTGAAAATACCACATAGTAGTTATGTTTCGCTTTGGATATGGTAGCAGATGGTTATTTAATCCTTTATGGTCCGACGGTACATAGATTAAACATTTATATTCCTGGACTAATCATAAACAAATTTTATATGAAATTTCAGTTTTACAATTTTCAGTACTTCGAATTTTTTAACTTCTAAATATCGCACATTTTTAATTTTTTACACCGTCGTATACAGACATGCAATTTGTTTCATAACTGTATCTCAAATTGTTTTTAAGTTATAATTTTCTTTCTTTTTTTTAGTTTATAATACTTTTTTTTGTCATCGTGGCAACAGAAGTATTTCATTTCTCGACATTAAACATGGTCCAATCAGAAAACGGACCAGAAAAATTTAATCAGATTGACTTGTGAACGAATCATATTACGTACGACATGGATTAAACTTTAACTAGCCGCCTTTGGTGACCAGTTTGGTCTCCTTTAAATGCATAATAAGCATGAAATCATATTGCTTTCATTCATAATTTATTTTATTTGCTCATTTTTTGCCACACTAGAAGATTCTGCTAAAGAATTAGGCACATATGTCATATGCGCACCACATTGTCGAAATTAGAACAAAATGGCAATTATATGCCTCACACGATAACCCGGCTATTGTTATTTATTCTTTTAATAAACTGTTTATTTACTGTTATTTTCTTTTTTAAAATGATATAAATTGTATCGTAATAGTAATGATATATATTCCACTCGAAAAAGTAAGAATTTATATCATAAATACATATTTTGCTTATAAAACGTTGTTACATTAATAAAAAACTTTTAAAATACATTAAAAAATTTTATTTACATGTTTCAACTCTTTTTAATTGAATCCTCTTCAGAATATAAAAAATACATTTTACAATAATTTTTACATTCTGAAGATGACTCAATTAAAAAGAGTTGAAACATGCTAACAAAATTGTTTAATGTATTTTAAATGTTTTTATTAATGCAACAACGCCTTATAAGCAAAATATTTATTTATGATATAAATTCTTATTTTTTCGTTGTGGAACATATATTATTAATATTACGATATAGTTATAAATGGACGTGATGAAGACTTACTAGTGTTATTTTTCACATTGCTATAAATTGTTTTGTTGTATAATTATTAATTAAACTTTTTTTCATTTAATATTGTTTCCTTTTTAAAATAATAGAAAATAGTTAAAAAATAAATTGTAGCTGGTATTGAAAACGATGTTTTCGCCAAATTGGCGCCAGAAAAAAATCGCGCCATTGTGGTGCGTATGTGACATCTGCGCCGATAAATCAAGAACCCTATGCTAACCTTCCTCGCCAAATATTGTACCCATGGCATATTTTTGTATTTCATTCATTTCATTTAAAATATAGTAATATAATCCTTTTACTCATTTCATTTATAATGCATAACTGAAACGTTTAAAATTCATAATTTTTGTTTATTTTTTATTCATTATGTTTGAATTGGACATTGCTATTAAACAGTTAACAAATAACCGCGATTTTTGTGCCATATACGCTAACGTAATATATATAGTTATTCCTGGACCCATCATAGTCAAATTTTAAATAAGATTTCAGTTTTAAAATTTTCGAAACTGCAAATTTTTAAACTTCTAAACATCGCACATTTTCAATTTTTATACCGTTGCGTAACGAAACAAAAATGAATTTTTACATGAAATTTGTTTGAAATTTTTATCAAAATTTGTTTTCAAATTATTATCATTATTACTATTTTTTTAAGCTTTCATTACTTTTTTTGTCAACGTGGCAACAGAAGTATTCCATTTTTGGACATTAAACATGGACCAATCAGAAAACGAATAAAAAAAAAATGTTACGGAATTCAACCAATAAAAACATTCATATATACTTCAGATTTCCCAGTTGTTTGCCGAGCACAACAATTATTTTGCATATAGTTAAAAAAAATTACTTACTTTTTATTATTGATTGTAATTTACAAAATATGGTTTTTATTCCTTTAAAAATAAATCATGCATGAAAGATTAAAATTACAACTAGAAGTTTCAGTTTATATGTTTTCTGTTGTAAATAAACAATTTCTAAGCATATTCTTACATTTTATTCATCTAACTAGCAGGATCCGTTGACATATAACAATGCTATATACATATTCATATATATCATGGTATATATACGATATTTATTTTCAAAATATCAAGCTATTTTCCATATTTTCAATTTATTTTCAAAATATCAAGGTTTTGATATTTTCACATACTTAATACTTTATTTCCACAATGTTAAGACATTTGATATTTCCTACATTTGAAAATTATTTTAGAAATATCATTGTACGAAGCATAATTGATCTTTTCAGTCTAAACAAGTGCAAATGAAATTTACAACTGTTATTAACTGTGTAATAGAGATACAGATCTTCTGTCTCTAGTAAAGAATTTTTTAGCCAAAGAAGGGAACAAATATCTTTTTCAAGCTTTAAACTTGAAGACTTTATTTTTAATTTTAGAACTAACATGTGGAACAGAATTCAAAACAGATACTGAAATATAAACCGTCTAATTAAAATAATCAATTATATGCCGTGTTACTATAAATTGGTTTAATATATTCTGCTTTAGTTAATTGAATTTAAACTAAACAACGTGAATGAGAATACAAAATAAGAAAAGCTTTCTCAATCTTATTTTTCAAAATAATAAAAGAGCAATAAATTTAAATCTATTTACTGTTTTTGACTTACAATTTTTTTAAGTTGTACCCTAACCGCTTCGTAAATAAAGGAGCATCTGTACACCTGTTTCGGAAATCCTTTTCAACAAATCTCTAGTGTATTGTACATATACAATTATTCAACAAATATTCCCGACGCCTTCATGAGAGTACATAATAGAACTATTAATATCCGTTATTGGACTATTGTCAAGCATGATTTTCTCTATAAATTACGGCATTCATGATTCTATTTGAAATGCACTGCAAAGACCGTATCATGGTCAATCAATCGCTGTGCATTTTACCATAATTTCCAATAATTATAGACATTTATGAACATCTAGATGGACATATTCCCTGTTTTTGTTAGTTGGAAACCATTACATAAAGTCATGCATAATTAAACGTTGGTGTCAGTTACACTGTTTCTTCATTTAAAATCCAATTTATAACTTTGTTTTTATGGGTTAAACCGCATAGAAATAAACGTTAATGACATTTTATTTTATTACATGTATGGGTATGATATTGGCAAGCATTTAAAATAAATATTAATAAATGAATATAGTAAATGTACTAAAAAAATATTCGAAAATACTTAAGTTAATATTTGTATTAATATTATATAGAAAAGAATTTTTTTTTTCTTTAATGGATAATCTCTGTAATTACCGAAGAGTTGTGAAAGGTAATATTGGCAAATTAATGGTGACTAATTACTCAAACATTGGCTGTTTTTAGGTATGTTTATAAGCATGTAAATGCGTAGCACCAGTCGCCGTTCAGTTTGTCCGTCCGTCTGTCCGTCTGCTCGTCAATCTGTCCGCATGTATAGCAGAGCAAAATCTAAACGATCGAATCGTTTTAAATTTAAAATATATTATTCTTGCATAATTTTGTCGAGTAATTTCAAATTTTATGAAAATCGGATGCAAAGTTTAATGACAGAGACAATAAAAAGTATTCAGTTACATTACGCTCAATACGAAAAAAAAAGTTTCAAGTGCATGTTCATGATGTTATCCTCTTTTGAACATATGAAAATTGATATGCATCTATAAAGTATATATTAAAATATACATTCTGTACAACCAGTGGTGCAAAGAATATTTGTTATTAATTTACAGTGCCACGCAAAAGTGTTAAAATCCTCCCCACGTAAAGTGGGGAGGATTTTTTGAGGCGCGTTCTAATTATATTGATCTATTTCATATTTTGCTAAGGTTTACTTCAAGTTACTTGTTGTACAATAGGAAGCAATTAGTTTTTATAGGGAAACACAAAATATATCGGATACTATACTCTATCTGAATTATTGTATATCATTATTCCAAGTTTTGAATATTTTTAAATCTTTATTATAGTACGAATCCACCTCACTTGCTACTTTTGATATGCAATTTCCGACTTGTTAACTTTGTAATAATTTGTAAGTGAAAAAAAAGCATTTCTTTACCTTTAATAAGTGACTGTAATACATAACATATACATAATATTTTTTTTTATACATAAATAAAATTTTTTTATTCATTTTAAAGTAAATCATACATGAAAGAAATAAATTACAGCTAGAAGTTTCAGTTTATCCGTTTTCTATTATAAATAAGTATTTTCTAAACATATTCTAACTTTTTTATTCATTTGGCTACAATTTTCTCTCTATAGATAGCGCAATATACTGAGTGCGTCATAAATTCGAGCAAACTTTAAAAATCCATAATAAAAAGAATAAATCTCCCAAAAATTTTTGGTTTGCGCAAGTATGATCGGATGGATTTTGGATTTTTTTACCATGTATAATAAAAATGATTCCAAAAATAACCGACAGAGTGCGCTCACACGTCATATTGATGCGTTTTATGCAAACTACCAGACTAGCAAACTACCTAGCTGGAGATGGATTCGCTGTTCGATATCGGCAGCGTACCATCGTTACCAGATCGAGCGCTAATGGTTAAGCTTTTCTGCAAGAATGGTAAATAACAAATATTGCATCGTGAAAGTTTCGCATGCTGAGCATCTTTTACTGCCACATAATAAATGCACAATGTCATGTTATTGTGATTTGATTCATTGTCAATTTGTGTTTGCCTGAATTGCATAAAACGTCCAAATATAGTGTATGAGCGTCCACTATTGGTTGTTTTTGGAATCATTTTTTATTATACATGGGGAAAAAATCCAAAATCCGTCTGATCATACTCGTGCAAACCGAATTTTTTTCCGAAAATTACTTCTTTTATTATGGATTTATAAATTTTGCACGAATTTATGACGCATCCTGTATGTGTCTTATTTACTATTTTCGACTTACATTTCTTTCAAATTGTATCCTAAACGCTTCGTAAGTAGGGGAGCATCTGACAAACCTATTTTAAAAACCCCTTTACACAAATAATTAGATGATTACACATACACATTATATTCAACAAATATTACCGACACCTTCCTCAGAATACATAACAGAACTATTGAAATCCATTATTAAACTATTTCCAAGCATTATTTTCTCTATAAATTATGACATCCATGATCCTATTTGAAAAGTACTGCAAAGACCACATCATGTGTCAATCAATCGCTGTGCATTTTACCATAATTTACAATAATTACAGACGTTTATAAACATCTAAATAGACATATTCCCTGTTTCTGTTAGTGTAGAAACCAGTACATAAAGGCATGCATAATTCACCTTGTGTCAGTTACACGATTCCTTCATCTAAAATCCAATTTATAACTATATGTTTTGATTAAATGAACCGTATAGAAACAGCACAACATGTTGATGAATACAAAATAAGAAAAGCTTTCTCAATATTATTTTTCAAAATAAGAAAAGCGCAATAAATGTATTCTATTTACTGTTTTCGACTTACAAATTTTTGAAGTTGAACCTTAACCCCTTTCTTAAATAAAGGAGCATCAGAACACTTGTTTCAGAAATCCTTTTCAACAAATCTTAAGTTAATTGTACGTATACAATTATTTAACAAATACTCCCAACACCATCATCAGAGTACATAATGAAACCAATTAATATTCACTATTGGACTACTGACAAGCATGATTTTCTCTATAAATTACGACATTTATGATTCTATTTGAAATGCACCGCAAAGACCGTATCATGTGTCAATCAATCGCTGTGCATTTTACCATAATTTCCAATAATTACAAGCGGTTATGAACATCTAGATGGACATATTCCCTGTTTCTGTCAGTATGGAAACCAGTACATAAAGGCATGCATAATTGACCGTTGTGCCAGTTAAACAGCTCCTTCAACTAAAATCCAATTTATAACTATGTGTTGATGAATTGAATCATATAGAAATAAACGTTAATGCCCTTTTATTTAATTACATGCATGGCTATGATATTGACAGTCATTTAAAATAAATATTAATAAATGAATGTAGTAATATACTAAAAAGAGACTTGAAAGCGCTTAAGTTAATATCTGTACTAATATTATAAAGAAATAACATTTTTTTCTTTAATGGGTAATCTTTGTAATCACCGAACAGATGTGAAAGATAATAATATTGGCAAATTGATAGTGACTAACTACTCAAACATAGGCTATTTTTAGGTGCGTTCATAAGCATGTAAATACGTAGCACCTATAGTCGTCGTTCAGTCTGTCCGTCTGCTCGTCTGTTTATCCGCATATAATAGAGCTAAAACTAACCAATCGAATCGTTTGAAATTTAAAATATATTATTCTTGCATAATTTTGTCGAGTCATTTCAAATTTTATGGAAATCGGATGTATAGTTTAATGACAGGAGCAATCAAAACTATTCAGTTACATTACGCCCAATGCGAAAAAATAGTTTCAAGTGCATTGTAATGATGTTATCGTACATAATAAAATTGATAGGCATCTATAAAGTATGTATTAAAATATACATTCTATATAATCTGTGGTGCAAAGAATATTTGTTATTAATTTACAGGGCCACGCAAATGTATTCCATTACATAATGATATAGGGAAAGGGAGCATTTTTAGGGGTGCGTTCTAATTATATTAATCGATTTCTTATTTTATAAGATTGATATATTTTGCTAAGGTTTACTTCAAGTTACTTGCTGTATAATAGGAAGCAAATAGTATTTATAGTAACACACAAATAGTTCCGATACTATACTCTATCTGAAGTATTGTATATCATTAAACCAAATTTTGAATATTTTTAAATCTTTATTATCATACGAATGCACCTCATTTGCTAATTTTGATGTGCAATTTCCGACTTGTTAACTTCGTAATAATTTGTAAGTAAGAAAAAACAAACATTACTTACTCTTAATAAGTGATTTTAATATACAAACTATTTTTTTATTCATTTAAAAATAAATCATACATGAAAGAAACGAATTACAACTAGAACTTTCCGTTTATACTTTTTCTCTTGTAAATAAACATTTCCTAGGCCTATTCTAACATTTTATTCATCGGGCTACAAACTTCTGTTTATAGATAGCGCAATATATGTGTTTTATTTACTATTTTCGACTTACAGTTTTTTCAAGTTGTATCCTAACCGCTTCGTAAATAAGGCAGCATCTGTACACCTATTCTAGAAATCCCTTTCAACAAATCATTATAGTACAAGAGCCGACCACACAAAACCCTAACTCATCAAGCACAAGAAAAAATTCTTTATTTTATGGAAGAGGTATAATGGGGGAATCTAATGATCCATGTCTGCCGGAATCGAAGTGGTGCGAAGTGGCATAAGCCAAAAATTAATAACACTAGTGGTTGACTTGTACGATTAGCATTGTGCTTTCCTGCACCCAGTTTTCCATGTTTTCCTACTTTTGATTATACGGCAAACACAATGCTAATCCTACGAGTCAACCACTAGGGGTATCGATTTTTGGCTTATGCACCAATTCTCTTCCGACAGACATGGATCATTAGATTCCTCTATTACCACTCTTTCATAAAATAAAGGATTTTTTCTTGTGCTCAATGACTTAGGGTTTAGTGCAGTCGGCTATTGGACTGTTAGTTGATTATAAATATACATTATATTCAACAAATATTACTGATACCTTCATCAGAGTACATAACAGAACTATTGAAATCCATTACTGAGTTACTGACAAGCATGATTTTCTCTATAAATTATGACATTCATGATTCTATTTGAAATGCACTGCGAATACCATATCACGTGTCAATCAATCGCTGTGCATTTTACCATAATTTCCAATAATTACAGACGTTTATGAACATCTAAATAGACATATTCCCTATTTCTGTTAGTATGGAAACCAGTACATAAAGGCATGCATAATTGACCGTTCTGTCAGTTACATGGTTTCTTCGTCTAAAATACAGCTGCTTATTATGTTTGGATTATTTGAACCGAATAGAAAAAAACGTTAATTCCGATTTATTTTATTGCATGCATGGGTAAGATATTGGAGCATTTAAAATAAATATTATTTAATGAATGCAATAATATACTAACAAGTTGGAAAATGCACGTGAAGCGTAGAAAATGAGGTGCGTTCGTACGATAACGAAGTTTTAAAAATATCACTGTCATATATCAATCTCATAAAATTGTAAATAGTTAATTAGAATTAAAATGTGCACCAAACTTTGTTCTCCCTATACCATTATGCAATGGAATACTTTTGTGTGGCTTTGTAAATCAATAACAAATGTCATTTGCACCACAGATTATGCAAAATGTATATTATAATATGCACTTTATAGATGAATATCAATTTTATTATCTTCGAATGAGTGTAATGCCATTTAAATGCATTTGAAACATTTTCCCCCATTGACCGTAATGTAACGGAATAGTTTTGATTGTCCCTGTAATTGATCAATGCTTCCGATTTTCATAAAATTTGAAATGACTCGACAAAATTATGTAATAATTAGGTATTTTAAATTTCAAACGATTAAAATGCATTAGAAACCTTTTTCCCCATTGACCGTAATGTAACGGAATACTTTTGATTGTCCCTGTAATTGATCTGTGTAACCGATTTTTATAAAATTTGAAATGACTCGATAAAATTTTGTAATAATTACATATTTTAAATTTCAAACGATACGGTTGGGTAGTTTTTGCGCTGTTATATGCGGTCAGACGGACAGACGGACGGACTGAACAACAACTATAGTTGCTACGTATTTACATGATTACGAACGTACCTAAAAAGAGACTCGAAGGCACTGAATTTATTATCGACACTAATATTATAAAAAAATACATTTTTTTTTTTGTAAGGGGGTAATCTCTGGAACTACCGAAAAGATTTGAAAGTTAATAGTGGCAAATTGATGGTGATTTACTTCTCCAACATAAGACTATTTTTAGCACTTTTGAATAAAGTTGAAATGTTTATGCATTCGGTTTGTCTGTCCGTCTGTCCACTCTCTAACTCCCGTAAATATACTTGGATTTTCACGCAATTGATAGAGTTTATTTAGGGCCACCAAAGCCTGTTTGGTATTGCATATGAAGTATGTACGATTAATTGTTTAGTTACAGGGACACTCAAAGAATTAGATTACATTATGGTATATGTTGAAAAATCATTTGGAGAGTATTTTAATGACATTACGCTGTTTCAAACGTACTGAAACTTATATAAAAGACTGTATTTCACTACTATCACGTTAAAAAGAACATTAATAGCTTTTTTTATTTATTTAGAAGGAAACACAAAAGATATTGGCTACAGAGTAGTCTTCGTATAATAATAGCTGGAGAATATGTTTTAAAAATCGGTATGCGTTTTTAAATTTTATTAGTATTTTGCATATTACTCTTTATATATAAATTCTATATTTCATACACAGGAATGCACAAAAGTATTCGCATTCGATTCTCCTTAGAAAAAAAAAGTTGCTGAAGTGTAATTTTCAACTGAAATATATATAGCTCTTAAATGAACTAAATTTTGGAATGCACGCTGTAAATAGAATCGGTAGTACTCTGTTATCTCGTCGATCGAAATTCTATCGCCAAATTATAAGATTAAATGTCAATAATGGATGATCGCGAATGTCAATTCAATGACATTAAATACGATACACGTGTATAAAACGTCAATAAGTGATTTTTATTTCGACTTTTTATTTGTATTTTTATTAATATTCTACTAAATATTTGTTTTTTATTATTTAAAATAAAAATTACGCCAATATGTATAATTTGGCTATAAGTTTGGCGAAATCGGTCGACGGAATAACAAAGTAGTACCCAAATATCTATATTATATACAGGGCTGCAAAAAATTTTTTTTTCAATTATATTCCGATTGTGGATGGAAACATAGGTGGGGCTTGTTGAGCTCAAGCCATATGGTAGGCATCCCCACCTAACTGAAACTGAACCTGTAGATGGAAACAGACGAAATTCGGTTTTGAAATGCGTTATACATTACCATATGTTGAAATGAGTCGTAATATTTTAGTTTTTTAAACGGTGCAGTTTTGTCACATTATTCTGAATATGTTAGAAAGTGCTTTATAATGTATGCTTGACGCACGTTTTTTTCTTTCTTGTTTATTTAGGAGTCTTGATCTACAAGGGGCTGCAGGAGGACTTTTGTAACGACGCATTGGACAATATTACTTACCCATCATACGTAGTATAGGGTAAGTCTTGCAATCGTTTTGAAAATCGAATTTTTTTTTGACGGATTTACACGTTTTAGATACTGGAGATTCCGAAAAACATATTTTTAGAAAAAAAAAATTGCCGTCTGTCTGTCTGTCTGTCTGTAACCGCTCTATCTCCCGAACAAATTGAGATAGAGACTTGAAATTTTGTATGTACTTAGTATGTAAGGATGTGACGAAGCCTATTTAATATCAGTAACCTCGATAACCCGGAACTATTTTTTTCAAACTCTCCATAAATTCGTTCTGATGAAAGGTACATAAAAATTTTCGAATTTTTTTATTTTAAGAAATGGATGCAAAAGGCAATAAAATAACACAAATTTTTCATAAAAAGCGAAGTCGATCGGATTATTAGTTGCCGAGATATGTGTAATCCTGTTTTTCACATTCTTTGATTTTTCATGACCCTGTATTTCATTCAAATTTCAATTCATAGATATACTTTAATTGGAAATGAAACGCTTAATCCAACGCAGAATTTTTTAAAAATATATTATTATTATTTTTTGAGTTATAAGGATGTTTCTTTTACGCAATCCGGTACTACTCGAGTATATTGGCGTTTTATATAATTTGTCGAAATTGGCTCATCAACAATTCATTAATGGAGCATTATTATGTATGTTAAAATTATTTTTAGCTCACAGGCTATCATAGCCTGAGAGCTTATGTGCCCGTCCGTTCTGTATGTATGTGCGTATGTGCGTAACGCGATAACTCATGATAAAAATATCGGATCCACTTGAAATTTTGTATATAGGTATATCCTGATAAGGCGCTTCCCTGATTAGTTTTTGGAGTTCATTCGATATGTATAAGAGGGGGAACGGGGGGCTCATACCCCCCGTTAGTTGATATAAATGGGATTTTCATGCAGAATTAAGTTTTCAAAATTTAGATTAGGATCATTCTGATGAGGCGATTCCGTGACTGTTATTAGGTGTTCATTGAATAAGTATAAATAGGGGGAACAGGGGTTCTAATCCCCCCCCCCGTTAGTTGATATAAATGGGATTTTCATGCAGAATTAAGTTTTCGTTCAAAATTTAGATTAGGATCATTCTGATGAGGCGATTCCGTGGCTGTTATTAGGTGTTCATTGAATAAGTATAAATAGGGGGAACAGGTTTTCTAATGCCCCCCCCCCCCCCCGTTAGTTGATATAAATGGGATTTTCATGCAGAATTAAGTTTTCGTTCAAAATTTAGATTAGGATCATTCTGATGAGGCGATTCCGTGACTGCTATTAGGTGTTCATTGAATAAGTATAAATAGGGGCAACAGGGGTTCTAATGCCTCCCCCCCCCTCTTAATTTATATAAATAGGTTTTTCAAGCAGAATTTTCAGATTTCGTTCAAATCTCTGAATCGTTTTGGAAGTTTAATGGTTAAGTATAAAAGAAGGGGATAACTCCTTTTAAATTATATAAATGCTAAATGGGTTTTTATTAAGAATTATCTAATTTGCTCTGAATTTTGGATATAGATTTTTTATATGATAAAGCATGTCTTTGATAGTATAGGAGGTTCAATGATTAAGTATAAAAAAAGAGGAAAGGGGAGAGCTGTTTCCCCTTCTTAATTTTTTTTTCGAACGGAATTAACCCTTGAAAATATAAGGCTTTAATGTACAATTAGTATTTGTAGCCTGTGAGCTCAATGCCATCAGTTTAACTGGGCAGTATTCTTTATTTTTTATTTATGCGTTTAAATTTCATTCAAGAATTGCCATACATAGTTTACACGCGTTTTATTTTCATATTTTATATTATGATGGGTAAGTATTACAGTGGCCCCCAACGACTAGTTTTTCCTTTGTGTTTCAAATTACGAAACTTCGTCAGTTTGGGAAAAATCTTTAGAAGCACTGTGTTTTGAAATAATATGCTATTATTTTATGTTTGTATCAAGTTTTACAGATTTTTTGAAGAGGTACAGCTTTTGCATGCATGATGCATGAATTGTTTTATATATTTTAATGCATTATGTATGCATATTTTCATTTTATTTTTAAATGTAAATTGTTCATTTTAATTGATAAGTATACACGGTGCATAAAAGTGTTCTTTTAATTTGAAAATATTTGCCAATGGAGAGAGCTACAGCTGCAATGAAAACTACTATACAAATGAGCAAACAGTATAGTAAACCTACTATGGCCAATTTCTATCCAGTTCTTTTACGATTTCTTGGATAATTCTATTTCAAAGACTAATACACGGATTTTCATCAAATTACAAATTCAGTTAGAATTTGAATTAAGTTGTTGCAGATTAGATTTTGGTGTAAAACACCTAACTGTCAATCCAGCTATGTTTCATTTTTCTGAAAGTATTAACATGTATGAGATAGAAGAAAGTTTTGGTATTTCCACATCCGACTACTTTTAACATAGAATTAGATTATAAAAAAAGATGGTGGAAGTCATGAAGTGTGAAGAGTGAGGGTTAACTACTTCTTTGTCGATTATACATTATTCTGTAATCAATATAAATGTTCTACTAGTTGCGCAACTAAAGTTTCTGGGTTTTACACATGCATAGCGCTAACGACACATGTAGACAACACACATGTATAAAATAGTTTTTTAGCTCACAGGCTATCATAGCCTGAGAGCTTATGTGCCCGTCCGTTCTGTATGTATGTTCGTACGTAACGCGATAACTCATGATAAAAATATCCGATCCACTTGAAATTTTGTATGTAGGTATATCCTGACAAGGCGCTTCCCTGATTAGTTTTTGGAGTTCATTCGATATGTATAAGAGGGGGAACGGGGGGCTCATGCCCCCCGTTAGTTGATATAGATGGGATTTTCATGCAGAATTAAGTTTTCAAAATTTAGATTAGGATCATTCTGATGAGGCGATTCCGTGACTGTTATTAGGTGTTCATTGAATAAGTATAAATAAGGGGAACAGGGGCTCTAATGCCCCCCCCCCGTTAGTTGATATAAATGGGATTTTCATGCAGAATTAATTTTCGTTCAAAATTTAGATTAGGATCATTCTGATGAGGCGATTCCGTGACTGTTATTAGGTGTTCATTGAATAAGTATAAATAAGGGGAACAGGGGTTCTAATGTCCCCCCCCCTTAATTTATATAAATGGGTTTTTCAAGCAGAATTGTCAGATTTCGTTCAAATCTCTGAATAGTTTTGGAAGTTTAATGGTTAAGTATAAAAGAGGGGGATAACTCTTTTTAAATTATATAAATGCTAAATGGGTTTTTATTAAGAATTATCTAATTTGCTCTGAATTTTGGATATAGATTTTTTATATGATAAAGCATGTCTTTGGTAGTATAGGAGGTTCAATGATTAAGTATAAAAAAAGAGAAAAGGGGAGAGCTGTTTCCCCTTCTTAATTTTTTTTTTCGAACGGAATTAACCCTTGAAAATATAAAGCTTTAATGTGCAATTAGTATTTGTAGCCTGTGAGCTCAATGCCTTCAGTTTAACTGGGCAGTATTCTTTATTAATACTTTGGATATCTGTTAACAATAAATTGTCGTAATACCAATACATATCGCAATGCAAAAATGTTGTTTCTATCGACAAAAAAGTCAAGTTTTGTGTCAAATAAACTTTTTTTTTTTTTTTTTTTTTTTTTTTTTTTTTTAATTTAAAATAATTACAGCTAAAGACATCGTTCGTGAAGGAGGTTTACGGCGAACATGCACCATTGGAAATTAGTTCCGAAGATTTGTTTAAATGATTTAAAAGGGGCGATTTTTCCAGAAAACCAAAACGATTGATGATGCCGATCTGCAAGCGTGATTGGAAGAAGTTGATAACAAAATAGTAAGATTTACTTTGGGTAGGCATTAAACATGACTCGGGAAAGTGTTTCCAAACGCTTGCATGTTATGGAAAAATTTTAAAAGGGAGGAAAATGGGTGCCGCATGAATTGACTTAGAGACAGACGAGAGTCATTATTGAAATTTTGCTTTTGCGTCACAAAAGAAAGAGTTTCCTGCATCGAATTGTTATTGGCGAAGAAAAGGTGGATGCATTTCGAGAATCCCAAATGCAAAAATTCGTGGCTTTCACCTGGCGCAGCATCAACATCCAATGGTACAGCCAAATCCTTGAAAAGAAGATAATACCCAGCGTTTGGTGAGGGGGGGAAGGAATCGTATAGGGCAGTTTCATATGACGTCACAGATCGACCATTGGAGGTCAAGCAATTGTTGAACGGCAGCTGTGATTGGTAGCTGAGAGGATTATGGGTGTGGCTGAAGGTGAATCGCCAGCATTTGATTGGCGGACTGAAAGTAAAACAGCTGATTGCAACTGCCGTATACTATGAGCTGCTGAAAGCGGGCGAAACTGACAATGGCCATCGCTACCAACAAAAACTAATTTGAATCATGCATTACTGAACAACGGCCAGAATGGGACACGAGGTACAAACGAGTGATATTACAGCACGATAACGTTCCGTTTTGTCATAATTCAATCGTTCAGGGCTGAAATAGAAATCTGCAACCATTTCCGTCATTTTCTCCAGACAGGACCCCTTTCAGTTATCACTTGTTAGGGTTGATGTCGCATGGCTTAGCTGGGATACATTTGGGAAATTCCGAAGTGCTGCAAAATTGATTGTATAAATAGTTTCGGTCGAAAGACGCGTCGTTTTAATGTCGCAGTATTCATATATTGTCAGAAAGATGGCAAAAATGTGTAGCTAGCGAGGGACAATACTTTGAATAAATCATTTTTTGTATTTCTCGTAAAATTCTTCATTTTTCATCGATCAAAATACCCCGAAATTTAGTTGCGTACCTAGTAATATTAAGTGTGGGGATGGGAGGATATGCCACTGATGAAAATGTTATGTTTAACGAAAAACAGATATGCTGTCAATTTTATTCGTAAAATTGAAATATAACGAAAAATGAAAATCTCATTATCATACAGCACGATAATGCTGTATAGTAGAGCTCAGATGCATCTCCAATGTTAAAGTCCAAAGTTTGCCTCTTAATTGCACTACTGGCCATTAAAATTGCTACACCATGAAGGCGACATGCTACAGACATGAAATTTAAACGACAGGAAGAAGATGCTGTGATATGCAAATGATTAGCTTTTCAGCACATTCTGACAAAGCAGGTGATGGTAGCGACACCTAAAATGTGTGTAAATGAGGAAATTGTTCATCCGGTTTCTCACACAAAAATTGCATTTAAACATTGCTGCCTGGTGAAAAATTGTTGTGATGCCTCGTGTAAGAGGGAGAAATGCGTACCAGTATGTGTCTGACCTTGATAAAGGTCGAATTGTAGCCTACCGGGATTGCAGTTTATTGTATCGCAGTATTGCTGCTCGCATTGGTCGAGATCCAATGACTGCTCGTAAAGTATGGAATCGATGAATTCACGACGGTAATATGGAACGCCGTACAGAATCTCAACGGACCCCTATCACTAGCAGCCGAGAAGACAGACATGTTATCCGTATGTCCATAATGGATCGTGGAGCAACGTCACGACACTTGAGTCAAGAAATGGGGTCATTTGCAAGACAAAAAGTGTCTACACGGACAGTTCGACAACGTTTGCAGTAGCATGGACTTTCAGCTCGGAGACTATAACTGCAACTTCCCTTGACGCTGCGTCTTAAAGAGGAGTGCTTTCAATGGTGTGATCAAGGACGAAACTGGGTGAATGAATGGCGAGAAGTCATCTTTTCAAATGGATCCAGCTTCTATTTGCAACATCATGATGGCCGCATTCATGTTTGGAGGCATCGTGGTGAACGAACATTGGCAGTGTACATTCGTCAGCGTCATACTCGCCCATCACCTTGCGTGATGGTATAGGGTGCCATTGGATACACGTATCTTTCGTCTCCTGTTCGCATTGACGGCACTTTGAACAATGCACGTTACATTTGTGATATTTTACGACCCTTGGTTCTACTCTTTGTTTGAGACCTACGGAACCCTATATTTGAGCAGGATAATGCCCGATCGCATGTTTCTGGAATTGTACGGACCTTCCTTGATATGGAAAATGTTCGGCTGTTGCCCTGGCCTGCACGTTTCCAAGATCTCTCGCCAATAAAAACATCTGTTCAATGGTCGCCGAGCGACTGGCTCATAACCATACGCCAGTCACTACGGTTGATGAATTGTGGCATCGTGTTGAAGTTGCATGGGCATCTGTACCTATACATGCCATCCAATCTCTGTTTGATTCAATGCCTAGGCAAATAAGAGCTTTTATTACTGCCCGATGTGGTTGTTCTGGGTGCTGATTTCTCAGGATCTATGCACCCAAATTTCTTGAAAATTTAATCACTCTTTATTTCTATCATAATATATTTGTCCAATAAATATCATTTTGTTATCTGCATTTTTTCCTGGTGTTGCAATTTTAATGGCCAGTAGTGTATTTTGGACCCAGTCGTCGGATCACGACAAAATGGAAAAGACGAAGTGTCCTTGTCTAGACCTCGAAGTATACGAAATTTCATCCAGATCCATCAATTAGTTATGGAGATCCAGAACCCCTGTTTTGTCACTTTAAAAAAAAAAAAATAAAAAAGGCACTCCGGGAGTGCCGACAGAAGTGAAAACTTGAACAATAATGTGTGTATTTTTTAGTCGTCTGGACATATTTTATTGTGCAGAAAATACTTTTAAATGAAGTGTTTTTTATTCATTATTATAAATTACTGCTACAAAAATTATATTACAATTTTCATTTAATGCGCTATTTATTGTACATGAAAAATAATGCATATTATTTTACATACAAAAATTGCAATCTATTGCTTAAAACATAAATTTACAAATGCATGAAATATGAAATATCGTCAGTTGGTATTCTTTGAAATAAATACCCATAAAACTTATGAATTTTCATCCCCATTTCAACAATTCTTCCATCATCATCATTATTATCATTATATTCTAGATTTGATATTATAGGTTTATGGTAACTAAAATATATAGCAAACAATTTTGATTCAATTCTATTTAAATATCTTGTAATGACTGCATCAATTGTAATTTTTTATCTCTCTGTGCTAAGATTGCGATGGTTGGTCATTGTTAAATCAAATTTTCTATTTAAAAATTCAATTAATTGTAGATTTTCATCATCCACAAAGTTGATGTTGAAATCCCTACTCAAAATCATCGGCAAATCATCAAATCTCTTTCCAATTCTATCTTGAAGTAATGCAGAAGCCTCTTTAGAACAAATAAATAAATTTTCATACAAAAATTCTCATTTGCACTTAAAGACTTATCCGGTGAAATATAAATGGCAACCAATACAATTAGTTTTTCATTTTCAGAGTGGCAACAACAAACACATATATCACTGATATCAAAAACATTACTACTAAACATACTGGTGTACCTCACATGCACATTCATGTGAATTGTGGAAATATATGCCCATTACATCAAACAACCTTTTATAAATAGCTACTCCTGCTGCTGGATGACCGTATCTTCTGAAACTTGCAACAAATTGAATAGTAATCAAACATTATAAGTTGTTAAACTTTAAATACAATTTTTTAAAAAATGGTTGGAAAGTGCAGCATAATCGAAGCACAATATCATGATTTTTCTTTCTTAACTTTTTATTCCATCTGGTAACAGTATATTTTGTTAAACTTTAAATACAATTAAAATTTTAAAAAATGGTTTTGAAATGTAGCATAATTGATGTGCAATGTCATGTTTTTTCTTTCTTAACTTTTTATTCCATTTGGTATCAATTTATGTTGTTACTATTTAAATACAATCAAAAATTTAAAAAAAAGAGAGAAAAATGGTTGGAAAGTGCAATGTAATCAATGCGCGATGTCATACTTTTTCTTTCTTAACATTTTATTCCCTCTGGTAACAGTATAAGTTGTTAAGGTTTAAATACAATTACAATTTTTAAAATTGGTTGGAAAGTACTGCATAATCAATGTACAATATCATGTCTTTTCTTTCTTATCATTTTATTCCATTTGATAACAATATAAGTTGTTAAACTTTAAAAACAATTGAAAATATATATATATATATATAAATAAAAGGTTTAAAAGTGCAGCATAATCGATGTGCAATGTCATGTTTTTCTTTCTTAACTTTTTATACCATTTGGTATCAATTTATGTTGTTACTATTTAAATACAATCAAAAATTAAAAAAACTGAAAAAAGTGGTTGGAAAGTGCAGCATAATTGATGCACAATGTCATATTTTTTTTTCTTAACATTTTATTCCTTCTGGTAACAGTATATGTTGTTAAACTTTAAATACAATTATAATTTTAAAAATTGGTTGAAAAGTGTAGTATAATCGATGAGCAATGTCATGTCTTTTCTTTCTTAACTTTTTATTCAATTTGATAACAATGTAAGTTGTTAAACTTTAAATACAATTGAAAATTTAAGGAATTGAAAAAAATGGTTGGAAAGTGCAGCATAATTGATGTGCAATGTCATGTTTTTCTTTCTTAACTTTTTATTCCATTTGGTATCAATTTATGTTGTTATTATTTAAATACAATAAAAAATAGAATTTTTAAAAATGGTTTTGAAATGTAGCATAATTGATGTGCAATGTCATGTTTTTTCTTTCTTAACTTTTTATTCCATTTGGTATCAATTTATGTTGTTACTATTTAAATACAATCAAAAATTTAAAAAAAAGAGAGAAAAATGGTTGGAAAGTGCAATGTAATCAATCCGCGATGTCATACTTTTTCTTTCTTAACATTTTATTCCCTCTGGTAACAGTATAAGTTGTTAAGGTTTAAATACAATTACAATTTTTAAAATTGGTTGGAAAGTAATGCATAATCAATGTACAATATCATGTCTTTTCTTTCTTATCATTTTATTCCATTTGATAACAATATAAGTTGTTAAACTTTAAAAACAATTGAAAATATATATATATATATATAAAAAAAGGTTTAAAAGTGCAGCATAATCGATGTGCAATGTCATGTTTTTCTTTCTTAACTTTTTATACCATTTGGTATCAATTTATGTTGTTACTATTTAAATACAATCAAAAATTAAAAAAACTGAAAAAAGTGGTTGGAAAGTGCAGCATAATTGATGCACAATGTCATATTTTTTCTTTCTTAACCTTTTATTCCTTCTGGTAACAGTATACGTTGTTAAACTTTAAATACAATTATAATTTTAAAAATTGGTTGAAAAGTGTAGTATAATCGATGAGCAATGTCATGTCTTTTCTTTCTTAACTTTTTATTCAATTTGATAACAATGTAAGTTGTTAAACTTTAAATACAATTGAAAATTTAAGGAATTGAAAAAAATGGTTGGAAAGTGCAGCATAATTGATGTGCAATGTCATGTTTTTTCTTTCTTAACTTTTTATTCCATTTGGTATCAATTTATGTTGTTATCTATACTAATATTATAAAGAGGAAAGATTTGATTGTTTGTTTGTTTGTTTGTTTGTTTGAATTGAATAGGCTCCGAAACTACTTGACGGATTTGAAAAATTCTTTCACCGTTGGAAAGCTACACTATTTCCGATGAACATAGGTTAATTTTTAATTCATTTAGTAAAATATTTTTCTTAATAATTCAAAATTTCATTATTTTCATACAGAATCAATTAAAATTTTTCCGATAAAAAATAACCATTTTTCTTTCCCGTTGCCAAGAAAATGTAATCTGGTATAATATTAATAATAAATTAATTAATTCAATTAGTAATTATGGAACAAAACAATGTGTATGATTTTAAAATAGAAAAGAAAAATAATGAAACTAGTCGTTGGAGGCCACCGTAATACTTACCCATCATACATATGCATAATAGAAAATATGAAAATAAAACATGTGTAACTTATTTATAAAATGCATCGCAATTCCAAAATAAAAATTTTAACGCATATTTAAATAGTTTTAATATACATAGTAATGATTTATTAAGGAATTGCTGATGAGCCAATTTCGACAAATTATATAAAACGCCAAAATCAAGTAATACCGGATTGCGTAAAAGAAACATCCTTATAACTCCAAAAATAATAATCGTATTAACTAGCAATTTACTGCGTCGGATGAAGCGTCTCATTTCCAATTAAAATATATCTTTGAATTCAAATTTGAATGAAATACAGGGTCATGAAAAATCATAGAATGTGAAAAATAGCATTACACGTATCTCAGCAACTAATAATCCGATCGATTTCGTTCTTTATGCAAAATTTGTGTTATTTTATTGCCTTTTACATGCATTCCTTAAAATAAAAAAGTGCTCAGCGCCGCTAAAAAAGTTTTCACTTCAAAAAAATTTCGAAAATTTTTATATACGTTTCATCAGAATGAATTTTTTGACAGTCCAAAAAAATAGTTCCGGATAATCGAGGTTACTGATATTAAATAGGCTTCGTCCCATTCTTACATACTAAGTACATACAAAATTTCAAGGCTCTATCTCGATTTGTTCGGGAGATAGAGCGGTTACAGACAGACAGACAGACAGACAGACACACAGACACACAGACGGACGGACGGCAAAATTTTTTTCTAAAAATATGTTTTTCGGAATCTCCACTATCTAAAACGTGTAAATCCGTCAAAAAATTTTTTTCGATTTTCAAAACGATTGCAAGACTTAACCTATACTACGTATGATGGGTAAGTAATAGTTTACTGATAAATAAACGACTATTACTGGATTACCACGTGAGGCATAAAATCGCAATTTTGTTGTAATCGTGCCAACGTGATACGTAGATGATATCTGCATCTAAATATTATTGGCAATATTATTGTTTATATAATTTGTTTACATTTTTTGGCAATATTACATTATTTGGCAATACTTGATCTCCCATCGACCAAAAAACTGTGGCCAAAGTATAAGGTTAAATATCAATAATGGATGATCGTAAATGTCACATTCTTTTGACATTAAATATGTTTTGCAAATTGTTACGTCGTCAACTAATTTTAATTCGATATTTTATCTCTTTTCCTATTAATATTTTAGCAATTTATTAATTCTTTGGTTATTTAAAATAAAAATTATATCCATTTGTATAATTTGGCGAAATTGATCGACGGAATAATCAAATGGCACCAATTGTTTGTTTACACTCTATATGGATATTTAGGTTGATAGAATTAGCGTACTTATCGAGTCTCCGCCAAGTCATACGCCAAGCAGTCATTAAATAGTGTTTTAGCCTTACTATTATACCTTTTTCATCTGCAATTATTTTACCATCACTAAAAAGGGGTACTTCTAGGTTATCCCGTCGACCAATTTCGCCAAATTATACAAATCGCCAAACTAATAGCCAAATTATACATGATGACATAATTTTTATTTTAAATAACGAAAAAACAAATAATTAGTAGAATATTAATAAAAAGTCGAAATAAAAATCCCTTGATGATATTTTAAACACGTGAATCGCATTTAATGTCATTGAATGTGACATTCACGATCATCCATTATTGGCATTTAATCTTATAGTTTGGCGATAATTTCTGGTCGACGGGATAACCTAGAAGTACCTAAAAAAAATATTTTGAATGTGAAAGAAAAATCATTACCATGAAGAAATATTTGCAATTAATTTATCATTCATTCTAATAAAAAAACGGTACTACTAGGTTATCCCGTCGACCAAAAAATTATCGCCAAACTATCAGATTAGATGCCAATAATGGATGATCGTGAATGTCGCATTCAATGACATTAAATAGATTCACGTGTTTAAAATGTCATTAAACGATTTTTATTTCGACTTTTTATTAATATTTTACTAATTATTATTATTATTTTTTTTTTTTTTTTTTGTGCATATTTTAGTGCATTTTTTCATGCTTAATTGAATGGTACTAAGCAAATTCTTTTAAATCCAGTACTTGGTGAGATACTTCACATTTTCCTAATTTGGCGATGTCTTCGGCGCAAAAACCTGAAATTTTGAATCCTTATCTATCTATCTATCTATCTATCTATATATATATAAATCTTTCCTTTAGGAAGTTCATCGGATGGTCTAAAATAATAACATGTTTTACCGTACCTCAGAAGCAAATTCAGGTAGAAGCAATTCAAATGGAATTCACCTACTAAAAAAAATCTTAATTACTTTAGTACTTTTGTAATTTGTCAGTTATTTAGTCATTTTAGAGGTATTTTGTCGTCAAAATGAACTTTGAACGGACCAATGTAAGATTACATAAATCAGACAAAAATTGTGGGTATTTGATTCGATATTAAGATTGTTTATTTAAATATATTTCGTTTGATTCAAGATTATTTTAAAGATACTGACCAGCGTAGCGGGCGGAGGCTGCTAGTTATTTAAATACAAAAAAAAAAAAAATGAAAAAAAGTAGTTGGAAACTGCAGCATAATCAATGCACAATGTCATACTTTTTCTTTCATAACGTTTTATTCCATCTAGTAACAGTATAAGTTGTTAAACTTAAATACAATTATAACTTAAAAAAACACACACGGACATTCGCGCAAGCGCCTTGTGCCGCCTAAACGGAGCAGCACACTCAGGCACGGTAGAAAGAGTGGGAGATACTAGTTTCTCTCCCTTCCCCTCGATCTTACGCTTTTTCGATCAGCATCACGTGACCCTGACGCGAGTTTGGAAGTTTTTACCCATACAAAAAGTGCTCAGCGCCGCTAAAGAAGTTTTCACTTCAATTACAAAGAAAAAAGGACAAACAACTCAATTATAACTCGAATCAGGAAACATTGAGCGACGTGTAATAACTTGTTTGAAAGCTTTTAATTTAGGTATGTGTCTTTCGAAGGTCCTGTAAAAAAAAATCCAATATTAAGGAAATGGCACCCATTTAAAATTAATATAGTGCCATATCTTCCGTAATTTAATATTATTGAAATTTCTCTTTTTTAATTGCTAACTCAATAATTTCTTTCGAGCTGCCACTAACTAAAAAACTGCACAATAATTTAAAAAAGAAATGATGAAACGTGTTCATTTTTTTATAGGTAAAAAAAAATTCAAATTCTTCCGATAGATTTTTGCTTATTTGAAATTGACGTCATTCGAAACATAAAATCATAGCTGCCAACTTTTACGCATTTTTTCTACCACAAAAATTTTATAGTAAATAATGTCTTATTTAATCGTCGAAATCTTATGATTAAACAAATGGAAAACCTTTGTACAATTTTAGTGGTAGTGAAAATGCGTAAAAGTTGGCAGCTATGATAAAATGCATATTTTTCATAACCATATACATAAACTGTAACTAAATATGTGTAAAACCACCATTATTTGATTGTTTTCGAACCCAAAACATTATTATAATACAGATATTTCAATTATAAAGGGATAATCGTTGTTTCCTTCTATAGTAAAAAAAACTAGCCTTAAAAGGAATGACTCCTAGAATGATGCTGATGTGTAAGATTTCCGGAAATAACGAATCCGGGCGGACCACTCCTTCCATGAGTCGAATAGACCAATCAGGAAAGGGCTCCGTCTATGCATCGCCGTATGGGTTACCATAAAGCGGGAAAGGTTACCATCGCCAACAATCGCCAACTTGGCGATATATCGCCAAATTTGACGACCAAAATTAGTCGCCAAAAGTGACACCAACTTGGCGATAACTGTAATATTTCGCCAAATTTTTAATTTCTTTACAACACCAGTCGTGTGACACATGATTTGAAAGGTCTGCAACTGCTTATTCATATTATGGATGTCTTCTGTGTCACCCCCACACTCTGCTCCCTCCAGGGGGGGCACATTTTTAATTTCTTTACAACATCAGTCGTGTGCATATCATTTGAAAGGTCTGCAACTGCTTATTCATACTATGGATGTCCTCTGTGTCAACCCCACACTCTGCTGCCCCCCAGCGGGGGGGGCACATTTTTAATTTCATTACAACACCAGTTGTGAGACACATCATTTGAAAGGTCTGCAACTGCTTATTCATATTATGAATGTCTTGTGTGTCAACCCTCCAGTCTGCCCCCAGGGTAGAGGCACATTTTTAATTTCTTTACAACACCAGTTGTGTGACACATCATTTGAGAGGTCTGCGACTGCTTATTCATATTATTGATGTCTTGTGTGTCACACCCCCACTCTGCCCCCCAGGGTGGCACATTTTTAATTTCTTTACAACACCAGTCGTGTGACACATCATTTGAAAGATCTGCAACTGCTTATTCATATTATGGATGTCTTGCGTGTCACCCCCCCTCTGCCTCCCAGGGGGAGCACATTTTTAATTTTGTTACAACACCAGTCGTGTGACATATCATTTGAAAGGTCTGCATCTGCTTATTCATACCATGGGGTATTGGCGAGCGCGGCAAGCAGGGGTAGTCTACAACTTGGAATCGCGAAACGATTCCAGACGGGATCGCGAAGCGATTACGGGGGGGGGGGGTTGGCGAGCGTAGCGAGCATTGGAACGGAGCCCCCCTAGTATATAAAAATAAAGATATTAACAAGGCCACATTATCATAATAACAGAAGGGCAACTTGCTTTCAGGGGAAAATTTATGGATGAAAATGTACTTATAGTTGCAAAGTTATTGTACGACTTTGTCCCGTATCAATATGACTTTGTCACCTGGTACATACTTCCGGCAATCCTTCATATACAAATTCAAAGGAAAAAAATGAAGAAATTTTCAGTTTCTCACATTAGATGGCGCTAACAACGGGAAATTCATGTGGTTTCTGACCACGTGTACTGCGGATAAAGGAAACTTGGCGATTGCGAAACCTGTTGTTATGATAAGGTAGCCTTGGGTTTGAAAATGAAGAAATAAAAATCTCAGTAGATACCAATAGACAAATAAAATTTACGTAGATACTGCGAAATGTTCGGGGACTACCATTAGAGAGAGGAGAGGTGTTCTGTCACCAAATGTCATGAAGTTTTTTACCATCTTGGCGATGCATCACCAAATTTGCTTAAGCTTTACTTGTGCCTTATGTTCAGAATCATCCACTCAAAATATTACTGGGCAAAGCACTTAATAGAAATCATAATTATGTTGTCTCAAATCAGCCAAGTTCCACAACGCTGAACGAACATAAACCATGAAGTAATAATTGAAGTATAACATTAATATAGTCAGGTTGTTGTGGAATTGATATAGAGAAATATTTCTGAACACAAATATTTAGTATATGGTTGAATCGTATATATCTAAAGCTTTGGATTAACTTGGAGCTTCGATCTCTCACTTATTAAATAAAAAGAATACTGCCCAGTTAAACTGATGGCATTGAGCTCACAGGCTACGCATACTAATTGTACAATACAGCCTTATATTTTCAAGGGTTAATTCCGTTCGAAAAAGAAAATTAAGAAGGGGAAACAGCTCTTCCCTTTCCCCTTTTTTATATTTAATCATTGAACCTCCTAAACTATCAAGGACATTTATCATATAAAAAATCTATATCCAAAATTCAGAGCAAATCGGATAATTCTTAATAATAAAAACGCATTTAGCATTTGTATAATTTAAAAGGAGTTATCCCCCTCTTTTATACTTAACCATTAAACTTCCAAAACTATTCAGAGATTTGAACGAAATCTGACAATTCTGCTTGAAAAACCCATTTATATAAATTAAGGGGAAGGGCACTAGAACCCCCGTTCCCCCTGTTTATACTTATTCAATGAACACCTAATAACAGTCACGGAATCGCCTCATCAGAATGATCCTATATCTAAATTTTGAACGAAAACTTAATTCTGTATGAAAAACCCACTTATTTCTATTAAGGGGAGGGGCATGAGCCCCCCGTTCCCCCTCTTATATATATCGAATGAACTCCAAAAACTAATCAGGGAAGCTCCTTGTCAGGATATACCTATATACAAAATTTCAAGTGGATGGGATATTTTTATCATGAGTTATCGCGTTACGTACGAACATACATACAGAACGGGCGGGCACATAAGCTCTCAGGCTATGATAGCCTGTGAGCTAAAAACCTCTAGAATGGAGTTTTGTCCATATTTTGTATTGAACAAACCGTTCGGGTTATCATTTATTATTACATCAGCCTCTAGCTTATTGTTATGAACCCAAATTTTTAAACTTGTTATAAATGATTAGGATATGAAGTGCGTTAAAAAGTCCTTTTTTCCCCTAATTGATTTTAAGGCATCAGTAAAGCTCAGTTTGCATTTTCAGCTAACAAAAATTTGGGTAATTTCACGAACTTTACAGATATTGATTCCATTTCTTTTCTACGCACCTTTTTAGATTGAAAATATTTGCCAATTTTTACTGTAACATATTTTTGATCGAGCTCTACTTTTCTCTCTAGTTCTACCAGTTTTTAGCTCACAGGCTATCATAGCCTGAGAGCTTATGTGCCCGTCCGTTCTGTATGTATGTTCGTACGTAACGCGATAACTCATGATAAAAATATCCGATCCACTTGAAATTTCGTATGTAGGTATATCCTGACAAGGCGCTTCCCTGATTAGTTTTTGGAGTTCATTCGATATGTATAAGAGGGGGAACGGGGGGCTCATGCCCCCCGTTAGTTGATATAGATGGGAATTTCATGCAGAATTAAGTTTTCAAAATTTAGATTAGGATCATTCTGATGAGGCGATTCCGTGACTGTTATTAGGTGTTCATTGATTAAGTATAAATAGGGGGAACAGGGGTTCTAATGCCCCCCCCCGTTAGTTGATATAAATGGGATTTTCATGCAGAATTAAGTTTTCAAAATTTAGATTAGGATCATTCTGATGAGGCGATTCCGTGACTGTTATTAGGTGTTCATTGAATAAGTATAAATAGGGGGAACAGGGGTTCTAATGCTCCCCCCCCCCCGTTAGTTGATATAAATGGGATTTTCATGCAGAATTAAGTTTTCAAAATTTAGATTAGGATCATTCTGATGAGGCGATTCCGTGACTGTTATTAGGTGTTCATTGAATAAGTATAAATAGGGGGAACAGGGGTTCTAATGCCCCCCCCCCGTTAGTTGATATAAATGGGATTTTCATGCAGAATTAAGTTTTCGTTCAAAATTTAGATTAGGATCATTCTGATGAGGCGATTCAGTGACTGTTATTAGTTGTTCATTGAATAAGTATAAATAGGGGAAACAGGGGTTCTAATGCCCCCCCCCCCCGTTAGTTGATATAAATGGGATTTTAATGCAGAATTAAGTTTTCGTTCAAAATTTAGATTAGGATCATTCTGATGAGGCGATTCCGTGACTGTTATTAGGTGTTCATTGAATAAGTATAAATAGGGGGAACAGGGGTTCTAATGCCCCCCCCCGTTAGTTGATATAAATGGGATTTTCATGCAGAATTAAGTTTTCGTTCACAATTTAGATTAGGATCATTCTGATGAGGCGATTCCGTGACTGTTATTAGGTGTTCATTGAATAAGTATAAATAGGGGGAACAGGGGTTCTAATGCTCCCCCCCCCCGTTAGTTGATATAAATGGGATTTTCATGCAGAATTAAGTTTTCAAAATTTAGATTAGGATCATTCTGATGAGGCGATTCCGTGACTGTTATTAGTTGTTCATTGAATAAGTATAAATAGGGGGAACAGGGGTTCTAATGCCCCCCCCCCGTTAGTTGATATAAATGGGATTTTAATGCAGAATTAAGTTTTCGTTCAAAATTTAGATTAGGATCATTCTGATGAGGCGATTCCGTGACTGTTATTAGGTGTTCATTGAATAAGTATAAATAGGGGGAACAGGGGTTCTAATGCCCCCCCCCCCCGTTAGTTGATATAAATGGGATTTTCATGCAGAATTAAGTTTTCGTTCAAAATTTAGATTAGGATCATTCTGATGAGGCGATTCCATGACTGTTATTAGGTGTTCATTGAATAAGTATAAATAGGGGGAACAGGGGCTCTAATGCCCCCCCCCGTTAGTTGGTAGAAATGGGATTTTCATGCAGAATTAAGTTTTCGTTCAAAATTTAGATTAGGATCATTCTGATGAGGCGATTCAGTGACTGTTATTAGTTGTTCATTGAATAAGTATAAATAGGGGGAACAGGGGTTATAATGCCCCCCCCCCGTTAGTTGATATAAATGGGATTTTAATGCAGAATTAAGTTTTCGTTCAAAATTTAGATTAGGATCATTCTGATGAGGCGATTCCGTGACTGTTATTAGGTGTTCATTGAATAAGTATAAATAGGGGGAACAGGGGTTCTAATGCCCCCCCCCCGTTAGTTGATATAAATGGGATTTTCATGCAGAATTAAGTTTTCGTTCAAAATTTAGATTAGGATCATTCTGATGAGGCGATTCCGTGACTGTTATTAGGTGTTCATTGAATAAGTATAAATAGGGGGAACAGGGGCTCTAATGCCCCCCCCCGTTAGTTGGTATAAATGGGATTTTCATGCAGAATTAATTTTCGTTCAAAATTTAGATTAGGATCATTCTGATGAGGCGATTCCGTGACTGTTATTAGGTGTTCATTGAATAAGTATAAATAAGGGGAACAGGGGTTCTAATGCCCCCCCCCCTTAATTTATATAAATGGGTTTTTCAAGCAGAATTGTCAGATTTCGTTCAAATCTCTGAATAGTTTTGGAAGTTTAATGGTTAAGTATAAAAGAGGGGGATAACTCCTTTTAAATTATATAAATGCTAAATGGGTTTTTATTAAGAATTATCTCATTTGCTCTGAATTTTGGATATAGATTTTTTATATGATAAAGCATGTCTTTGATAGTATAGGAGTTTCAATGATTAAGTATAAAAAAAGAGGAAAGGGGAGAGCTGTTTCCCCTTCTTAATTTTTTTTCGAACGGAATTAACCCTTGAAAATATAAGGCTTTAATGTACAATTAGTATTTGTAGCCTGTGAGCTCAATGCCATCAGTTTAACTGGGCAGTATTCTTTATTTTAAAATGATTTTAAGTGGAGTTACTTTATGTTTACTGGTTTTTAAAGATACATAGTGAGATTAAAGACAAATATCTATGCGTTGAATACATCAAATGCACAGATGTCATATACGCACCACTTTGGCGTGATTTTTCTCTGTCGCCTATTTGGTGAAAATTTTCTTTTTAAATACCAGTTACTTATATATATACAGTGGCGGTCAAAAGTATCCGGCCAGCAAAAATTTTTTTAGTTAATATGTAAGTATTTCCATATGAAGAGGAATATCAAGGTGATACTTATACATTTTATTGACATAATAGTTAGGAACTTATTTATGCAATAACATATAAATATCGTAGACAAAATTAAGTATAAAGGAAAAAGCATGTTCTCAAATGTTTCCGGCTACCTTCGGAAGTTTGAAAAAAATGGTATTATAACAGATAATTACAGTGATCAACAACATTTACAACTAGTATTTTATCACCATACTTTTACTAATAGGTACAGCGACCCGGTAACGTGGCATTGTTACAATCAGTGGTTAAAAATCGTCAATGGTACGTTTTTTCCACATTCTTGTATTTTTTTAGGAATTTCGGCTGAACTGGAATATTTATAGCTCCGCACGCGTTTACCAACTTCTTTCTAAAGATTTTCTATTGGATTCATGTCGGACGCTCGGGCTGGCAATTTCAAAAGCGACTTTTTTGTGCGAAAGCCATTGCTTTTCGAGTCTTGCATACATTTTATAAGTTGTTATCATGTTAAAACAAATAGTTGCGACCACAATTTTACCTCTAATAAGGAAACAAGTACTCTTGCAAGATATCGTTATACATTGCATCATTCATCTTGCCCTGGATTTGAAATAACGGACCGACACTTTTTGAAGAAAATACTCCCCACAAAATAACGTGTCCTCCGCCATGCTTCATTATAGGATTGACATAGGTCAAATCAGATTTTTTGTTGTAAGTCATCGGAAGTAATGTCTACCATCACTTCACAAAAAGTTTAAAATTCGATTGATGGAAAAATAGTATTTTTGTCCAGTTTTCACGTGACCAGACTTTGTGTTTTTTGGAAAACTCCAGTTGGGTACGTTAATTTTTTTTATCTATGAAATTTTTTTGAACACTGACTCTTCCATAAAGTTCTTCATCACATCAGCATCTTGACACGGTAGACCAACTTATTTCAACAATATTTTCATTCCGTATATCACGAGATATTGCAACGAAATGTTTATGTGGATCATCAAATGTTTTTCTCCTGACAATTCTGTTCAGAATAATAGTCATTTTCCGGGATTTTTCGGAACTCAGAAAGTCCTGAAGGCCACGATTTTCTTTATAAAATTTTCAAATATCGTTTATAGTTGATATACCGATCGATAACTTTGCCGCAATATCTCGAGAAGATTGGCCTTTCAGCATCACTCATTTAAAAGCAATAATTGCTGAACTTTACAATTTTATTATTAAACTATGCTATTCACATTGATCCACTCAGAAACACGACCAAAAACACTTTATCGACAGAAAAAAACTAAGGGATGGTGAGTGGCCGGAAACTTTTGCACACGCGAACTTCGAATTCTACCCCTTTGCATGGAACGACTTCAGTATCCAATCAAAATGATCACGTTGTCAGAGGTCATTCACATATTCCTAACTTTTGAAGGTACTGTGCTTTGTTCCTTGCTGAAACCTTCTGATAAATAAATTAAAGAAACTAAGTGGCCGGAAACTTTTGACCCCCCCTGTATATTTAATAATTTATTTCATTTTAAAAAGGAAATAATAACAAATAAAAAAAAGTTAAACTAAAAACTACCAAACGTAACAATTTATAACATTTAAAAACGAAAATAAAGAGTTTATTAATAAATAAACAACAATACCCGAATTATCATGTGAGACGTAAATCGGCATTTTTTTCCCCAATCGCTGTAAAGTGGAGTGTATGTGACGTTTGCTCCTTCAATACATACCACTCATTAATTTTTGAACTCACCGATGTAAAACTTCTATGGTTTTTATTAATAGCAGAAAAAATACAAACAAATAAGTATTTTCTCATATTGGCAACAGTCGACTCTCTCTTACGAAATTCCAAACTACTTTTATTCAATTCAAAGTTTTAAAACATTGACAGTTTTTTTTTAATGAAACAAATTAAATAATTTTGAATGGCTGAAGCTCCTAAATCTGATTTTAAAGATACTAGTGAAATAATTCTTTCAGTAGCACAGGATGTGAAGAAGAATTCAAACCGAAAACCTACCCCCCACATTCGAGTTAGGAAAACTTCCACAACCCGAAAAACTAAAGCTGCACTTGATAAGACGAGAAAAGGTAATTAAATAAATTTAAAATACGGGAACAGTTTCATAGCTTGTTTTGATTTTTAGGCGATAAGTGGTTTGGTGTGGAAAAAAGTTCTTTATCCTGTTCCTGTTCCGATTTTTTGGCGAACTTTGCTTGGCGAACTGCGATTACTTTTTTTACTACTGAAGTGGGCTTTATCCATTTGTTTTTTGTGTATATTTTTTTTTTTGGTACAGATGCGATATACGGACCACATTTGCGCGAGTGCAACAAAATGGTGATTTTATGCCTCATATGGCAACCCGGTGATTGTTGTTTATTTATTAATAAACTGTTTATTTACTTTACATTTTCTTTTATAAATCGATTTAAATAATTTTGTTCTGTTCTGTTAATTAAACTTTTGTAATTTACTATTATTTACTTTTAGATTATTAGAAAATATTAAAAAATATATGTGTAACTGACATTTGATAACGAAGTTTTTGCCAAATTGGCGTCAGAAAAAAATCGCGCCAATGTAGTGCGTATATGACATCTGTGCCAAATGGGCACGGATGTTATATATACTCGTCAAATTTGCGTGATAAAAAAAAAAATAAAAAATAATAACCTGGCGATTTTAGGAAAATTAGTGTCTAGAATCTCAAAATATTTGAACAAATAAATGAAGAATATTTGCTTGCTTAACGGTTCACAATTTAATGTATTCATTTTAAGTTAAATTAATTCCAAATATATGATATTAAATGACTTTTTAATTGAAATAATTAAATATTTGTAAGTTAAGTAACATTAAGTGCAATACTACGAAGAGCATATTGGATACTTATCGTCTGCGCTCGATGAACGAAAAAAACAAAAACAAAGAAAGAAACACCTAAAATTGAATATTTGAATATATACGAACTATTTGGAACATTGCCATTGGACCAAGTTTAAATTAGACCAAGTTTAATGTCCAAAAATGACTTTTATATTAGACTACAGATAAATCTTATAACATTTTAACTAAGCACTTTTTTTTTTTTTTTTAGCCAGGTTTAAATTTAGCCAAGATTACTTTTTTGCCAATAGCAGCTTTTTTTTAGATGTGCAACTTCGATACAATTCTTTGATGTTGAAATAAAATGTTTTGATTTATGCTATTATCGCTTCTTGTTATTTATTTATTTGTGTTTTAAATCAGATAAGTCAAAATCGTGTTTTATAAATGTATTTAATGTGTATTTTAAATTTACGTATTTTATACGGAAAGAATGCATTTCGTGAAAAGGTGAAAAGAACAATATTTGGCGATTGATCACCTGCGCTCGGCTAAGAGTCTTATTACCAGGTATTTAATACTCTTCACAGTACTTCGCTGTTATATTGACTTTGGCGTGTTTAGAAAAAGTTTCCCAATTCCGGTTTAAGAAAGTGAGTTTTTTGCCGAATGAAAAAAAGACTATAATAAAATATGCTTTAAAAAAAATACTAACCGACTTAAAAAAAAAAAAAAAAATGAATCAAGTTTGGCGACAATTTGCTAACGCATATGAATGCATAGTTTTAATATGCTTATGATTTGAAAACGGTTGCAAGAATGAAAGATGATTTGCAACAAATCATTATTATTTTTTTAATCTAATCCATATTTTTTCATTAAAAAAATCTAATCATCAGAATTTAACGAAATTAAAATGGGACCACGTGGGTATCTTATACTTTCAAACAAAACAAGAATTATCTAAATCGGTTCATATTTAAAGAATTTATGAGTGAACAAGAAATACATACAGGTCGAAATCATAACCTCCTCCTTGAAGTTAGTTAAAAAGAAAATTCAAGAAGTGTTGTAATGGACTATGTATATTTCAAAATGCATCTGCTAACAGTAAATAGATAAATTATGTGTATACAATAAGAGATAATTTGGTTTCTCCTTCTGTATTTCCATGCTAATCTTATAAAGCAGTAACATTTGTGTGTTTTTGAGATGTTATCATTGATATTATCTAGACAATTTAAAACATAATGGGGCAATAAAGTGTTGATAACCGTTTTTGCTCCAAAATAGACTGTATTTTATGTCGGTACAACAACCTCCATCAATGTACTAGCAAAAAAATTCTAAAATTGCTGTTTCTCTGATATTGATTAGACTTGAAATTTGTTGAGATGGTCAATTTTAAGATCTAAAATACTCTTTATGAGCGATTTTTAAACGGTTCGAAAGTTAAATTTGATAAAAAACTTTCTAGAAAGATTTTAAGTCGCGATTTACTTGGAATATTGCAATTTCTGTGATACTGTTCGGATTAGAAATTATATGATTTTGGCATCTCAGTAATTTATAAAACGTAGATACTCGTTCAGTCCAAAATTTACAAAAAGAATTCCTTAACTCTAATTGTCAAACTCAATGAATCCGTAGAAAACAGTATACAACAATATAAAGTATTCGGAGAGATCTCACACCATATAAAATACAGTTCATTCTCTTCAAGCAAAATATTTATTTTTTAGAGTTATTCAAATTGGTGTGGAGCATCTGTTTAAACTTTTCACGTCATTTCAAAGATTTAAATTCCAATAATATATAATTTAGTGTTATATTTTCTGTATTACTTTTAACGTATTGCGTACTTCAAATTTATATGCATGCATAGTTTGCTTTCCCTTTTTTTAAACAATGCATACGAATTTATATATAAGATTTTGTAATTCAACAATTTAATATGCTTATTTTCATCATTTAATTTTATCGTAGTATATAACAAATTTAAGGTAGCATCTCATTTTTTTTTACTTATCGCAAGTTAGTAAATCTATGTTGTCAGCAATATCGCTCAGCATAATCGCTCCGAGGGCAGAGTTGGGCAAAATACATCGAAAAATCATTTTCGATACAAAATACAAAATACTTTGGTTTTGAGAATCTAAAATACAAAATACAAAATACTTTTCAAAAGAAAAAATGCAAAATACAAAATACATGTATTTTCAAAATACATTCAAAATACAAAATACATTTTCCAATTTTGAAAGTCGCTGGGTGTTGTAAAGTGCTTTCTCAAAACTAATTAAGTTTTTGAAATTATAACATAATTTCCAAAATAAGGAAAACTAGAAAGAAAAATCATGAGTCCAGCATAGATTATGAAACATTTTCCAACGCATTCAGAATACTGTAACAAAACTTTATAGTTTATTAAAGAGAACGATAATGTCTAAATAAAGAATTGAAAAGGCGTATAATGCACTCGAAAACCCAATTTCTACTATTGGTATCAATAATTAAAAAAATATATCGGATATTTTTTTTTGTGTGTGCGGGTCTGTATATGATTTATGGATTTGTATATACATACTACATAGTATGTCAAAAGTTTTTTCAGTTGAACGAATATTTCCCATTCAGCAATTTCCTTGAATTTACCAAATGTACCTAAGCACTTTTGTACAGCCTTGTATAGGATCTATAAAATTTAGATACCCGAAGTCATGTTAAAAATATTGTTAAATTTAAAAACGCTTATCATAACTAAAAACGTACTTCTAGCAATTATTATTCATAGCCTTCAAAAGTTCAATTATTATTCAGTTTCTTCTTTAGCCAAATTCTTTCATGCACCTCCTGTAAATGAATGTTAAATTGTATGCACATCATATTCAACAGTAATCGTCATGTCGTATACTTCAGTGTTATATATAAATTTCAGCATAATTAAATTAGTATAATATTATTAAAGTATACCATGAATGATTTTTTCCCATAGATAAATGTAATGAAAGGTTTTGTGTGCTCCTATAAATGAACTGTTGATGCTACACTCTCCATTTTCAATGAACATGCCATACTAAAGTCCAATAAAATCTTTAAATTTTATGGAAATCGAACTGTATTTACGCGAGTTAGAGCTAGTGTTGAATTCAGGGGGGTGGCCTGGAGGGTTATCCCCCCCCTGGAGCAATGAAATGCCCCTTCAGAAAATTCGAGATTTTGTGCTTTTAATGGTCAAATTATTTTCGTAATGGTCATAATTTTAGTTAAATTACAATTTCTCCCCATATTCACCCCATTTCTCTATAAATCCGCCTCCCCCCACGGGAGCCACAAAGTCCCTCCCGGAGAAAAGTGTCTGAATTCAACACTGGTTAGAGCACGGACAGACAAACAAGCAAACCGAATTCATGAACACTTTTAAACTTACTAGAAAGTGTTAAAAATGAAATGAAAAGTGTCAAAATGAAACAAAAACGAAATCAGTCTAAATTCTAACAGAAAACTCATTTCATACAGAAACAAAAGTATTTTCAAAAAGGGTCGTTTTCACTTTTGACTTTTACTCCCTTTCGGCAACGTAGACATGCGGTTTATTTTAGGGTGTATCGAGTAACAAATAAAAAGAATATTGCCCAGTTAAACTTTTAGCACTGAGTTCACAGGCTATCAGCACTATTTGTATATTACAGCCTTATTTTTTCAAGAAATAACGCCACTCGAAAAAAAATTAAGAATGGATTAGCTCCCCCATTTCCATCCTTTATGCTTAATGATTGAATTCCCAAAACAAATCAGGAATACGACTTATATTAATGAATCTAAATATAAAATTCGAAGCAAATCGGATAATTCTGCATAAAACCTTTTTTATTTAATTTAAGAGGGTTAATCCCCCGTTCTCCTTCTTATACTTAATCATTACATCCTAAAAACTATTCAGGGATTTGCTTCATCAGAAAAAATCTATATCCAAAATTTAAAGCAAATCGGATAATTCTGCATAAAATCTCATTTATCTAATTTAAGGTGGGGGTGATAATGGCCCGCTTCCCCTCTTTATACGTGACAAAAGAACGCCAAAACTAATCTGAATAGCTCCTTCTCAGTATGAACTTATATCCAAAGCTTGAAGCAAATTGATTAATTGCATGAAAAATTCATTTACCTAAATTAAAAGGGGTTGTCCCAAATCTATTTTTTATTCCTTAACAAATGGATCTCCAAAACAAATCAAGGAAACGCCTTTTCAGAATGAACCTATATCCAATATTTGAAGCTTATCGGTAAATTCTGCGTAAAAAAACCATTTATCTACTTTAAAGGCGGGGGGGGGGGAGGGGGGTCCCTTCTGTTCCCTTCTTCTTTAAATTTAAGCAATGGAAACCCAAAACTAATCGTGTAGATGCCCCATCAGAATGATCCTACATCTAAAATTTGAAGCTAATCGGTAAACTCGGCGTAAGAAAACTCATCTACATACATTAAAGTGGTGGTGTTACCTCCTATTCCCATCGCCCATTTATAGTTAACCAATGAACACACAAAACTAATTATGCAGACGCCTGCCTCATCAGGATGCCGCCTCATCTATATCTAAAATTTGAAGCTAATCGGTGAATTCCGTATAAAAAAAAACAATTACCTAAATTAGAAAGGGGGTCAACCCCTATTTTCCTCCCTCATTTATGCTTAACCAAGGAATACTCAAAACTGGAGACACTACATCAGGATGATTCTATATCTAAAATTTGAACAAAATCTAATAATTAAGCATGAAAAATCAATTTATCTAAATTAGGAGAGGGTATTGTCTCCCCCCATTCCCCTCCCCCTATACTAACCCAATGAACTCCCAAAATTAATCTGGGTAGCGCCCTTTCACCATAAACGTATATCGAAAATTTGAAGCATATCGGATTTTTTTATCATGAGTATCGCGTTACATATATACAGAACAAACGGGTACTTAAGCTCTCAGGCTTGGATAGCTCGAGAGCTAAAAAATTATATGTACAAGTAAAAACTTTTTTTTTTTTTTTTTTTTTTTTTTTTTTTTTTTTTTTGACGGTGCAATTGTTTTTTAAAAATTAGAAATTTTAACAATTTTTAAAAAATTGCGCCTTTTTTAGACGATTTTTTCCCTACGCTAAAAATATCTAAACATATGTATGTCAATATACCTCTAATATTTTTCAAGCTTCTATCACCAAGAACAATTCTGAAAGGTTTTGACCAGTAGAAATTAGGCCCGGCCCGATCCGAACCTTCAGAAAAAATTAAGGCTCGTTCTCGGCCCAACCCGAGTGCCGAGAATGAAAGTCGGACTAGCTCGGCTCTGCCCGCGGACCGAATTCGGGCCCAGACCCAGTCCGTGCAGATCTCTATTGCACACCATGTCTTATCACAATAAAATTATTTTCTTGAAGGACTTTCATTGGGAACGGCAAAAGTGTTGTTCTTATTTAGCGCTTCAGGAGCTTTTATAAATGATAATAACATTACACTCCTAACGTACGGAAAAAAAGAAAGAAAGAAAGAAAAGCAATAAGACGTAAAACTTTTAATGAGTCCTTGTCTGTCACGGAATATTTTGTTTTGTAATTCTCGTAGCAGATTTATTACATTATTTTTGTAACAATTCAGCATAAACTATACATCCTGTTCATTAACAGTGTTTATCATACCACTGGCTGAAAAAAGGTGTTTTTGTTAACATCCAGAAACGAATTCAAAGATTAAACAAAACGACAAATATTTCCTGTTGCCAATCTTTGATTTGCGGTTTACAGAACAGCAAATTTTGAAATCTACAAAAATGTATTTTGAGAGTATTTTCAAAATACAAAATACTTGGAAAAACCAATTCAAAATACATTACCGAAATACTTTCGCTTAGTCAGTTCAAAATACAAAATACAAAATACAAATGTATTTTGAAAATGTATTTCAAATACATGTATTTTCGATACTGCCCAACTCTGTCCGAGGGAAGTCCTAGTTTATCTTTTGCCGTTTCCACCACCTTTCTGAGCTATTTGAATGTATGTCAGTTATTTAAAACAATGTTTTTCTAACATGCCGATTAAGAGCTTTTTCATAATTTTAGCCCTCACAACTTCAGGTTTTTTATCGTCCCGGAGAGACCGTTAAAGGAAGTCTATATTCCGAGGCCAGACTCGGGATATGTCTTCTGGAGACTCAGCCAGCCCAGGCCTTACGTACCGACACAGGACTTGCTTTTTTATTCCTAGGTATTCACGAAGCAAAATTTTCAATCCCGGTATCGACACAACCGGTATTAAAACCATTGTCTTTGACGGACCTAATCTGTGTAATAATAAGTAAAATTTGGCTAAGCCCAAAAATTTTCACGAAAAATGCATACATTTTTAAATCGCCATTAGTTTACAATTAAACTTTAAAATTAATTTTTTAAAAGTATAATAGATTTATAGGGAAAAAAATAAAATACAGAAAACTAGTGAAAAAGAATCTGCCTATGACGGATTCTTGTGTTAAACGGAAAAATGTGTTTCTATGCAAAATGAATTTAATAATACTTGAGAGAAAAAAAAAAAAAGATTACATTTACACTTTTTTTGAAGGGAACTTGTCAACATCGCACTTTTTTCTTTCTCGTGTCTGCCTTAAAAGATTAATTATATAGAGTTTTTAAAAGTCTCCAGCACAATATGGATATGGACAAAAATTAAACATAAATGAAACATTTACATATAAATGAAGATTCATTAATAAAACAAATATATCACAGTTTTTGGCACTTGTTTAAAAGTAAAAATTTTAAACATGGAAAAAGAAAAGCTATAATAATTATTTTTGATCAGAACACCTATATACGAAACAATTTTTAATCACATCAATGTAAACAACTATGTAGAAAAGTAGAGATTCAGTCTGGCCGAGTCAAGCTATGATTTAAATCTTATTACAGGTCAGGTTGAATTTTTATCCTATGGATTGGTTCTGGACCGGACCTAGATATTTCGACCTGTGCTGATCTCTGGTGCAAGCCACCAGCATAGTTTGAAAGCAGGTTTAACGTAAAATTTATACGCTTCAATTTTATGTCGAAAGGAGAAGCACTTTCATGATTTTTTCCGTATGTCATACGGACAAGGTACATTTGACAATCATGATTTGTCCGTACCACGTACGGGCATCCATATTCAAATTATTATTTATTATTCTCCGCAGTAAATTTTTATTCTAAATTTTGCATTATGTAATCTGAACATGTTTCTGTTTCATTTAGGAAAATTCTGTTTTGATAAACTGGGTAGAAAAAATTAAAAATTCTGTAAAAATTATGAAAAAAATAGGCATTATTTGAAATATTTTTTCGAAAATATTGATAAGTTGAGTGGTTAAATTGACTGTCAATAATATACAATTTGTGGATGATCCCTATCATGCATTAAAAATGAGTCAAAAATTCGTCGTTCACATGCGTAGAAAAGTAATAAGCAAGAAAATGCTCCAGGGTCATTCCATTTTAAATCAACAAATTTTCAAAAAAGTTGTTGCATCACCATTTTTAATTTTGATAAAAATTTGCATGTCCATTCCCCATGTTTCCTAGACCTAAAAAAAAATATTTTTTTTTGTTTTAAAAAAATTATTTTTGATGTATAGGCCAACTTTGTCGTTTGGCAGCAGTAAAAATTTGGTATTTTAAGGCTTTGTCTAATGAACTGCAACTTTTTTTCTAATAAAGTTTTAGAGCACAGCCATATCTCATTGCAAAGCTAAGAGAATGGTCTTTTTTCATATGGTATCAATAAATTTGAGATTTAAAAACAAAGCGTATCTTTTCAAGGTCAAAGTTAGTGATACAAAATTGATTTTTTACCATTTTTGAAAATTAAAAAAGTAATGAAGGGCTTGGAATAACAAGCCCTCTTTTTTTTCTTACATTCATATGGATGGATACTTATTGTATTAAAAAAATTGTCTTGTTACTCTGCCCCCTTCATAAGATATGGCCCTCCAAAGTTGCACATTTTCTAAAAAATCCAGTTTTCAATGCTAAAAAAATTAATGTGGGGGGCAAGGTAAAATTTTTTGTACTTGCCTGATCTTAAGTACTTCATACCAGCTTTCAAACAAAAAAAAGATTGCTTTGTTATTCAAAGGCATTTGGGAGCTTTAGGGGGTCTGAATTTTCAAAAAATCGCTCTGAAACGACAGTTTTTTCATGTGCTTTTTTTTTGTAAATATGCATTTTTTTGCATATATTATGAACTTATCTTATTTAAAGGTTTTAGATTAACCTCATAAATAGTATTTTAACATATTCCTAACTCTCATCATTTGCAAGCATCCATTTGCTAACTATGACAGGAATAGCCAGGTCTCAACTTGCCCAGTTTGCTTCCCATTTGTTAACAAACATAAACAGTTCTTTGTATCTTTCCTATTAGTGATTGGCACTGTGCCAAAGACAGAGCTGTTCACATATTATTGGATACAACTATCCAATAACATCAGAATAAGAGAGTTGCATAATGATGTCACTGCAACTGCTCAGTTGATTCTTTAACTCTGGAAAGTTGCTAAGCAAGTGTTCCTGTTGTATTCTTAATATTTCAGTGTTTAATGTTTTTTTTTTTTTTTTTTTTTTGCATTTCAAGATCCAGTACATATTTATAGAATATTTTGGTGAAGCACTTTTCTTCATTAACAAGTTTTTTTTTTAATTTGTTTTTCTACATATAAATAAAAAATGGATTCTTAACCCTTTCCGGCACGGTCAAAATCTGTACTGAAATGAGAAATTTATCGACTGACACCAGAATTCACAAACGAATTTTTTAAATATTTTAAATTCCTTAATTTAAGCTTTTATTGTAAAAGCAATATTTTACTAAAACGTTACTGGTGCTGTTTGCAAGTTTGGAATTAAAATTAGGTATCCCAGACCAGGCACAGTGTGCCGGAAAGGGTTGAATGGGTCTTTCTACATATAAAGAGTAAATTGTGGATAACCCTAAATGTTCTGTAGGAATTTTTAAGAAAGATGATTGTAACATTTTAAGTTATAGTAGACAGTCAACTATAAACAGTATTTCAAAATATAATGATGAGGATAAAACTTTACTACATTTAACCACTTAACCGTCTACCCTGAGATAAGTCGGGGGTAAAAGCACTATTTCCCTATACCCTTCGCCGGTTAAGTGGTTAAGAACTGGATGTAAAAGCATTGAAACTGTTTGTACATACCACGAAAAAAAAAATTCTAGACAAATATTCCCACCTGGACCTGGAACATCATTTAAAATATCACATCAAGATAACCAAACTTGGGTTCGATTTCAAGACATCTTAAAAATTCTAACTCCATCAGAATTATGGTCTGCACAGGAAAAATGCCATAATATCACGCCTGAGATGAGTGAACATTTATCAACTCTTCTCCGAGAGAGAGCAAAGCACTGAACAATATACTTTTGCATGCTTTGAGAGTTCAGTTTTATTCTATGTCTTCAGGTGTTAAATTTCTTAAATTAGCTTATTAAAGTTTAAATAAATTCTTTGATAATTCTTCTTTGCCTTTTCTAACTGTTTTCAACATATAAAATTAGCAATCTTTCACAATAAACTAATACCGGGAAGTATGAAAAAAATTTTCGTTTCAGAGCGATTATTTGAAAATTCAGACCCCCTAAAGCTCCCAAATGCCTTTGAATAACAAAGTAATCTTTTTTTTGTTTGAAAGCTGGTATGAAGTACTTAAGATCAGGCAAGTACAAAAAATTTTACCTTGCCCCCCACATTAATTTTTTTAGCATTAAAAACTGGATTTTTTAGAAAATGTGCAACTTCGGAGGGCCATATCTTGTGAAGGGGGCAGAGTAACAAGACAATTTTTTTAATACAATAAGTATCCATCCATATGAATGTAAGAAAAAAAAGAGGGCTTGTTATTCCAAGCCCTTCATTACTTTTTTAATTTTCAAAAATGGTAAAAAATCAATTTTGTATCACTAACTTTGACCTTGAAAAGGTACGCTTTGTTTTTAAATCTCAAATTTATTGATAACATATGAAAAAAGACCATTCTCTTAGCTTTGCAATGAGATATGGCTGTGCTCTAAAACTTTATTAGAAAAAAAGTTGCAGTTCATTAGACAAAGCCTTAAAATACCAAATTTTTACTGTTGCCAAACGACAAAGTTGGCCTATACATCAAAAATAATTTTTTTTAAACAAAAAAAATATTTTTTTTTAGGTCTAGGAAACATGGGGAATGGACATGCAAATTTTTATTAAAATTAAAAATGGTGATGCGCACCCCATTTGTTGATTTAAAATGGAATGACCCTCCAATTAAATAAGGCAAATTTTACTGTAAAATTTTACTGGTGGAGATAAACAAGGATTCTCAAGCTTTTTTGCGGAACATATGTGGGGCGCTCGACCCGAAGAGTTTAAAGAGTTATCTTTCAGGAGATGTAAATAATTTAATTTATAAAAACTTCGTAATGATCTTGCGGAAATCGTAAATCAAACCTTCGCGTAATCGTCATTGCGAAGAAAAGTGCCCCAAAGAGATTTTTTCTGTATGCGTAAAATGAATGTCTTACTATATAAAAATTTTCCTACTTTTTATCATAAATAATTTGATTTAATAGGGCAAAAAGAGCTAAAGAAGAAGCCTAAGAAGAAGCCTAAGAAGACTAGAGCTAGAAAAAGAAGCCGCAGCGCAACACGTCCGAAGAAAAGATCGAGAACAAAGAGAAGCTCCAGTAAAGGAAAAAAGAAGAAAAGGAAGGAATTAAAGAAGAAAAAGAAGAAGAGGAAGAGGAATAATGATGATGAATCAGAATACACTGAGGACGATTCCGAATCTGGAGAATGTTCGGACAGTGATGACAGCATTGCATTCGGTGGAGTACCTTGTCCAAATCCCTCAAGAGGAGTATTAGGTGAATACGATCAACTTGATCCTTGTGCAAGAATGACTGACTTGGAGCTACCTATATTCCCTGGTTGCCCTTTTCCTCCCGTTCCTTAAATGAAAGGACTTTTAAGCAGTAAACGCGACTATTTGTATGTTAAATTGAAGATCATAATAGTAAGCTATAATGTAATGAAATCTATAATATTTTAAATTTTCACAGCAGATAAAACTAATTAAAGTTAATCGTTGTTAATACTTTTATAGACTTATGTACACACTATGATAGCATTTTTCAAAGTACCACTTCATACAAACTGCAAATTTGGCATTAATTCTATTCTAACAAATGCACCACACGCAAATTCTAAAGTGTGGCAACCCCAAAACATTCTTCTATCTCATGCATATTAATACTTGAAAATTTGGTATCACAATACCAAAATTATATGGTAATCTACGCTCATCGTGAGGATTCCAGTGATATGAAATTCCTTGCATTAGTTCCAGAAAGAGGGCTTTTGCGAATATCGGGAAAAATGCAAAATTAAAGTGTCACCTGTTGTGCGATTTACATAAAAACGCAATCAGAAGTAATACTTATCAAGGTATACCCGACGCCAGTACAATTTACTGTTTATTAACGAAAAAATTTCCGTATTTTCCTAGTTTTACGGGAATTTTTCCGTTAAAAAACAGTAAATTTTACTGGCGTCTAGATTACCAGTAGTATTTCCGTAAAATCGTCCGTTTTTTTTTTTTTTTTTTTTTTTTTTTACGAGTGTTAGTTTAACCATTTCGGGATTAGGGAAAAATTCAGCATAGCAGCGCCACCTATCGGTCGACTGACACCAAAACAAATATAGAATCAGTTCATTTCAAGGATTGATGAATCTGAAATTTGATGAAACTCAGTTCATTAATTTTTAAGATAGATCCGCTATTGCGGAAATCGTGAAAAATGCAGCATTGCACAGCCACCAGTTGAGCATGGCAACGTAAATAACTTCAACTGAATCTGAAGTTTGATGGAAATCTGTGCATTAGTTTTTGAGATAGAACTGTTGCTTAAATCGTAACAAATGCAGTATACTAGTGCCACCTTTTGAGCTATTTATATAAAAAACTAATCAGCATCAATTATATAAGGGACTACATGAATGCAATTTTTTATTAAATTCTGTGGAATATTTTTTGAATTAGTGCGCCTACAAAAAAGCAGCGTTATCTGTTGAGCAATTTACACCACAAATTAATAAATATCAACCTATATCAAGCAGGAACTACCTGAATAAAACCTTTATTAAATTCTGTTGTTTAATTATTGAGATAAAGTTATTGCAAAAATCGTGAAAAAATGCAGCACAACAGCACCACTTGTTGAACGATTTACGGCAAAATGTAAACAGTATCAATTCATCTCAAGGACTAACCGAATCTGAAGTTTGATAAATATCCGTTCATTAATTATTGAAATATAGTTGTTGCCTATATCGTAAAAAATGCAGTATACTAGAGCCACCTTTTGAGCGATTTACATAAAAAACTAATCAGTATCAAGTATATCAGGGACTACATGAATGTAATTTTTTATTAAATTTTGTGGACTATTTTTTTAGTTAAAGTGCACACAAAATTTTTGTCACATACAGATAAAAAGAGTCACAGATTCACAGAAAGACATTTTATCAAAACATGTTTTTTAAAATCTCTGACAAACTAATGTGTAAATTCGTCGTAAATCAGAATTCGAAAATTTTCCCAACCCAAATTTTTTTTCTTGTAAAGATAGAAGGAAATAGAAACTTGGCAAAATCTGGAATTGTTTTTATGAAAACCTTAATTTCGCTTCGAGAGTACATGTTATCTACATAAAAGTGAACATAGTTTATTACAACTAGGACTTCCCTCAGAGGGATTAGTCTGAGCGATATTGCTGAGAATGCACATTTAATAACTTGCGATAAGTAAAGAAAATGAGATGTTACCTTTAATTGGTCATTCATTGTGATAAAATATGATGAAAATAAGCATATTGAATCATAGAATTACAAAATCTTATATATAAAGTTGCATATAGGGGGAACTGGGGTACATTGATACATGGGGCACATTGATACACCCCATCTACCGCTCACAGGGTCATTACAGGAAGTTTCACAACAGCTCCAAAAGATGATGCTAGTGTATTCAACTACATACAGAAAATCTTGGAATGATTCAATAGTTTGATGAAATGGGACGGGTGATTTATTGTTTTTGTTGTTCAAAAGTAAATATGAGTTGTACAATTGAAATGCTATTATATAACTGTTCCAGTATTTTCACCAAAATGAATACTCTCCCTGGTAAGTACAGCTACTCTTTATCAGTTCTTCATTATTTATTGTTAGATATATTGTGAAGTGTTGGATTTGAGACTCATTTTATTCAAAATCGCTGTATGGGGCACATTGATACAGTCTATGACAGGGCACATTGATACAGCCTAAATCCTTTAATAGTTCATATTTTCATTATCTTTTATTATTTTTTTTTACCTTACACTCGTTAATCCAACCTTTTTTTTCACGAAAAATTTCTAATATTAGTTTTTATTGAAGTGAAATAGCTCTAATTTCTTCATATTAGAACATTTTATAGTATTTTTGAAAACAGAAGACGTAGGAACTTACCCAGCATCTAGTGCTAGTAGAACTAATAAAAGAAAAGGACGCCATTCTGGCAAATCTCGAATTTATATCGATTCTCCAGAGAAAAAAGTATTTTCGACATGCGAAATGTTAAGTAAGAGAAACAAATTGCAGAGCAGAAAATGATACTTATATTATAAACAGAATTTTTAATATAATTATCCTTTATTTTCGGTTTATGAACCTATTTATAAACAGAAAATCTGGTAATTTTTTCATCTTTCATAAGAAAGAAGATAATGCTGGGGTTGAAGTGCTAGATATGACAAAGTTACCACAGCCAACAATCAGGCAAGAAACAGCCAGAACATCAGGTCATAATATATTTAATTTTGATTGCTTTAATATTGCTTAAAAATAAATTGTGGGTGATTTGAATTTTTATAAATAAATATAAAATGGTTTTCTAATTCATTTTCTATGAAAAATATGCATTGGTATTATTTTGTCGTCATTTTTCTCAAACGTATCAATCTGCCCCGGGGATAGGGCACATTGATACAAATGACTTTTTTTGATTTTTTTAAAATTACATGTAAAAATACTATATAAAACAATGATTGTACATTTTTATAACATACTACACAAGTTTTGCTGTCACCTGATGGAAAAAAAACTTGAATTTTCTACTTTCTTGACACCAAAAAAAATCTTAGAAAAAAACTGTACCCCAGTTCCCCCTACTATTTTTATAAAAGAAAAGCAAAACATGCATGGATATAAAATTGGAAATATGCAAAATGTTAAAAGTAATACAGAAAATAAAATACCAAATTTTCCTATATTGGAAATATAACTCTTTAAAATGATGTCATGAGCATAAACAGAAGCTTCGCACCGATTTGAGAAACTATAAATAACATAAACTATTATGTTTGAAGAGAATGGAGTGTATTTTATATAGTGTTAAATCCGTCCGAATAGTTTATAATGTTGAATATCTGTTTTCCACGGATGCAATGAAGTTGTCGGTAAGAGTTAAGGAATTCTTTTTTTAAAAATTTGTCCTAAACGAGCACTTACATCTTATAAGTTACTGTGATGCCAAAGTTATAGTTTCTGACACACACAGTATCCTAGAAATTGCAATATTCTCAATAAATTGGGTTTAAAACTTTTTCTAGAAAAAAAATGTTTAATTTGTGAAATTAAATCATCGAATGTTTTAGAAATCGTTCATAACGAGAATATTATATCTTAAAAGTTGCCATAAAAAAAAAAAAGATTTTAAATTTTTAGTCATATCAACATCAAAGAATTCTCAATTTTAGAACTTTTTTGCTCGTGCATTGATGGTGATTATTGTTCCTACGCAAAATATAGTAATTTAGCGTATATTGGGTTCTTTTGATCTTATGGTTAGATAACTTCAAACTCTTGCTCTTAGAAAAGTAGAAAATAATTTATTTACAGACTTCAGAACAACAGAGTCTTCGAAACTCACAAATATTACTGGATATTCAAAAATAACTGCTCAAATCTATCGTACAATTACAGCTTTAGACCCCAAAGACTCTTTATACAACGTCTCAACACTTAATAACATTCAAAACAACATAGATGAAACTCAAGCAAACTTGCTTACGCCTTGTTCACTCAATGACTGACTGGTAAATAATGACAATAGCAGCTCGTATCGCTCTCCTTATATAGGTTCGCAGCATGCGGCGAAGTTTCTACAACCTTCCAGAAAAACCTGGAAAACCACGGAACAACATTCAATGTATCAGTAGACCTAAAGGGGGGTTACCATAAATAGGGAAGGGTTACCATCGCCAACAATCGCCAAGTTTGTCGCCAACTTGGCGATATATCGCCAAATTTGGCGACCAAAATTAGTCGCCAAAAGTGACGCCAACTTGACGATATCTCAAATATTTCGCAAAGCTGCCATAGACATTCACTGAAAATAATAGACAAGTTTGCTTGATAACAGAGACAATGTAACAAAAACTAATATTAGTAAAGAAATGGAGCTTAATAAGATTATTTACATTATTTTACAGTACAAACACTAACTATTTACAAAATTCGTAACACTACCCCCTCCTCAAAGACTGCACGTCCCGGGCAGTGCAATCCTTGAGTTAGAGGAAAACACTTAAAATAAATAAACAAATAAATAAATAAATAAATAATAACAATAATAATAAAATTTACATAAATAAGAACTAATTACTATTTACATATTTACAAAAAGTGACTTTCATGACCATGGTCTGAAATTCCAGTTTTGAATTTTTAATCACTTTGGCCAAAATAAGGGGCTAGCCGGTTATAGTGTACGACCTTGGGTTTGGCGTGTGGCGATTTTTGTATGCGTACAACGACGTCATTCAGCCTGTTGACGACTGTGTAAGGACCGTCCCAGTTTCTTTGTAATTTTGGCGACAGTCCCTTACGACGTATCGGATTCCACAACCAAACTTTGTCACCTTCGTTGAACTCATGTCCAGTTGCCTTTGTGTCGTACCGTGTCTTCATCTTTTCCGATGCCAGTCCGATTCGGTTCCGAGCTAGGCAATGAATTTCCTCAATTCGCGCCTGGAGTTCATCGACATATTCCTCAGGCGATGAAGGAGCATCAGGAGGATCTCCAAACAAAAGATCCGCAGGTAGACGAAGATCACGACCAAAGAGCATTTGAGAAGGGTAATAACCAGTGGCCTCATGAGCAGCACTCCTGTAGGCAAGCAGGAACAGAGGTAATTTCTTGTCCCAGTCCTGTTGATCTTTAGACACCAGGAGGGAGAGGCTATTTAGGATGGTACGATTGAAACGCTCCACCATGCCGTCCGATTGAGGGTGTAGAGGTGTTGTTCTAGTTTTGTCCATGCCGAGTAGTTCACACATTTCCTTGAACACAGCCGAATCAAAATTTCTTCCTTGATCGGAATGGATTTGAAGAGGAACTCCGTATCTGGAAACCCAGTGTTGAATTAGTATGTCTGCTACGGTTACCGCCTCTTGATTAGGAATGGCATATGCTTCAGGCCACTTAGTGAAGTAGTCCATGACAACGAGGATGTACTTATTGCCATCAGATGTTCTAGGAAGTGGACCCAGGATGTCTAAAGCAATTCGTTCGAAAGGAGCTCCTACATTATAACGTTGCAATCGTCCACGGGTGCGCCTCTTTGGACCTTTACGTGCTACACAGGTGTCACAAGTTCGACACCACTTCTCCACGTCACTGCGAACATTATTCCAGTAGAAACGCTCTCGAACCTTCTGCAGGGTCTTCATTATACCAAAATGACCTCCTGTGGGACTACCATGCAGTTCTTGAAGGACCATAGAAATTCTCGACTTAGGGAGTAGTAGTTGCCATCTACATGTTTTCCCGTCGTCAGACTCCCATTTTCGGTACAAAATACCGTTCTTCAAATGTAGGGAATCCCAGAGAGCCCAATAACGTTTAGTCGTAGGGTGGTAATGGGCCATGTCTTGCCAGCTGGGCTTCCTGTTGGACTCCTCTTTCAGCTCTAGAATTGGCTTAATTTCAGGATCAGCAAGTTGATCTTTACGCAGGGTCTCGTCACTCCACGGATCTTGCGATGATGTAGACCCAGTTGTAACTTGTCTTAATATAGGACTTTTGACATTAAATTTCTTCTCAACCCGGTCGCAGTATCTACAATTCTCTGAGCAGGGTCTTCTTGAGAGAGCATCTGCATTTCCATGTGATGAGCCTTTTCGATGGCGTATCTCCATATCGTACTCTTGAAGCTTTTGTATCCACCTGGCTATCTGGCCTTCGGGGTTCTTAAAATTCAATAGCCAAGTTAGAGAAGCATGATCAGTTCGGATCAGGAACTCTCGACCGTAAAGATAGTGATGAAAGTGGTCTATGGCTTTCACTACAGCAAGAAGCTCTTTTCTTGTTACGCAGTAGTTTCGCTCGGCCTTTGACAAGCACTTGCTGAAATAGGCGATAACACGCTCCTGGCCGTCGATTTCCTGGGACAGTACAGCGCCAATGCTTTCGTTGCTTGCATCCGTATCAAGTATAAGCTGTTTATCGATTTGAGGATACGACAGAATTGGAGTGGATGTCAAGGCCTCCTTAAGCTTTTCGAAAGCAGCGTCACATTCCTGTGTCCACATAAATTTTTGATTGGCTTCTGTTAATTTATGAAGTGGTCTTGCAATCACCGAGAAGCCTTTGACGAATTTTCTGTAATAGGTGCATAATCCTAGAAAACTTCGAAGCTGATGAACATCTGCTGGACGACTCCAATTTTTCACGGCCGATATCTTCTCCGGATCAGTCCTATCTCCTTCCACCGAAATGATGTGTCCAAGGTAGGCGACTTCATTGCGAAACAAACTGCACTTCGAAGGGCTTAACTTCAAATTAGCTTCCTTTAACTTTTGTAGCACCCGCCTGAGGTTGTTCAGATGTTCATCAAAAGATTTTCCTATGATTATGATATCGTTTAAATAAACAAGAAATGCCTCATATGACAGTCCCGAAGAACCGTTTCCATAAGGCGTTCAAAAGTTGCAGGTGCGTTACATAGACCAAAAGGCATTACCTTGAACTGCCATAATCCTTGTCCCGTTGTAAAGGCAGTCTTCTCGCGGTCGTCGGGATGGATCTCTACCTTCCAGTAACCACTCTTCAAGTCTAAAGTCGAGAACCAAGTGTTGCCCGCAAGTGTGTCAAGAGTGTCGTCAATCCTTGGCAGAGGGTAACTATCCTTTTTGGTGACGTCATTCAGTCGGCGGTAGTCTACACAAAATCTTGTAGAACCATTCTTCTTTCTTACTAATACAATGGGAGACGCCCATGGACTTGTTGATGGTTCGATGACGTCATTTTCTTCCATATCTTTAATTAAATTCTGCACCTCTTCTTGCTTGGCAAAAGGTAATCGTCTAGGGTGCTGTTTAATAGGAGAGTGATCTCCCGTGTCAATTCGGTGTTGTGCCATTTTAGTTCGTCCAAAGTTTTCAGATGTTTGGAAAAATAAACTTTGGAATTCTCTAATTGAATTTTCAGCAGCTTCCATCTGTTTTGGATTTAAGTCTGTATTTTGTAACAAATCCTTGACTAAATTATCTGAAGATTTCTCAGAGTGACTGGAATTTTGACTTATGCACGTCACAGGAGCACATGACGCTATCACCTCTCCTTTCTTGATAGTCCTCGTCTTATCACTGATGTTAGCAATTCTGATTGGAATGGTCTTTTTCGAGAGGTCTACCACAGAAGAAGCCACCAATACTCCTGCTTGTGTACTATTGTCTTCTGGATAATCTATATGGCCAAATCGGTAATTAGTTTCATTTTTAATTACAGCTGGAAGTAAAAATTCTGTTCTTGGATCTAGATTGATGTCTTCTTTGGCTATTACTGCTTGTTTACATTCAATTTCGTTATTCAATCCAAAAAGACTTATTTCTTCAAATTTTGAGAGCATTTTGTTATTTTTGAAATCAAGCTTGAAGTCAAACTTCTTCAGGAAATCTAGCCCGATTAAGCAAGGATCTGTTATGTCAGCCACATATGCCGTATGGTAATATTTCGTTCCTCCAAAGTTGATAGTTAAATTTGCCTTTCCATATATGCCTATCTTGTCGCCCGTCACAGTTTGCAGGGTAACGCATGGTGGAGTCCAGATGAGTTTACATTTCAATTTTCGAGCCAAATCTTCTCTTATTATTGTCACATTGGCTCCTGTATCGACAATCATACGGCACTGAATTCCGTTAATAAAGCCTATCACATATAATTCGTTATCACCGCCGCTCATTTTTGATATCTGGAGGATCTTCAGGTGGGGCTTTTCATTCTCTGGCAACCTCCGCCCCGCGAGATGGCCAAAATTTAGTTTCCCTGCTGACTGTTTGAATTTATCTCACGTTCGTGGATTTTGGGGCAATTTCTTCGGAGATGTCCTGTATCACCGCATGCCCAGCACGTGAGATTCTGTCTTCTTGCGCTTGTTTTTCCATATTTTAAAGCTTCAATCTCTTGATTTAATTTCCTAATTTCTTTCAAGAAGTCGATCTCAGTGTCTGAGCTTTTGTTCACCGTTGCCCCTCGGACTGAATGACGATCTCTTCGGCTGGCTTGTGTAGCTGCTTCCAACTTTAAGGCATATAGTAATGCAGCCTTTAAATACTGCACATCTGCCATTCGTATCGCTCTCTGCACTTCTGGATCTTTTATTCCGTCTACAAAATATTGCAGTGAGAGCATTTCCCGTACATTTGTTGGACAGTCAATGAATGCTAAATTTGCAAGCCGTTCAATTTCCGAGGCAAACTCTTGAAGGGTTTCACTCGATTTTTGATGGCGGCTCTTCATTTGTATTCTCGTATAATCCTTGAAGAATTTTTCGCCGAATCTCATTTCAAGTGCACAACTTAGAGTCTCAAAATTGAGTTGCGTCATATCGGGCAATGTTTGCAGCACGTCGGCGGCTTCTCCTCTTAAAGATGCTGCCAGTTGACAAGCTTTCACCTCGTCGCTCCATTTGTTCGCTTCAGCTACAATGGTGAATTGGGTCTTGTAAACTTGCCAGGAACTCTTTCCATCGTATGTCGACAGCTTAATGTGCACGGGAGAAGCAGGCGGATTCCTAAATTCTTCATAATTACCACTAGACGCTGAAAGTTTATTCTCAAGATCTTGTACTTTTTTATTTAGCTTTTCATCTACTTCACCTAGTATTTTCTCTTCAACGTTGCTGATTTTCTCTTCAACGTTACAAACTTCTTTCTGAATTTTCTCTTCTACTTCCGCCATTTTCCTTTCCATTTTTTGTTCAACATTACTAACTTCATTCTGAATTTTCTCTTCTACCGAATCTATTCTTCCGATAAAAACTTTTCTTCCAAAGTTTTCTTCATTTCTTCTTGGCTTTTATTAACTTCCTCCTTTAATTCTTCCATTCTCTCTTGGCTTCTTTTCATTTCTTCAGTCACATCTTCTTGGACTTTGTCGATTTTATTCGCCAACTCTTCTTGGCCTTTATTCATCTTTTCCGCCAGCTCTTCTTGGCCTTTATTCATCTTTTCCGCCAACTCTTCTTGGCCTTTATCAATTTTATTTGTCAACTGTTCCATTCTTTCTTCGTTTTTATTCATTTTGTCCGCCAACTCTTCTTGGCCTTTATTCATTTTATCCGCCAACTCTTCTTGGCCTTTATCAATTTTATTGGTCAGCTCTGTTCTTAATCCGTTAATAGCTTTTAACAGTTCTTTCAGTTGTACGTCCATTGTTCGTGTTTTCGCCATAAGATCCCGACTCCTGACACCAAAAATTGTAGCGTATATTGGGTTCTTTTGATCTTATGGTTAGACAACTTCAAACTCTTGCTCTTAGAAAAGTAGAAAATAATTTATTTACAGACTTCAGAACAACAGAGTCTTCGAAACTCACAAATATTACTGGATATTCAAAAATAACTGCTCAAATCTATCGTAGAATTACAGCTTTAGACCCCAAAGACTCTTTATACAACGTCTCAACACTTAATAACATTCAAAACAACATAGATGAAACTCAAGCAAACTTGCTTACGCCTTGTTCACTCAATGACTGACTGGTAAATAATGACAACAGCAGCTCGTATCGCTCTCCTTATATAGGTTCGCAGCATGCGGCGAAGTTTCTACAACCTTCCAGAAAAACCTGGAAAACCACGGAACAACATTCAATGTATCAGTAGACCTAAGGGGGGGTTACCATAAAAAGGGAAGGGTTACCACCGCCAACAATCGCCAAGTTTGTCGCCAACTTGGCGATATATCGCCAAATTTGGCGATCAAAATTAGTCGCCAAAAGTGACGCCAACTTGGCGATATCTCAAATATTTCGCAAAGCTGCCATAGACATTCACTGAAAATAATAGACAAGTTTGCTTGATAACAGAGACAATGTAACAAAAACTAATATTAGTAAAGAAATGGAGCTTAATAAGATTATTTACATTATTTTACAGTACAAACACTAACTATTTACAAAATTCGTAACAGTATATTTTGCAGCAAAGATGGTTACCAACATTTTTTGCCCACATTATTTTTTTAAATCGGCTAGGTACTCCCAATGATAACGAAAAACACACAAACGTTAATGCTTTATAGCATGAAAATACAGAATCAAAAGCTACTAATAAGTATTTATCTCCTATTATATACACATAAATTATGTAATTAGTGCTAGCAGATGCATCTTTAAATATACATAGATCAATATAATGCTTCATTTTTCTTTTATTAGTATTTCTTAGTATTCATTTTTCTTTTATTTGTATTATTCAGTAAAAAAACTCACTTTCTTAAGCCCGAATTACGTCAAATTTTTATAAAAGCGCCTAAGTCCATATAACAGCGAAGTATTGTGAAGAGTATTAAATACAAGGTAGTAAGACACTCAGCCAAACGCAGGTAATAAATCGCCAAATATTGTTCTTTTCGCCCCCTCTCGAAATGAATTTTTTCCGTACATTTAAAAACACGATTTTGAGTCATTTTATTTAAAATTCAAATAAATAAATAAGGGGAAGCAATAATAGTATAAGTCAAAACATTTTATTTCAGCATCAAGGAATTGTATCGTAGTTGCACATGTGGAAAAAAGCTGCTTTTGACCAAAAAACGTTGTCTTCACTAAATTTGAATCCGATTAAAAAAAGTACCGTGATTAGTTAAAATGTTATAGGCAGAGCTGCTAAGTCTCCGGCATTTTGGATACCGGTATTTTAATACAGAAAATGTTTTATTAAATTGGAACATTCTGCGGTTTTAAAAAATAACTTTTCCTATAAGACAATTCTGCTATGCAATAAGCGGGGGCTTGGCATCTCTCTATAGGAATATTTCGTAATCTACTTTTTAACCTTAAAAAAAGCAACGACCATTTTTCGGGTACAAAAAGTATTGCTAATTGTTCCATTTTGCATTCAAAGTACTGATTGTAATATTGATACATCAATGGTGATAAATTTCCAATAATTTTTCAAATCCCATTTATTTCATTAAAAATATAAATCTTTTATTCAGTTAGTTTAAAAAAAAATGGTTTTTAACTAATTTCATAATACTTTTGAAATATCACTTTTCATTGCCCTTTTTTTTTAAAGCATTTAGAAAATGGTTGTTGTTTTCAGTCAAATATAGACTTTGGTCTGTCCGCATTTTATTTTATTATTATTATTATTATTTATAAACGGTGGAGAAATATTCATACTTAATCCATAACGTACATAATATATGACTCTGTTATTACATAAGTCACCTTTTTATTATCATAAAAATTATGTTTTTACTGATTTTTATTAACTTAATAGGAAAACTTTTGTGCTTTGAGCAATAGATGTCCGCATTTCATTTATTTATTTATTTTAACAAAATTCTTTGTATTTAGAAGAATTTTGATTTAAATAGGAAATCCAAATGTCGCTGATAATAAAGAAGAAAGTTACAAGAAAAAGTTACAGAAGGAGTAGACGCATACTATCAAATATGGAAAAACGACGAATCCAAAAAAGACATCGTATGTAATATCATCTTTTAAAGCAAAAAAAGAAGTCTGATTATCGATCCTACTGATTACGAAATGTGCATTACAAAAAAAAAAAAAAAAAAAAAAAAAAAAAAAAAAACTGCAAATATTGATTTTTTAGGTGCGTTCGTAATTATGTAAATACGTAGCACCTATAGTTGTCGTTCAGTCCGTCCGTCTGTCCGTCCGTCTGTCCGTCCGTCTGTCTGTCCGTCTGTCTGTCCGTCTGTCTGTCCGTCCGCATATAACAACGCAAAAACTACCCAATCGAATCGTTTGAAATTTAAAATATATAATTATTACATAATTTTGTCGAGTCATTTCAAATTTTATGAGAATCGGATGGATAGATCAATTACAGGGACGATCAAAAGTATTCCGTTACATTACGGTCAATGGGGGAAAATGTTTAAAATGCATTTTAATCGTTTGAAATTTAAAAGACATACTTATTACATATTTTTGTCAAGTCTAAGGTGCCATGTAGTTTAATACATATCACATCTACACAGATCGAAAATAAATGAAATAATGGTCGAACATACTTAAACACAACTTCACATAAATTTTAATGAACTTATCCAGGAAGAAAAGAATTATACATTTTTTTAAAAATCAACACCCGACACGTTTTCCCCACGGAGCAAGGTGATTTTTTTTAGTATCACGTTCGCGGCGTCACAGTGTCTTACTCCTTGTACAGAGTCCTTCGGAGCTGCGCGTGTAGCGCCATCTGTAGAAGAATTTTGAATAATGTTCTGGATCGAAGAGGCACCTCAAAGTCATTTCAAATTTTTTCAAAATAGGATGCATAGATGAAATATAGGGACAATCAAAAGTACTCCGTTACATTACAGTCAATGGAAAAAAAGTTAAAAAAAAATTCAAATGCATTTTAATGTTATTGCACTCATTCGAACATAATAATATTGATATGCATCATAAAGCACATATTATAATATAGATTTTGCATAATCTGTTGTGCAAAGAACATTTGTTATTGAATTACAAGGCCACACAAAAGTATTTCATTACGCAATGAGTATAGGGAACATTGTTCGGTTCGCATTTTAATTGTAATTAACTATTTACAATTTTATGAGATTGATATATGAGAGTGATATTTTTAAAACTTCATTATCACACGAACGCACCTCATTTGCTACGCTTCACGTGCAATTTCCAACTTGTTTTTCTTTTGTGCAGTTTTGGCTTCGAAAGATGCGCTATGTTGCAAAAAGATGTAAGCGACTATGAAAACACACTTGGTAAACGTTCATGCTCAGTTTTACAAATAAATATGGCACATATATGCCCTATACACAACGAGGTACCTAATTGGTGCCAAAATGGCGTTCAGTTGCGTAACATGCTGGTTATCATATAAATGTTATAATAACTTTTTTTTTCTAAAAATATTATCATTTATTGATAGTTATTTCTTTTTTTTTAATAACAGAAAATGTTTCGTTTATTCCTTTTTTTTCATTTTGAAATAAATAAATAACGTGTTATTATAGCATGCTATATGTATCTGGTAATCAAAACGATGTTTTCGCCAAATTGGCATAAAAAATCTCGCCAAACCCGGTGCTTATATCTCTAGTATATTATCTCAAGTATTTTATTTATGTATACTATAATTGTTTTTACATACCACTTACTTCTTCTTGTATATAAAAATAGGTAAGTAGCTCCTTTATGCAGTATAAATTGTATAAATCTTTAAAAAATAGCCCCCATTGCCCCTTTTTGGATCGAATAAAAAAAAAATCAATGTCTAATTCCAGTATTGCTCCCAGGCATGCATAAATATTCCAAATTTCAAAGTTGTACGCCAACAGGAAATGGATGAAAAATGGGGAAAGATGTCACATATGCACCAAGGTACATAATTGGCATCAAAATGGCATTATTTTACCTGAGATTGTAACCCGGCTTTATTAATTTATTATTTGTTTATTTACTCATAAAATGTTTATTTACTTTCATTTCCTTTTTATAATTATATAAAATATTTCTTTTTATATTAATTAATTAATATTTTATTCACTGTAAGTTCTTTTTGAAAATAGAAAATAATTAAAAAATGTGTATGTAAGCGTTATTTGAAAACGGAGTTTTCGCCAAATGGGCTTTGAAAAAAATTGCGCCAAATCTGATGCGCTTGTGGTATTCGTGCTGAAAAATTAATGACCAGACTTGACTTCAACACACAAACAAAATATAAGTTAAAAGAAAACATGCAATAAAAATAAATATAAAGGGAAAATGATGTCATAAAAGACAATTTTTATTTAAAAACGTAATTGTTTCTAATTTTCACACGCGAAATATATAAAACATTCTTTTAGCGATCAAAAAATGCTATTAAGAGATTATCACAAAATCTCAAAATCAAAGTTTTTATGACATTTTTTTTTAATTTAAAAAAATAACAGTTTTATTTTCCTGCATGATTAAATTTTAAATGTTTTATTGCATTCAATATTTCTGTCAAGGAAGGTCTCCATACGGGCATACTCAGAAAAACCTGAAAAAATTACAGAATGTTCTTCTCATATAGTTATATATGTTTATAAAAAAAATTTCGGCGGAAACTCCTTATAACGTCCGTAAAAAATAATAAAAATTTCGTTTATTTGGCAATTTATCTCCGGTTGGCGAAAAAACGAAATTTTGAAAAATACGCTTTTACGCTTCGAATACTTTTTAAAGAAAAAACTTTCTATGTTCAATTTATTTAAATAAGTTTAGTTTAAGTAATTTTAGTTTTGCATTTTTACTTTATTTTAAGTGTAATTTTGTCATATACGTTTATATGTACTTATAACAAAATGAAATTAATATATTTTATCATTTAAAACACAATTTAAATTGATTAAAATTGTTCCAAATTGAAAAATATACAGTTAAAAATATGCTACATTTTGTTGCAACGCACTCCCTTGCTTGTATTGAAATCGGTTACTTGGCCGTGAAATGGAGCTTTCTCATTGGTTGGAATAGAGATATTATATACAAGTAGTGGAGTGCGTTGCAACAAAATGCAGCAGATTTTTAACAGTGTATGACACGGTCAATTCAACCTGCTATGGAGCATTCTCATTGGTCAGAAGAGAGATATTCTATAAAAGTAGTGGAGTGACGTTGCAGTAAATGCTGCAGATTTTTAACAGCGAAGTCAATTAAAATCAATTTTCAGATTCGTTAAAATTATCTGCTTTTGGCGAGGAAATGCACAGCTCGCCAAATCCCGCGTCGCTTTCAGCTTTTCACGCCAATTATTCCAAACTATTTTATTTTTTTACATATCTAATAATGTAATTCCGCCGCTAATTTTCACTGATCCTTTATTACCTACATGAGTAGTTTAATTCGTATTTTTTCCAGAAAATTCTGAGTATGCCCCAAATGGAGACCTTCCTTGTGAGTGCGTAAATGATTACTATTTACTCCATGTACTGATTCGGTTATCTACGAAAATATCCAGCAGGTGAAAATCACGCACACCAATTTTTTGTGACGTATGCAAATAAATTGTGCTTTTTTATCAGTTTTTTATATAACTTTTAAGCTATTTGGAATTAATTTTTAAAAGTAGGTGCATTCACCAGATTACCTTTATAGGTACTTTCTGGTACAAACAGAATCGAAATCCGACAAGTACTTTTTGAGATTTGCTTGACGAAAGAATTTTTTTGACTTTTAATATCGTTACGTACTCTGAGTATAAGACTTCGCTGCGCTCAGACAATAAACTACTTAATCATAATCTACCATTTTCGCTACATTAGTTTTGAGAGGGTTATCCAAAAGACATACGTTCTTTTTCAGTTTGTAGATGGTCTCCTATGGAGTTTCGGGAAAAATTCTTCACTGAAATATGTGACCTGTGCTATTCTGTTTATACACCTGGAGTTTCGGGATAGTTATATTTTTCTAGATATTTAACAAAACATCCAACATCACAAGTGACCGGTCATCTTTGGTCATGTAGTGTATGTAATCGTAATAAATTTTGTATTCTTGCATTTTTGCCTAAGTGTGCAACAGCTGTTGCATCAAGATATGAGTATTCATAAAACTAGTCATATTATGAACGGCACTTTTATTTGTCATGTTTGACGTACAAGTTCCGATTTGTTTTTTCTATGAGCAATTTATTCTTTATACTAGCAAAAGCCATGCTTTGTTTGGATTCGCGAAGCATTATTTTATAAAACAGATATTTGAAAGTAACAATATTTTTTTTTATTATTATTTTTGCATCTTTATTAAACAAAAACGCTATTTTATGTTTTGGCGCATTTTAATTTTTTGTTTATGATGTAAAACTGGCATAATAAGATATTTTCGAAGCAAACTTTAAAAAAATTTTTTTAAATTTTCAACTAAAAGATCTTTTAAAGATGTTTTTATAATTTCAAGTAGCCACGGGTGTTTTTTAATTGTTTGAAATATGCATGTTTCCAATCTTTGTAATCAACATCCGATAATCTTTGATAGCTATTTTAGAATAATATATTTGAAGAAAGCTTGAAGAAAGTTACTTCTTCAAAATCCTATTTTCTGGAAAAAATATTTGAAATCTGCTTTCGTTGATACTATGAATTTTTAACTGTAAAACATTTTATTTTAATTTCTTCGTTTTTATACATGTTAGCGTATGAGAATTGCTGTAATTCTCTCCGCGTGGGAGAACTTTTTACTTTCTGCAAATGGCAACTCAATTAATGGAATTACCTTTTAACGAAGCGCTCTCTCATTCTCGCAGTGACGTTTTCACGAATAATTATTGTTGTGTTTGCGAACTTATTAAAGTCTTATTTTTCTATAAAATCCTTCTGATTAATGAGTCGATATTATTTAGCCACAATACGACCTTCGCAAAAATATTTATAAAGAGCTTGAACCAACAACTTCACGCAGATCTTTTAATTTTTCATTTATATAACAAATTTAAGAATTAATTTTATTTGTTTACAATTATTTTGTTGCCAGTTTACAAAAAAAAAAAAAAAAAAAAAAAAAAAAATCCACAATACAATTCTTTTAAAATGTTTAAGTGTCATCTGTGCAAACGATTTTGCGGGATAATGAAAGCATGTTTTATTTAATAAATTAATCATGATTCTATCTATAATTATTTACTCCATGATTTAAACTTTTTTTTTCTGAAAATATACGCGTTTCATTTTTTATTTATTTGCTAAAATGCGTCCGTATTGGAAATGCATGTAAAATAAATTAATTAAAATAATAATTTTTTTAACGTTTTACTGTAAAAAAAATTATATTCTGCAAATCGACAGATCATAATTTATTTTTGTGTTTAATTTGAAGTTAAAATATTGAATAGTTTTTTTGTAAAGCGTACGACAAATTGTAATTTGAGTGGACTAGTAGAGGATTCGCTTCGCTCATCCTAATAAATTTATTATTATTTTTTGTAGTTCTGGGCATTGCTTGATACATTTAATTTTAAATTAATGTACATTCGGCTCTCTTTAATTCAAAATTGGCTTAAACAAATTTTCGCTTAATTCGAACTGCACATGAAGTCCTGAAATTTTTAATGGCGAAAATTTTAAAATATCTCATTTATTCGTTCTCATTTTCTCTTGAACTAACAAGAATTCCGATTTTTCCTTTTTCCACAGACTTCAGATCCTCAAAAGCACTTTCTTTCTTTCACTTCTGTCAGAATTGTTCTCAACTATTATGTATATATATCGCTCTATATATTATATATATTTATATCGATATATATATATATATATATATAAAAGTGACACATTAAAAAAAAGTGACAAATATTTTAGAAATAAGTTTGTCATAAGTGCGTCTTGCTACACTAACAGCTTTGTAAGCGTAGATATGCTGAAAATTGTTTTGCTGTGCTATATGTCCATTTGTGACCACAGAAGAGAAGTGGATTGTGTCAGGAGGTAAAATGACCCAACCTTCGAAACCTCATCCTTCGTCTTCATTTTTAGGGTTGGTTATACAGGACTTTATGTCTTGAGGTCCCTTTTGGGACATGCTGTGCCCACTTCCTTTTTAAGGATTTTGTGTTTTTATGCAAGTTTTCATTACTGCATGCTGTGTTAAAAGGTATAATTCCACAAAACAGTAAAATCACATAATAATTAGAGTAAATCACCCAAATTTTCTTTTCGCTCTCCTGTAAAATTGACTTTTGTCGAGATCACTTCTCTTGCGGGTGAACAATAAAATCCCATGCATTAAATATCCGCTTTCTTCGTGCCCCGTCTGTCCATGAATGACACCTCCACGCATTATTCCTTGGATTTGTTCCTAATCTCTTAATTAGTTTATCTATTTATAGTCCAAGAGCCGACCGCATAAAGCCCTAAGTCATCGAGCATAACAAAATCTCCTTTATTTTATGGAAGAATAATAATAGCAGAATCTAATCATTCATGTCTGCCGGAATCGAAGTGATGCATAAGCCAAAAATTGATACCACTAGTGGCTCACTTGTACGTTTAACATTGTGTTTGCTGTACAATTAAAAATATGAAAACATGGGAAATTGGGTGCAAGAAAACATAATCCTAATTCCAACCACTATTGGTGCCAATTTTTGGCTTATGCACAACTCTCTTCCGGCAGACATGGATGATTAGATTCCCCCTCTTACTACTTATCCATAAAATAAAAGAATTTTCTTGTGCTCGATGACTTAGGGTTTTATGCGGTCGGCTCATGAACTATTATATCTTTTGATTTAAAATTAAGTCATATTCTAACCATAATACCCGAAATAAATAAAAAAAAACACTATAAATAACAATAAATCAAAATAATATTCTAATATTCCTTTGTAATAGTACCCTTTTAAACATGTTTTACTTTCATACTTACAATAATTTGAACTCTGGATAAGTCGAGCATTTATTTGTAGTCGTGAAGAGATCGAAGTAACGAGAGCTGTCTGTATGTTGTTTAGAAAACTGCAAAAAAATGTTACACCAGAAAAAATTAAAAACATTGTAAGACACAAATAAAATAATAATTACTTAAGGATAAAAATAAAAATACTCAGTCACCGAAAGTTACAGAATTTTTTTTCGAATATAAAAAAATAACCTTCCTAAAAACTGCGTTATGGAACTGAGGCAATGTTACTGGATCTGACGTATTGAATGTTTCAATTGATAAATGTGTTAAAAATATGCTGAATAAAAAAATCTATAATTTTTTTTTGTTCTTGTTAAGTAGCAAAAACTGTACTTAGAATGCTGTATTTTTTGTTTCAAAGAATTAAAAAGAAAAAAAATCTCAGTTTTAAAACAAAATCCGCGAAAATAATTCGGTTACATAGAATAATAAAAACAACTCTGAACAGTCATTTTTATTTTAAAGCATGAATGATTTTCAAGAAACTTAATTTTAGAAAGGAAAACATATTTCTACATATAATAAATTCAATTTATGTAGGCAGTAATTTGTTTTTTAAATGAATATTAGTACAGCAGACATCCATTATATCATCTCGTTCTTATTGTAGTTCACGGATATATCGCTTTTTTCCGTGCATTTTAAAAACAAATGATAGAAAATTTTTAATTAGGGGGAACTGGGGTACATTGATACAGTTTTTTTCTAAGATTTTTTTTGGTGTCAAGAAAGTAGAAAATTCAAGTTTTTTTTCCATGAGGTGACAGCAAAACTTGTGTAGTATGTTATAAAAATGTACAATCATTGTTTTATATAGTATTTTTGCATGTAATTTTAAAAAAATCAAAAAAAGTCATTTGTATCAATGTGCCCCATCCCCGGGGCAGATTGATACGTTTGAGAAAAACGACGACAAAATAATACCAATGCATATTTTTCATAGAAAATGAATTAGAAAACCATTTTATATTTATTTATAAAAATTCAAATCACCCACAATTTATTTTTAAGCAATATTAAAGCAATCAAAATTAAATATATTATGACCTGATGTTCTGGCTGTTTCTTGTCTGATTGTTGGCTGTGGTAACTTTGTCATATCTAGCACTTCAACCCCAGGATTATCTTATTTCTTATGAAAGATGAAAAAATTACCAGTTTTTCTGTTTATAAATAGGTTCATAAACAGAAAATAAAGGATAATTATATTAAAATTCTGTTTATAATATAAATATCATTTTCTGTTCTGCAGTTTGTTTCTCTTACTTAACATTTCGCATGTCGAAAATACTTTTTTCTCTGGAGAATCGATATAAATTCGAGATTTGCCAGAATGGCGTCCTTTTCTTCTATTAGTTCTACTAGCACTAGATGCTGGGTAAGTTCCTACGTCTTCTGTTTTCAAAAATACTATAAAATGTTCTAATATAAAGAAATTAGAGCTATTTCACTTCAATAAAAACTAATATTAGAAATTTTTCGTGAAAAAAAGGTTGGATTAAGGAGTGTATGGTAAAAAAAATAATAAAAGATAATGAAAATATGAACTATTAAAGGATTTAGGCTGTATCAATGTGCCCCGTCATAGACTGTATCAATGTGCCCCATACAGCGATTTTGAATAAAATGAGTCTCAAATCCAACACTTCACAATATATCTAACAATAAATAATGAAGAACTGATAAAGAGTAGCTGTACTTACCAGGGAGAGTATTCATTTTGGTTGAAAATACTGGAACAGTTGTATAATAGCATTTCAACTGTACAACTCATATTTACTTTTGAACAACAAAAACAATAAATCACCCGTCCCATTACATCAAACTACTGAATCATTCCAAGATTTTCTGTTTGTAGTTGAATACACTAGCATCATCTTTTGGAGCTGTTGTGAAACTTCCTGTAATGACCCTGTGAGCGGTAGAGGGGGTGTATCAATGTGCCCCATGTATCAATGTACCCCAGTTCCCCCTACTGTTTTTTCTTTAAGTAATTGATTTCGCAGAAGATATTAACTATGCTTATTTCTTTATTAATAAAAAAACTATAATATGCCTATAACATAACTGCTAAACAGAAACATTGAACATTTATTTATATTTTATTATGGTTTCGTTTATCTGACTTAACTCTATTCGTCTCTGTCCTCTGTCTGGCTGTTACAGAGTCCGTACCCAAAAATATATAAGTCAGAGCATTCAAATTTTGTGTACTTACAGCTGAATACCTCTTGTCACACAACAAATCGTAAATTTTTAAATGGTATTATTTTAAAGACTATTATTTTAATTAAAATATTTATTTCAATATCATCAGTTCATTTTTTGTTGTTGCTTTTTCTTCTAATTGTTGTCAAATTTTAATCAGATATAAAAGTTATCACGTATCTAATATAAATTAATGGATTAAATAAATAACGTGATAAACGCGCTTATATGTTTTTATTTTGAAAATATTTTTTATATTATATTATTTTTTATTATTTTTGCACATTATTTTTTCCATCTTTGTGTTTATTACTTTCTTCTATCTTTACAAGAAGAAAGTATTGGATTCATGAAAATTTTCGACTTCCGGTTTTCGACGGATTTATACGTTTTAGAAGGTCCTGAACACGTTTCGACTATTTTTAGAAAATGTCTGTCTGTGAGTCTGTCCGTCTGTCTGTCTGTCTGTCTGTCTGTCTGTCTGTCTGTCTGTCTGTCTGTATGTGACAAAAAATTTGTGGGCGCTCTATCTCAAGAACTAATGCTCGAAATTTAATAAAATTTTATATTCAGTTAGACCTTGATATTAATTAGTGCCTATTGGTTTTTGGTGAAAATTGGCCTGCAGGTGGCGCTGCTATGCTACGTTTTTCATAATTTTCAAGATTGCTATAGTTCAAGAACTAATGCACAGAATTTCACCAAACTTCAGATTCTGTGACCCCTTGATACACATAGACGCTGATTAAGTTTTGGTGTAAATTGGCCAGCAGGTGGCGCTGCTATGCCACGTTTTTCATGATTTTCATGATAGCTATATCTCAAGAACTAATGCACAGAATGTCATCAAACTTCAGATTCCGCGATACCTTGAGATACATAGCCTCTGATAAGGTTTTGGTGTGAACTGCCTAATAGGTGGCGCTGCTATGCTACATTTTGCACGATTTTTGCGATAGCTATATCTCAAGAACTAATGCAGAGAACTTCATCAAATTTTAGATTCTATTACACTACAATATATAACATAATTAGACGCTGATTACATTTTGCTATTAACCTTGCAACAGGTGGTGCAGCTATGCTGCATTTTGCACGATTTTTCCAATAGCTATATCTCAACAACCAACGCACAGAATTTCATCAAACTTCAGATTTTGTTACAAAATGACATATAACATAATTACACGATGATTAAATTTTGTTATAAATCCTTCAACTGATGGTGCTGCTGTGCTATATTTTACGTGGTTTTTTTTTAAACTAGCTATATCTCAAGAACTAATGCACAGAATTTCATCAAACTTCAGATTCTTTTACATCATAACATAATTAGACGCTTTTTTACGTTTTAGCATAAATTGTCTACGATATGGTGTTGCTGTGCTACGTTTTGCAATTTTTTTGTTATAACTATATCTCAAGAACTAATGGACGAAATTCCATCAAATTTCAGATTCTGTTAGGTCTTGACATAAATAGATGCTTATTAGGTTTTAGTATAAATTACCCAACATGAGGCACTACTAAGCTCATTTTCTCAGAATATTAATTAAATTTTGCGTTTTAGGTTTTTCGGATACCAGAATCTCGTTAGGCTAGGTCAAATGTTTGAGGAAATTCGATAGTGGGTAAGTTTGGGGTCACCGTGTTTTTTTTTTTTTTTTTAATATTAAAATGTACTTATGAGATAGAAGAAAGTTTTGGGATTGACACATCCAACTAATCCAACTAGTTTGTATTTTGTTTTTCTGATGATGATTGAGTAAATTCAATCGAAACATGTAAAAATTATTTAGATCTTTTAATGTTTTTATTAGTATTTGACGTCCTTTATAGCAATTAAATATTTTAATGCATATTTTTGAAATGTTTTTAATGGACGTATAAGAAAACTTCTATTTATAATTAATGTTTTTATTTTGGTAATTAATTCAAGAATTGTATTTTTTCCCACGGCAAACCACATGACACGGATTTAATTAATCGCAGTACATTTTTTTTTAAATTATTGATTTTACAAATTTGGTACTTCCACATGCGGATCTTATTTCATGTGGTGATTCATAAAATGAAAGTTAAAAAAAAGTGAGACCACAGCTTTCCAATTTATGAAAAAACAAATTTTTAAACTTATAGAAAAAATACTTTTTCGCACAGATAGTTAACGAGAATTTATTAAAATTAGGAAATGATGCATAAGCTAAAAATTGACTCCACTAGTGGTTGACTCGTAGGTGTACTCGTAACTTTCGGTGACAGAAATGTACTCCAAAACGAAGTGTGATATTATCCAGATAGCAATATAAATTCAAACAGATTTCATCTATATAAAAAAAGAAAATAAAAGAACATAAAAATGAAGAATTTACTGTAAACATGATGTAATTTTTAGCATAAAGATTTTTTGCACAGAAAAAGGAAAAGAAAAAGAAAAAAAACCTATTTTAAAAATATGACATAATTTACCTTTCAGAAGATGAAATTTTGAGTAAAAAGTACGAAAAAGGATGCAATTAGTTAGATGTAAAAAATGATTGGGATGCTTCACGTCGCGTTAAAATATGTGCCTGGAAAAAATAATTACATTTCTATGTATAATTTTTCTCAATATGAAATTTCTACTATAATTGAATTATGTCAACCTATTTAAACATTAAACAGTGCTTAAAAAATTCCGATATTAAATCTCTTTACTATACTTCTTTATTAATGCAGCCCCCGTGAATAAACTACCAAGCGACTCACTGCTCATATATATGATGTATGTTGAATTCAAATATGATATGTAAGAACATTGCAGTCATGCATAACAAACATATGTGACAAGCGCATGAGACATATATCATGCATATATGACCTACAATGAGTAAATATTTCGTATATATGGCATATACGCATACATATCATGTACTATATTTAATGGTGACGATTTTTACAAAATCGCAATTTTACCTTCGACATAATTTTATCTGTGTGGGCCGCAATAACAACGAAGTACCTTATTTGCTTCAAAATTTTTATGAAAATTTTTATCAATTTCAATATGTTATTGTGTTAAGTTTCTGTCAACATTTTTATCATACATTTTTTCTTTCAGTTTTCATGTTTTTGTACGGAAGAATGTTTATCTATAGATTCACAACATCCACCAGTAAATTTAGCAACTTTTTTATTAGAGAAAGAGGCTACTTTTAATCATAGCATGTTACATACTTTATTGGAGTCTGAATTCATAAGTATAAAATAAATTTAAATTTAAAATAATTGAAAAGAATGACAATACACGAGCGAAAATATCTGTCAAAAATGCAAATGTACTGCTGACAAAATATGAATAAAAGAAAGAGAAAGATTTATTTGTTGTGTATCTCATTCCCGCTTTCAAATATCTTGTTTTACATCAACTTGTCAACTTCGATACTGATCCAATTTAAATGGCTTTTAAATCTATCACCAGATTTTCTTTTCTTTATGTGATTTATGGAGCATAAAAGAACAAAGTTGACATTTGCCCGCTTGAACAAAGTGCATCACATATTTCACAATTTATTTTACATGCTCAAATGTCGCGTAGAGAATTGTATTTATTAAATTCTCTGCATATAATATATATAACAATTATAAGACAACACTATACATACATACATTGTATACATATTATCTACATATATATGTTTTGTGGGTGTATAAATACATATATAAATATATGATGGATTTAAAAAAAAATGTACAGATATAGTAGACAAGTTTGTATATTTACCGTATTTTTGAATTAAAGATTGCCTCTAATGATATTATACATATTAAAAATATAGTCCGTCAAAAATGACGGCAAACATACATATTTAAAATACCAGGCTATTTTTTGAATCATCAGCCTTTGAAAAGGAAGTTGTTAATTAGTAAATGTGTCCATTTCCAGTTATTAGTAGATTTCGTATGAAATACTATCTATTGCGATCGCTTCTATGTTGAAATTTTTGAAAACTTTTTGCAGATCTACGCCGATTATGACCTGTAGACCCCAAAACTACAGTTTAGCGCACATTTCCTCTACGTTTGTTGTTTCTGTATTCATTCATTTGCAAATTAGATCGGTTGCACCTTAACTTTTGGAGGCCAATTATACAATATGATAATCTTTAATGGGTGAATGTTCATTTCTTTATATTGTGGTTGATTTGAATTTTTCTTCCACTGATACTAAATAAAGAGGTGGTGGAGTGCATATGATGTTATACGTCGTGTGCTGTGGCGTTTGTAATAAAATTACACATATCCCTGTTTCCCAAGAAAAATTACTAATTAGTGTATATCCTCTATCTGTACTTATAATTCCTCTATTTTTTAAAGACTTAGAGCACCGACCATGAAAATAAACACCATTAAAATGAATTTTAAACATTTTTTCCCCATTGACCGTAATGTAACGGAAAGTATATTGGATTTTCATAAAATTTGAAATGACTCGACAAAATTATGGAACAATTATATATTTTAAATTACAAATGATTCGACTGGGTAGTTTTTTATCTGGTATATGTGGACAGACGGACGGATTGAACGGCGACTATGGATGCTATGTGTTTACATAAATACGAACGTACCTAAAATAAACATTAATAATGAATGTATCAGAAAGGACCATCTGTCACAAATTTAACATTTTTCAATGAGTGTCAATATTTTTTTTTCTGGCACTGTAGAAATGATTTTTAATTCCAGTTCTTTTAGAGAAACATTCTTTTTTTGTGATATAATATATTAAATAAGAAACGAAACAATAGGCTATCGCTGAAACTGAAACTATACATCTTTATAACAATTCTTTTCCGTTGATTTATAACTAATGTTAGATTTCTTTTGAAGTCAAGAAGCTTACTGACGTACAGATAATTTATTTTGGGAAAAATAACAAACAATCATGTGTAAATGACTAAAGATTTTTCCTTTCCAAAAAATCGAAAAATAACTAATTTATTTCCTTATATAAAAGCATGTAATAATAACTATATGTCTTTTTAAACGTTACTTAGACCAAATTACATTTATTTACTAGTTATTTATATGAATACTTTGAATATTTGCAAGGATAAGTAACGAGATTTTATATTAAAAAACAAAAACTTCTTTTGATGCATGGATGAATAGGAAAACCTCTTTGAACATTTCAGAATTTCGATTAAGATCATTTTTTAGTAAAATATTGTTAAAGCTGTTTTGAACAAACGTAAAACGTTTTGACAAATTTACAAATTCATTTTTTAACCTAAATATATAAACTTAAAAAGCTTGATTAATGAAGCAATTTGGAATCTGAATTTTCCATTTATTGATAAATAAATTACTTATTGATTTATAAGTGTTTTTAATCAGTGGCAAGCACATTTTTCACCTATTTTTCCACGATTATTCTAATTTCACGTGAAAAGTCGATTCAAAACGCCTACTTTGACATTATTTTCTAAAAAAATTACTGCGTTTACAAAAAAGGAAGGGGTGAATGAATGAGATTCTATAGTTTCTAAACAACAAAACCTGATAATTTTATGCATTTCCGAACAAAAATAAATTAAAACTTATGATATAAAATGCCCTTTTTCATTTGAGAACAGCCTTAAATGTCTTGTGTTCTAATTTAATTATTGTTATTAAGTATATTATACTCAAACACAGTTGTCCGCTACACTGTTGAAAAAATTGTCAGGCAGAAGCAAGGAAAAAATGTTCAATGAACAGACTTGAATTTCTTATGTTCTAATTTAATTATTGTTATTAAGTATATTATATAATCATACACAGTCGTCGGCTACACTGTAGAAAAAGTTGTGAGGCAAAAGCAAAGAAAAAAATGTTACACAAAATTTACTGAGTAACAGAAAATTCCCAACTCCAGTCAAACTAGAAACCCTTTGGTAAGTACTCATTGAATTCCCACCGAATGCCAGAATAAAGCAAAGTATCTTGTCAATTTGCAACAAGAATTTGCTCCAGGGTGCACCAGTCGAGTGCAGCGAGGCACACCGGACGAGTTGGATGCAATCATTGGATCAAATAACCGCCAGATCTGAATACATATGATTTATGAGACAACTGTGGACACATCGGTGGATCTCATATCACAGATTGCCTTTGCTGCGACAGCCACCAAAAGAACTCCTAGTATCGCTCTGTGCACGGAATCATTTTTACCTCGCTGTAGTTGTGCAATGACGTCAATGGTTACCTCGAATAACTCTTGAACTACGTTAATTCAAATAATTCTTTTTTCAGTATACCATTGCTTATCGCAAGTTGCAGTTTAACCCTTTATGCCCCGACGGTACGTTAAAGTACCATAGAAGAAAACTATACATAAAACTTATTTATTCTGTCTATTAATAAAAGTTTTTTATTTTTTCCACATAAAACACTCTTCTCGATCCAATTTAGATAGAATAGATAAACTACCATTTTCAAAAAATGGTAGTTTTATTATTCATTTTTATACGTATTTCTTTTTTTTTTTCGATAAATAAAATTATATGAAACATGTTCAACTGCAAAAGCGTTTACATTCATAGAGAGGATCAATATGCATTTAAACTCATTGCTTTTTTAAGATTTGTGATATTTTCAAAAAAGTAATTTTGGTTAATTATTTTTGTAAATATTTCACAAAAAGATTTAACTACCTATATACTTAATCAATTTTAATGGAAAAATATACCTAAATTCCACATTAGTATTATCTAAAAATTCCAGCATACCTCCAGATATTAAAGAAGAAAATTATTGAGGTGGACCAATTACTTGATAAATAATTCGGTAGATAAAGAGTTAAATATGCTGTTGAATAAATATTTTATTGCTATTGTTGTATTTTTTACCATTTCTGACACTAACGAAAAACAGCTTAACTAATGCGTCATATCTATGGAAACAGTTTAAAATCAAGTTTCAAACGAGTTCAAGTTGAAATCTTTTTCCAAAGTAGCCAAAAATATTTGTGGGTATGATTATGTGTAGCAATATAAAATAAATTTTACAAGTGCAATAAGCATCCTATATTTCTTCCAGATACACAAATTTAATTGGTTTAATTTTGCATTATTTTATATGTTAATCAACTTTGTCATTTATAATTTTTTCGTGCTTTTCTAACAATTTATGAAGGTTGCGTAACAGAATTTGGTATTTGATGAACAGAAAATCTGTTTTAAGTATTGTATCAAACATAATTTAAATAATAACTAACTTTAGACGAATCTAACTGCGTAAAAGGCTTGCAAAAAGACTGTTTTAAGTGTAATCAAAAACAGATTGTAAATTTAAAAAAAAGTGATTTAAAAAAATATGTATAATTTAAATTTATTAATTTAGTTATAATTTGTGGCTGATAATTTTGCACCATGAGAACAACTGAAGATGCTGGTCACTGCCAACAAATAAAATAACCAAAAATTACCTGAATGCAACATGATGCATAGGAATAAAATGCGTCATGATTTATTTTTTCCATCAAACTTCGATGAGCTTTCTCATTGTTCAAAGTCCAAAGTTTTTACTTAATACAGAATAAGTATTAAACAGTTCGACTTTAAAGTAAATTTACCGTCATAAAAATAAATTCAGTGTAATAATAATCTTTTCTTTTTACAGTGAATCTCAAACAAAATTCTTGTTCAAAGTTTAAACTTGGCATTGTGCTAACCGCGTTTCAAACGGAGGCCGTAAGTTTGCAACAATACGTTAATTCCAGATGGATTTTGAATTAACTTCTAAAGATACGGCAGGCGTATTGAGAGACCTATTCAATGCAAACTAGTGCAAATCATGTATTATTTATGTGAATAATTCTAATTAAATTACTCTATATAACAATTGGTCGTTTATTGTTGTACTGTTACTATACATCATACTGTTAGTAGAATTGCATTACACAAATATACCATTAAGAGTTCTTATCCTTGCTTTAAAGCCTCTGATAAATAGAGTACGGTGACATTGTCGCCATTTCCAAACATTCCTTGTCTTTAAGGGTCTGTTTATTTAGAAAACATCTGTGACTTTAAGGATTCATATCTCAGTTAATTACAGACAATTGTTTTCGAAAATCATTGTGAATAGTGCCTTTATACTTATACTACGATAAATACCTCCAGTGCTCCTCAACATCTCTTTCCAATGTCCGCAAATCTAAATTTGTGTGTAATGGAAAAATGCGCTTTTCTCAAAAACTTCCTCACCTATGGTAATCGCGGTAGTTTTCCTGTAAATTTAGCTTAAAGTCGAACTGTTTAATACTTATTGTGTGTTAAGTAAAAAATTGGGACATTGAAGGATGTGAACGCTCATCGAAGTTTGGTAGAAAAAATAAATCGTGAGGTATTCTTAAATTCGAAATTAACGTCTTCTACCTCGAATGTTTTCATAATTTTAGTTTCAGTATATTCGGAAATAAAGCGAGGGGATACATTTTTAACTACATTTTGCCAATATCTCATTGAATGTAATACCTTAAAATGAAAAGAAACGCATTTTTAAGTTCGGCATTACGAAAGATTTCAGGCTATATACAAAGAAAAGTTTTTTTCAAGTAACTTAATTGTCCTTTTTACTTTTTCCTATATATACTTGTGAATGTTAAACAACCTATAAATACGTTGGTCAGTAGTCTTTATTATTTCCTTCAATTTCATGTTCCCGCGTTCCATAGTATACAAGTAAAAGGGCTGTGACAGACAGACACATAATTTTTCTATTATGGTTCCATTTTCTCTTTATAAGTAGTATACGAAACCCTAAAAACATTAATTTGTTTTTAAAGTGACTGATAAATTTGGAATACATAACTTTTTTTTTAGTCTATTTAGTATACTTTTAGTTTAGAGCTATATTTACAAGAGATATTACGTTGTACTTTTGCAGACACTGAAAAATTACAATTCTCACAGAAACAGTGAGGTTATCTCCAGTAATGTCGTATAAGTTAAAGCAATCAAAAGCTAAAGTTTCAAAATGTCAGTGTTACCTAGCAATTTTTATACTCATAATATTTGTTTGAGCATAAAGAGATCGTTTTCTGTCAGAAAATGCACATGCACTTGGTTACCCCGGTAATCAGTGTTTTCCTTTTCGCGTAGACAGTTTTCATTGCAGCTAGACATTTTCTTTAAGCCTGCATCCACGTTTCATTTCATTGTTTTTATGTGTCAGCGGTAAACGTTCACAATAAATTACTTTTGTTGTTCTGCTTTTTCTTTTTCTTTCTTTCTTTCCTTTTTTTAAGGTTTTCTAAGTTATAAACATTATTCTGATAGTTTAAAAATAATTACAAGTTTTTTTTTTTTAAATAAAAGGTTCACTGCCACATACTACAAAAGTAAATTAATAAATCTAGTATTACAGTCGGTCGATCTGAAGTCGCTATGCTATGGATAATGGTCCAAATGGCCACAATAACAAGGGGTAATCGAAATTGAGTTTTTAATAAGATAAAATTAAAACATTCAGATGTGAACTTCACTCTGAAGTGAAAATGATTAATTTTTAAGTCGTTTGCTTTTGGACACAAAATGGGGCATTTCGACACAGCACCCGTAAGACATGGTTACGTCACGGTGACGTCGTTGTGAAGTCACATTGTGACTTTGTGACCGTCGATGTGACGTCACGTGACGTCGATGTGAAGTCACTGTGACTAAAATGTGAAGTCGTTAAGGCCGTTTTAGAGCTCGTTTGTGACGTCACATTGTGACCACTTTGTGACGTCACGATGTGACCAAAATGTGAAAAATGTGTCATTTGTGACAAAATTGTCATTAAAACTGTGACTATTCTGTGACGATAGTGACAAGGTTGTGAAGACAGTTTGCGATTGTTTTTTGATTTGTGACAAATTTGTCACTAACTTTGTGACGGTGGCAGCATTGTCAATGTTGTGAAGTTACACTGGGACACAATTATACAGTTATGAACAATGTTATACAGAGTAAAATCTCTTACATTGATAATTTTATTATACTTTGACGATACATCTCAATTAAAACTTGGGAGTTGCTATAAAAAGAATGTACCAAAACAAAGTCACTGAATCAAAATGTAATGCCATGCAGAATTTAATCTTTGATACATTATTTTTCTGTTGCAATAAATGAGAATATTTAAGGCAATTGAATATTCGATCTATCACAATTATTTGAAATTTAGCAATTTGGTTTTCTAATAAGCATTAAAATTATCATAAAAACACTTCCTTTAAGGTCACTAGTCACAGAAAAAGACCCGGATGATAATGTAAAGTCTGTGGGAGCGCTCTTTTCAAATATCTCGCTCAAATTTTAATATTTTTGTATGATTTTTTGCATAGGATAGCTGAGGACGATCTACAACCGGTCTATTTTTTACTTTTTCAATTTTGCTTATATATTTTTTATATTATGATAGTTTCAATAAGTTTTAATATCAGAACCAGTTTAAACCGGTTTTAAAATTTAAAATATTATTTTTTTAAAATCTGAAACCAAAATTTAAAAAGTAAAAATTAGGCTGGTTGTGGATCGTTTTCAGCTATCCTATGAAAAAAATCATGTAAAAATATTAAAATTTGAGCGAGATATTTGAAAAGAACGCTCCCACAGACATTACATTATCATCCGGGTCTTTTTCTGTTGCTAGTGTTGCAACTTAAAGGGAGAGGTTTTTCTTTTTAATTTTAATGCTTATTAGAAAAACAAATTGCTAAATTTGAAATAATTGTAATAGATCGAATATTCAATTGTCCTAAATATTCTCATTTATTGCAACAGAAAAAAATATGTAACAAAGATTAATGTCTGCATAGCATTACATTTTGATTCAGTAACTTTCTTTTGGTACATTCTTTTTATAGCAGTTGAGATGTATCACCAAAGTATAATAAAATTATAGATGTAAGTGATTTTACACTACATAACAATATTCATAACTCTATAATTGTGTCCCAGTGGGACTTCACAATATTGAAATGCTGCCACCGTCACAAAGTTAGTGACAAATTTGTCACAAATCAAAAAATATTCGCAAACTGTCTTCACATACTGTCTTCTATGAATATTAAAATATTATTAAAACATGCAAAGAGGAATTATAAAAAAAATTAAAGCTAAATATTTATTAGTATATTAATAAATAAAAAAAACATTAAGGGGATATCCATAACTAAGACTGGAAGGCTGTCCATTATAGACACATCTACCTAATAAAAATTCCGACGATAAACATAAAATAGAACAACAAATATGATAATTATAATTATTAATATTTTATTTATAATATTGGAGAGTATTTATAATACCCACTTTAATCACGATGTATACTATTACTACATATAATGGATGTTTTGAAATTTACCTCTGTAAAATGATTCATTAAAGGAAATACTAAAAGTGTCTGAAATGAAAAAATTAATAATAAAATACAGTTATTACTTTTTAGCTTCATACCGTTCAAGTATTTGCGTTATTTGTTTTAAATGCAATCATGTTTAAATTCTTATTGATTGACTTAACTTCCAAATTCTCTCTGAAAACATTCCAATAAGAATATTTACAACTGAAACGTTTTCACCCACAATGACTTTCTATTAAAAAAATTTATAACATTTCACAGATTAAAAAATACATTAAACAATCATTAACGTTATTGTTTATTTTAAATATCAAACATCTACGATTTCTTTTAATAGTTCTTCTCGTTCTCTTATAAATTCCTCTTCTGAGCGGATGCAATTTTTTAAATAACATTATGCAATGTTTCCGAAGATTACTTAATACAAAAATTTAAAAGGGATGTTTGTTAATAATTTTATTCTATAAAAAAGCTTCTTTATTACAAAATATAATTATCTTTAAATGTTTAATAATTATATTAACAATTTATTATAATATATTTTCATATGATTTTATGCTTATGGACACATTTTAACCAATTATTTTAAAAAAGGAAACAACCCAGATTAAAATGCAATTAAAATCACTACCTTTGACAACCTAATCCAAATTATTAATAATCAAATTTTTTATGTCAACAAAATAAATAATGGATGTATTAGACTTTATTAAGTTAATAAAGCATTAATGTTTTGTAGCATGTTTTTGAGAAGGTAATTAAAATCCTTCTCAGAATAATAATGATAATAAATGCAACCATGAAAAATAATATTTTTCCATACCTTTTTTCCACCGAATTCATTCGTTCTAGTGATTCTTTTTGCCGCACAAACTAAATCCGATAATAATTAAAGTGGCAAAGACCAAATCATTTTAACAGTCAAAGCCCCCTTAATTTTCTCGGACTTATGTTTTGCCGCTTCGAAGAGTTGTAGTGGACATTGTTGTTTAAATTGTAAATCCGTGTCAATACGCATCTGCTCACAAGTCACATCTGCCATAAATTCCAGTCAACTAACTTCTCGCGTCTTCTATCATCAATTTAAAATATTTTTGTTTACGTTTATTTATTTTTTCGCTTGCAGACTATAGATTCTAGCGAGAGTCCTAACTATCGTGAAAGGCACTCTCGTTACCAGGGTTTGTCAACATCAGCGATATTTAATTTTCCCAGTGTGCCTTGCTCTAGTCAGCTGTTGTTGTGATAGTAAACAGAAGGTGTAGGTTGTTTATTTTGGTAAAATTTCTTAAAAGGTGTTAAAAAATAATAAAGTATCAAAATTACATGTTAAAAAAATGTTTAACAAAATAAACAAATAAATAAACAAACGAAAAATAAAAATAAATAAAAAAATATTTTTATGAATATGACATTCCTGTTACGTCATATCTCATATGTTTTTATTTTTCTTAACCGGAGCTGTTTAATCTCTGGTTACGAGAGTAGCTTGCACGGACTCCCGCTAGAGTCTTGTCTTGCAGACGATTTTCACTTTCCATGCGCATGACCGTTTTGTTTTTTCTTTTCTTATGCAAAATTTTGGAGTTTAAATACGCAATAATTTTATGAGAGTGATTCTGATCATTTTTTTTTTATTTGAAAAATTTTTTAATGTATTTTTATTTTTTATTTTTATTAGTTTCAAAACAATTCAAGTTAAAATGAATTGTAAAATCTTTTTTTTTTTGTAAATAATAGTTAATAATAATCAATTAAAGTTTATTAGATAAAATTTTGTTTAAGTTTTTAAAGATTTAAAATAATAGATTTAACGCTAATAATAAAAAAACTTGTTTTAAAATAAAGTTTGTATCACATGTGAACATACATAGTATCTTCTTAATACAAACAAGTTGGAAATTGCACGTGAAGCGTAGCAAATTAGGTGCGTTCGAACGATAACTAAGTTTTAAAAATATTACGTTCATATATCAATCTCATAACATTGTAAATAGTGAACTACAATTAAAACGCTCATCAAACAATGTTCTCCCTATACCATTATGTAATGGAATACTTTTGTGTGGCCTTGTAAATCAATAACAAATGTTCTTTGCACCACAAATTATGTAAGATGTATATTATAATATGTACTTTATAGTTGCATATAAATTTTATTAAGTTCGCATGAGTGTAACACGATTAAAATGCATTTGAAACATTTTTACCCATTGACCGTAATGTAATGGAATACTTTTGATTGTCCCTGTAATTGATCTATGCATCCGATTTTCATAAAATTTGTAATAACTCGAAAATATTATGCAATAATTATGCATTTTAAATTTCAAACGTATAGAATATATTTGAAACTTTTTCCCCATTGACCATAATGTAATTGAATACTTTTGATTGTCCCTGTAATTGATCTATGCACACGATTATCAAAAAATTTGAAATAACTCGACAGAATTATGTAATAATTGCGTATTTTAAATTTCAAACGATTAAAATGCATTTGAAACATTTTTTCCCATTGACTGTAATGTAATGGAATACTTTTGATTGTCCCTGTAATTGATCTATTCATCCGAGTTTCATAAAGTTTGAAATAACTCGAAAAAATTATGTAATAATTATGTATTTTAAATTTCAAACGTATAGAATATATTTGAAACTTTTTCCCCATTGACCATAATGTAATTGAATACTTTTGATTGCCCCTGTAATTGATCTATGCACACGATTATCAAAAAATTTGAAATAACACGACAGAATTATGTAATAATTGCGTATTTTAAATTTCAAACGATTAAAATGCATTTGAAACTTTTTTCCCCATTGACCGTAATGTAATGGAATACTTTTGATCGTCCCTGTAATTGATCTATCCATCCGATTCTCATAAAATTTGAAATGACTCGACAAAAATATCTAATATTTATGTATTTTAAATTTCAAACGATTCGGTTGGGTAGTTTTTGCGTTGTTATATGCGGACAGACGGACGGACGGACAGACGGACGGACTGAACGACCACTATAGGTGCTACGTATTATATAATTACGAACGCACCTAAAAAGGGGGGTTATAGAGGATAAAAGCTTTTTATTTGTGTCTTTCGATTCGATTTCGGTCTAAAAATCTTTTTTTCAGTCTATCCTAATTAATAATTATGTGTAATACATCCATTTTTTAATACAAATATTTTTCTTTATTTACGCACACATTTTCACAGTTAAGGATAACAAATTACTCATTTGATTTGAAATGTTAGATACACATCCATACATTAATGTTTAAAATTATTTAAATGTTTTGAAATGATAAAAACGTTTGTAATATATAACTGCATATTTTAATGACATTTCATAGCCCGATTTTTACAAGATCTGTGACAAGAAAAACAAGTTTTGCATAGTTGGTACGGAAAATGGATAATTGCCCTTGCGTAAGTGATTCTTTGTAGTTTTGTTATTACAGGAAAAAATTCAATCATTTTCTAAAATGTCGGAAAATAAATTACTAAATATTAAATAAAAAAAATTTGTAAGATTATCAATCTCATTCAAGATCGAAATACATTTACACGGCCTATTTAAATTACAGTTCAAATTATTTCTCTCTTTATATGTTGAAATTTTTTAAGATTATTGAGATTTTTTAAGTTCATATTTTTGTTACACTGCAGCTTTACAGTATGATGTTTTTTTGTCACAAATGTGACATGACGTGCATTACATGCAGTGACATAGCAATGATGTCACAATATATTTTTTCATTGTCAAAAAAGTGTAATTTTACAATAAATAGCAGATTTTGGAAGTTTTCTAAGAACGTCACCACTCAGTCACAATGTGACGTCACTAAGTGGTTGCATTTTGGTCACAGATGTGACGTGACCACCCGGACTCACAGTGGCGTCACAATCACGTCACTGTGACCATGCATGCTATGAGGGCGTTATTTGCAGTGGCATTACAGTGACGTCACAAAAACTTTTTCAATTGACAGAAAAATATTTATTCCATTAAATAACATCTTTTGAAGAATTTTTGTATTTTTTAAAATTATCTAAGAAGGTCACATTTCAGTCGCAATGGGACTTCACTGAGTGGTGGCCTTTTGGTACAGTGACGTCACAAAAACTTTTTCAATTCACAGAAAAATATTTTTTCCATTAAATAACATCTTTTGAAGAATTTTTGTATATATTTTTTAATTTTCTAAGAAGATCACATTTCAGTCACAATGTGACGTCACTGAGGGGTGGCATTTTGGTCACAGAAGTGACGTCACATTTCAGTCACAATGTGATGTCACTAAGGGGTGGCATTTTGGTCACAGGTGTGACGTCACATTTTAGTCACAATGTGACGTCACTGAGGGGTGGCATTTTGGTCACAGATGTGACGTGACCACAGTGACTCACAGTGACGTCACTGTGGCGTCACTGTGACCATGCATGCTATGTGGGCAGCGACTTAGGTGCGAGTTATCTTCCTTTCCTGGCGATAATAAAGTTTATAACAGTTTTTTAATATCTCATTACGCATTCATTGAAATTTTAATGGATTCGTCCGCGAATACAATGCGGGCACAATATTCTGTCTAAAAATATCAAACATAACAAATATTGATTGGTTATAAAATTTGTTTTAGTACAAACAATAGTACAACAGAAAAAAAATATTTACCTACTTTTCGACTATCAGTTAAAAAATTTAATAAAAGCAATTTTTTCATTGATATTTTATGAACAAAGCATATTCGTTCCTTGAAACACTGTAGCATACATTTTTATTATTAAAGCAACATGGAACATTAGCTTTCATTAGCGGAGTTGAGAGGGAAAGTAAATTAATAGGTTTCCGGTCGATAAAGTATTAAGTGACTTTTAATTATTTTGAGTGGATCATCAATATCTCATGTCTGCACTGACGTTTAGAGCGATAGGCATATTTCAAATTATTTCTTGCACATCGTTTATCTCAATCACTTTCGTTTATCGGGGCGGGATTGAGGCTTTTAAAAATAAGAATACAATAAAACGTTTAAAATTGAACCTGTGTATAAATGAATCGTGTTTCAAACGTAAACAAGAACGTACAATTATATGTCTAGTAGGCCTGGGCCTTAAATCGATTTATCTCTTAAATCGATTTAAAGCTTACATCGGAAATCGCGATTTAGTCAGTTTCTTAAATCGATACATCGGAAATCGCGATTTAGCCATTGCTATACATCACGATTTAGCCATCGCCTTACATCGCGATTTAGCCATTGTCTTACATCGCGATTTAGTCAGTCTTAAATCGTGATTTAGCCATTGGTTTTAAATCGATTTCAAATAATGATCCAGAGTTAACATCAGAAAATTGAGTTATCTACTTTGGTGTATATACTGCTTGCATGTCAGACTAGTGTTAAATCGATTTAAGCAAACTTTGCAAGCCTCAATGCTTTCCGATTTAGGAAAAAGGTGATGTAAGAAAAATATGATTTAGGGAAAACAGAGCAAGTTGGTGTTAAATCGATTTAGAGGATCCGATTTAAACACACATCACAAACCTCAGTGTTTTCGATTTAAGAAAAAGGCGATTTAAGAAAAATACTATTTAGGAAAAACATTGAAAGTTGGTGTTAAATTGATATAGTAGGATTTGATCTAAAATTAGCAGCGGTCACTTGCCATGTGGATATTAAACATGTAAAAGTGGCAATTAAAAAATGTCCTTCGTTTTCACCTTTGTTGTCATTTGCCAAATGGCGGTTTAAAAAAAAATCTATTTTCGGTCGCCCAGTGAAATGCAGTTTTTTTCATAGAAGTATAGATCTCTACATTGATTACATCTAATTAGAAAAGTGGTTATTTCTTTTTCCTACTGGATGAAAACAGATTTCAATGACATAGTTGTATTTTCAATATTTTGGTTTTTTGCAGAGTTCTTTTACTGTGTTCAGTTTGATTATTTTTTCGAGAAATGCAGTTTCATTTTGCAAAAATATATTCATCGGCATTGATTCCACACACATTTCAAGTAATTTGTTGGCTATCGATCACCCTCCTAGTCGTCACTCGCCAAGTGGCGATTTAATAGATCTATTTTCAATCGCCAAGTGAAATGCAGTTTTTTTCATGAAAATATGCATTTCTACATTAATTGCATCTAATTAGAAAAGTGGTTATTTCTTTTTCCTACTGGATGCAAACAGATTTCAATGACATGGCTGTATTTTCAATATTTCGTTTTCTTTGCCGCATTCTTTTATCTATTTCAGTTGGATGTTTTTTCAAGAAATACAGTTTTATTTTGCAAAATATATTCATCAGATTTGATTCCATTTGCATTTCAAGTAATTTATTGTTCATCGATCGCCACTCTAGTCATCACTCGCCAAGTGGCGACTTAAAATAATAATTATTGATCGCCAAGTGAAATACAGTTTTTTTCATCAAAATATGCATATCTACATTGATTACGTCTAATTAGAGAACTGGATAATTCTTTTTTCTATTGGATGCAAGCAGATTTCGATGACGTTTTTGTATTTTCAATATTGCGGTGGTTTTTTGCCATGTGCTTTTAATATATTCAGTTTGATTATTTTTTCAAGAAATATAGCTTTATTCTGGAAAATATATTCATCAGCTTTGATCTCACATGCATTTCAAATAACTTATTCCTTTTTTCACACTGGATGCAAATGGATTTCAATGGCATTTCAGTACCTTCAATATTCGACTTCTGTTGCATGCTGAGCTCTTGGATTATTTTTTTCCCACGATAATACTGTTTAATGATGCGAAATACACTCACCAGTATAGATGCCAACTGTATTACGGTGGTAGTATAAATTTGGCGGCTCCTATATTCCCGCGCCGGAGCGACCGCTCCCTTGCCCCCCCCCCCATTCTCCCGCCCTTTTGCATGGCGCTACCCTCTCAGAAATGTATGCTGTATCTCAGCCCCCTCTGAAATGATAAGTCTAGATAATCTACTGCTAGCATAGATGTCAACTGCATGTGATGTGTGTAGCGTATTAGTAACACATTTATTAAGGAGGTCCTTCCTCCGGAAATTTTGTGTTTTTAATGATCAAAATGTGCAATTTCTTCCCCCTCCCCGGAGCCACGGAAATACCTCCCGGAGAAAAGTGTCTGAATTCAACACTGCATTTATTAATTAACATTCAAAAAACAATTTATTGTGTTTTATTTATTAATAATTCACTATTTATGCCTGTGAAGGGGGGGAGCAATTTTAAAGTTAAAATTCAAATTTGCAGGTCTGAGCCTTAAATCGTTTTAATACATCGGAAATCCGATTTAACTATTGATCTTGAATAGATACATCTGACATCGCGATGTAGCGAAACGATATAGCCCTGATTTAACGCTTACATCGGAAATCCGATTTAACTATTGGTTTTCACTGGATACATCGGACGTCACGATTTAGCCAGTTCTTAAATCGCGATGTAGCGAAACGATGTAGCCTTGCCTCAATGCTTTCCGATTTAGGAAAAAGGCGATGTAAGAGAAAGACGATTTACGGAAAACAGAGCAAGTATGTGTTATATCGATTTAGCAGGGTGAGGACAGGACCGTAGCTAGAAGTGAATAATGGGGGGGGGGTCAAGAAAATGTAGGGGGGGGGGAGCTTATTTGTTTTTTATCTTTCTCTGACACAGAAAGATAAATGAGCAGGTCTCAAAATTAAATTAGATTTTTGAACAGAATTTTATTTGCATTTTCGGAATAGAAATTCATTGGGTGACCTTGGAATTTTTTTCAGGGGGGGGGGGGGGGCTGAGCCGCCCATAGCGCCCCCTATGTGTCAAAACGATGTAGCAGGATTTGATTTAATACAGATAAAAATTAGCGGCTGACACTTGCCATGCGGTAATTAAAGATATAAAACTGGCGATAAAAATTTATTTTTTCGATCACGAAGTGAAATGCAGCTTTTTTCATGGAAATACGCATCTCTACATTGATTACATTTGATTAGAAAAGTGGTTATTTCTTTTCCCTTCTGGATGCAAACAGATTTCAATGATTTAGCTGTATTTTCAATTTTTTTTTTTTTTTTTTTTTTTTTTTTGTCATGTTTTTTCAGTGTATTCAGTTGGAATTATTTTTCCAAGAAATAAAAGTTTTATTTTGGAAAATATATTAATTCATCAGGTTAGATTTCACATGCATTTCAAGTAAATTTATTGGACATCGATCGCCATCTTAGTCGTCACTCACCAAGTGGCGATTAAAAAATCTACTTTCAATCGCCAAAGTGAAATGCAGTTTTTTTCATGGAAATATACATCTTTACATAGATTACATCTAATTAGAAAAGTGGTTATTTCTTTTTCCTACTGGATGCAAACAGATTTCAGTGACATGGCTGTATTTTCAATATTTCGTTTTCTTTGCCGCATTCTTTTATCTATTTCAGTTGGATGTTTTTTCAAGAAATACAGTTTTATTTTGCAAAATATATTCATCAGATTTGATTCCATATGCATTTCAAGTAATTTATTGGTCATCGATCGCCACTCTAGTCATCACTCGCCAAGTGGCGACTTAAAATAATAATTATTGATCGCCAAGTGAAATACAGTTTTTTTCATCAAAATATGCATATCTACATTGATTACGTCTAATTAGAGAACTGGTTAATTCTTTTTTCTATTGGATGCAAGCAGATTTCGATGACGTTTTTGTATTTTCAATATTGCGGTGGTTTTTTGCCATGTGCTTTTAATATATTCAGTTTGATTATTTTTTCAAGAAATATAGCTTTATTCTGGAAAATATATTCATCAGCTTTGATCTCACATGCATTTCAAATAACTTATTCCTTTTTTCACACTGGATGCAAATGGATTTCAAGGACATTTCAGTATCTTCAATATTCAATTTCTGTTGGATGGTCAGCTCTTGGATTATTTTTTCCCCCAAGATATACTGTTTAATGAAGCAAAATACACTCACCAGTATAGATGCCAACTGTATTTGATGTGTGTAGTGCATTAAAAACACATTTATTTATTAATTAAAATCCAAATAACATTTTATTGTGTTTTATTTGTAACTGATTCACTATTTATGTCTGAGAAAAAATATAAAAAAGTCTTAAGGTTAAAATCTAAATTAATCCATTCTTAGTTTATATTTTTATGTATCATTTTGATGAAAATTTATTTTTCGTATGTTTGTGTAACATTAGAATAGTTTTAATTAATTATTTAATTAAAAATATTTTAAGAGGGTTCTGTAATGTTTCAGGTAATTTGTTTTTTACAGCAGAATGAGGGAGCATTCAATGGATTTTTCTGTAGATTTGCGGTTTTCTACTTTTTTTGTCATTTACTTATCATTAAAAAGATATATTTAAGATTGTTTTATTACTAATCTTACAGAAGTCAACGATCTCAAAAAAATCAGCAACTTTGGTAATGTGGCCTTTCAATCTTTCTCCATTCACTATATGAATGTCAACATTTATATTAATCACATTTTATTATAATCTAAAAGTTAAAAAAAAAATTGCACCCTTTTTCTCAAATTTCTCTCTCACCCCCCCCCCCCTTTTTTTTTAAACTACTATTCTTCTGATGGTAAATGAACAGCTAAATTTATCAGTGAATCTGCTTCTTACTTCAATAAGTTTTTAACTTACTTCAATAAGTTTTTAACTCAGTGTCTGTAAAAACAAGTGCATGCATGTTATTAGCAATGAAGTGCTATTTGAGCTCCCCTACTCAAGTAATTTAGATTGTAGCATCCAAAACAAGTCAGACACAATGAAAAAAACATTTTTTATTTTATTTCTTTAAGGATGAGTTGATAAAAAATATTAAAATAGATCACTAATTTTAAAAAAAAGCATTATTTTTAGTGTGTGTGTGTGTGTGTAAAATATATATTTTTTAGTTATTTGAACAATTAAATGCTAAATTAATACAAGTGCGGGAGGGGGGGGGGGCATAAAGCCCGTATTTTGTTACTAAAAATTAAATGATAGGTTTCGTATTATAAAGGGTAAAATTAGTGCTAAATCGCGATTTAGCACTAAATCGCGATGTTAGATGGATGATAAATCGATTTAAGAAATCTCTACATCGCCCACTCCTAATGTCTAGCATAGATTATGAAACACATTCAACACATTCAGGATAATGTATCAAAACTTTACAGCTTACTGAAATTTTTTTTAGTAAACTGTATAGTTCTGTTAAATATACATCAGTGTTGAAAATTTCCACACAACAATTTTCGCAGATAAACGAATGTTGTCGAGAACTTTTGTGCGACATTGTATATAATCTATAGAACTTATACATACCAAGTAATATTTAAAAAATAGTTACATTTAAAAACGCATACCACCACATGCCACCATGAAAACGCGTTTCCAATAATTCCTTTTCATAGGTTTCAATAGTTCAAATAACGCTCACTTTCCTTTCTAGCTAAATTCTTTTATGTGTCCCTGTAAATTAACGATAAGTTCTATGCACACCATATTTTAATAACTTTATAGTACACCTCAGTGATGTATTTCAATTTCAATGTATTCTAATTTCAAATATTAGAATTATTTTTGAAAAATACGTCGAACGAATTTACTCCATAGACCTTTGAGTGCCCGCCATATATTAACCGTAAATGCTTCACACTTCATTTTCAATACCGAACACTCCACAGTAAATCCCAATAACATATAGCTATTTCATGGCAATCGAAAAATACTTATACGAGTGTGAATACGGGCAGACAAACCGAATTCATAAACAGTTTTTAGTTCTATTGGAAAGTGTATGTTCCCTATAGAAGGAATGCAATTCCTTTATACTTGTAAGGTGAAATCCTGTTTTACATAATTTTTTTTGCCTTTAATAGACAGGGAGGCAGCAGAACAAACAATCACATCACCGAGTTCATGGATGAAATTCTAAGATTAGTTAAACTTCTATTCACTTATTAAAACGCAATCGTTCTGTCAAGTCATATTTTGGTGGAAAACCCTTGAAAACCCGATTTTAAATATACTTACACAGGATTACTATAAAAGAATCATTCACTTTGAAAACCCGATTCATTTAAAAGAAATCTACTTACCAATATGATTGATATATGAAAATAATCACAAAATATCCAAATTTGTAAACCAGGTGGCGTGGCAGCATAATTCAGTATCTGTAACGTGTTAAATTCAGTGTCTGAAGAAATGGAGACATAGCGAGAGAAGAGTTTCTGCGTCGTAGAATATGAAATTTCCATCTGTCACAAAAGTGCATCGTTCCTTCAGAAGGTAGCACGGAAAAGAATCGCCTTGTACCAAGCTACAAAATGTGTAGATTGAATTGAATTACCATCTGGATGTTTGTCGTGTGGTCAATGGGGCACACATAGAATATTTGTGGAGTGAGCTTAAAACATGGAAATTTTGTGGTTATATTCATATATCAATCGTATTTGAAAGTATAAAACTTTTAAATAAATCTGATTTTGAAAGGGAATGATTGTTTAATAGTAACCCTCTGTAAAAAGGTTTTGATTGCGCAGGTTTTACTAAATAGTGTAAAAACAAAATATCTAGAGACCAAAAAAATATTTTGTTTTTAGGCAGATTTTTGCCTTAGCAATAATATGATTTGTGAAGTCATGGTAAAGAAAAAAGGTAAACACTCTGTACTGACTTTGCAGCTAATTTTAATAAAAGAAAGCTACTGTATAACGTATAGGTCTGCATGGACGGTAATTTCCAAACTCTGGCCCGACCCGGCCTGAAGGAAAATCATTTTGGTCCAGTCCAGACTGATCTGGTCGACACAATTTCTACAATTTCGAAAAAAATAAAATTTTTATCATATAATTAGAATTTCTTTAAAGAATACTACATAAATATTTATGGGACGATTTTATAGCATATTTTACAGAAAATACGCAATAGCAACATCAATGATTACTTACTTAGATTCTTAGATTTACAACCTTCAAATAAAGATTCATTAAAAAATTAATATGGTTTAAAAAAAAAGAAAAAAAAAAGAAAGTAAAAAAATCATAACTTTTGAAGCTGTATTATAAAAAGTAGATTTATGAAAATATTTCAGTTTCAGTTTAATAAAGATTTTCTCAAATTCTAAATAGTTAACTTTCTGATACATTTCTGAATTCATTTCTTTTCGGAAGCGCATACGATTGGCAGGTGTAAACTATGTAATCGAATAGCGTTATCCATTTTGATACAAGTAATGTAAAAAAATATTGTCAAAGTTAGCGTTTTGAATCGAATTTCCAGAAGCGACAGCATGGGATTGGAGAAAAATCTGTAACCAAGTGACAAGAATCTTTTATCTCTCAACAAGTATAATTAAATATCTTATTTACAAAAAATGGAAAATGCTATTCGATTTCAAATTCTTTTAGTAGTCAGGCTTGTCTTATTAGAGTAAAAAATTAGTCAGAAAATGTTCCAAACTTTCGCGTTGTTGAGAAGTGAATTTAAGAATCACCAAGAATGTATTTCTAAAGATTACATTAGCATAAGTTCTTTATCGTTATTAATATTTTTAAGAATCACATTGTCTGTCCTACACATCTTAAGACCAATTAAGTCTAGTTCCGGTCTGGCTCGACTATAAGTTGAAAAACAATGCAAGCCAAACATTAAGCTGGAATTAGCCACAAAGTAATTGTCCGATGACGATCTTTACACTGTTCAAGTTACATTTCTGTACTAATGTTGTCAAACTAGTATCGGTTTATGTTACACATTTATACTTATTCGCGTTTTTATACTTATTCGCGTTAAAGATATATTGTTGAAAATAGCTCACATTTTATCGTTTTTGCCGAAATCTTTAAAACGGGCAGTGAAGCCAGCTACATTTCCTCATCGGCTCTCCCTGACAATTTATTTTGTTTGTCAACCTGGCCAGGTTGTTGAAAAAAATTGTTCTACTTCTGTCGGCTTAACACGTTAGAAAATTTGGAACCACTTTGCCGGCCCGACCCAGCCCGGAATCGTGCAGACCTCTACGCTACTGATACCAAACGATTATTAATAAATATAAAATTTGCTTAAGGAGTCACATAGAAATAATAAAAACAGCAAATTTTGTTTTATTTCGGCGGCAACATCAAATTTAGCAATACATTATGAATCTTGGGTTCAAAGTATGTTAAGAAACGAAATTGCAAAGGATAATAAATTTTTGATTTTAAAAATTTAGAGCTTCTAATATTAAAAGACATTTCATATTTTTATTCATATCTCTTGAAATTATATTCGTAATATGATTTATTTTGTGTGATTATAGTGTTAAAAAACCCAAACATAAACACATGGAATTTGCAATTTAAAAAAATTTTTAATTGGAATAATAAATTATAAAATAAATATTTGAAAAAAAATTATCAATTGCAACTTACAATTTTTTTTGTTAGATTTATATTGATTGTGTTCTGCTTTATGTGAATTCTGAATTTAAATTTTTTGCCAAGTAGTTTTTGAAGTATGGTTAAAAAAACTGATGTTTGAAGCGGCTGTCTACGGTGTGGAAAAAAGGATGGATTGAAATATATACAGAATATTCAATTTACTGAAATATTTCATTTGGCAACAGTCGAAACATGTTAAACGAGTGAAATGGTCAAGCTAACAAGAATTAATACATTAATAGAAGTATCATAATTATTGTGTAATATTTCAACAGATGTTCGCGGTACCCTAGTGGTCATAGCACAAACTCCGCACTGTCTCGGTTCCATGCTCGCCATTACCAAAGACCCAACGAGTATATGCAATGCATGCGCTAGTTAAATAAAGTGATTCTGAAAGTTTTCTGGTCGGTCTAATAGCGGTTAAAATGAAAAAATTAATTTTCAGAAAAAAAATCAAACATACGTTTCTTACAAAATATATTACTTATATTTATAAATGTATAGTACATTCCAAGTACCAGAACTTACTTGCTTTTGATATAGATCACATAAATCATTTCTTTTTATTAGGTATTCGATGTACGTTTCACAAAATATAACAAAATAAAACACAAAGTGTCAAATTTTTATATTTATTGGTGTTTCATCGTACTACAGAAAAAAAATACCGATTTCTGGATCGCGTTTCCGACAAGCGAAGAGTTTATGAAGTTTCTGGATTCCGGAAATTATAAAACATTCTTCTTTTATGAATGGCAAAGATTTTGACAGCTTATTAGTTCGTTGAAAAGTTTGATTTTTCTTCCCTTTGATCTTTTGTTACAAAAATATGTTTTCATTTTTAGATCTATGTAAAATATAATTGAGAATAAAATCATTTTGATATAGAAAAATAATTTGCTTCAATAATAAATAATAAATTTCAAATACTGAAATTCTTCGTCGTTGATGTTAAATAACTCGGAAAGAAAAGAGATTATTATTACGATTTTTCAAAACAATATTGCATTTTAAAGTCAACTTTTTTTTAAACTCAGCAACGTAGTTAAAAAAAAAAAATGTTTCTGATTTTAGTTTGTCCGTCTGCCGTCTATCCGTGCTTTAACTCCCATAACAGATTGTCGTAAAATTCATGTATGCTATATGGGTTTACTATTAATTGGTCTGTATTTAAAATGAGGTGTGTAGCGTTTGCGGTTCATTTACAAGGGTATTCAAAAGAATTCCGTTACATTATGATCTATGGGGAATAATCATCTCCGTGTATTTTAATGAGATTACATTATTTTAAGCATACTGACATTTATATATCTATGATTGATTATGGTTGATTTTCAAATACGTCATGCTTTTTTTAAATTGTCAATTTAGACATCATCTTTCATCTCAATAAAGTGTGAAGTTCTGCTGCAGTATTCTGAATGCGTTGAGAAGTGTTACATAATGTATGCTGAACACAAGATTTTTCGTTATTGTTTTTTCATAAACTTCATGGAGAAAATAATTTTGAATGATTTTGTTCAGCTCTCTCGTTTTTAAAATTCAATTAACTAATTATTTTATTTTCTAATGATTTAAAAAAAGCCCAGTAAAACTTTTTTTAAGTGACTTAAAATAATTGAACAATTCAGATAAAATAAAACGTAACTAAAAGCTTTTCGTCACCCCTCCCTTGCACTTCTTGCTCTTAAAAGCAATATTTGTTTCCGTTTTCTTCTTACATTCACATGTTTATAAATTGTCATAAGCAGAATATTCAGGAAGGAGAAATTTCCCTAATGGGAAAAAGAAGAAATGTTTAACGCCTATTTCACAGAAAAAAAAGATAATAAAAGATCACTTTCATATTTTAAATTATAATTGCGATATTTCTATATTGCATTTTACATATGATATGTTTAAAAATTGACTTTCGCGAGACTTTTTGCTTAAAAATTATAGTACAGCTTATTTTTAAAAAATGTAATCTATGGGCGTGTTCAGCGTAACTTACCAACGTGACCAATGTTACCGACGAATTGTAGGAAAGTACGAAAGCAAATTGTTGCACCAATGAAAATTATCCCGTTGAATTATAGATGGCGTCACAATTCAGCTTGATTTTCATTTCGTACTGCTCTACAATCGGTCGGTAACATTTCCATTTCGGTAAGTGACCGGTAAGTTGCGCTGAACACGCCCTAGGTTATGAATTTCTAATACCTCTGTTACTAACAGGCAACCCTAAACACCTTATTTTTTTATGTGAGCTGTTAGTTGTACACTGTAAAAAAAAAGAAAGTATTATTGCACTTAATTTCGGTTTATAAAATGCCTAAAAAGGTTAAAATGTGCTCTTTTTCTCGTGTCAACACACGCTTAAGTGGTTTAAAAAATTAAAAATGATGTGATTTTACCCCTTTAAACAAATTTTGTAAGCTTTACATCAGTTCTAGCGAAATGAACCACTAATTACAAACGAAAATATGCGCCATCTTGAAATGTCCTGATGGTTGTGATGTTTCTCGGGTAAAAATTTTATCTGATTTTCCAATAAATTTTCACTCATGATGACTGATTAAAAATCTGTGGACATAGTTCTTATTCCTCTTTATTTCGACTTACAGCTGTGATTAATTTAATTTGTTTGGACAATTCGAAATCAAAAGTAAACAATGAAAGACAAATGTTCTAATGACGGCAGCTGCCGCATAATGTTTGCAGACGACACGGCGTCATTTTACTTTCGCATTTAAACATAGTTCCTAACTTTCGAACAGCAGGTGAAAGTAAAGTAAGCAATATTATTATTACTCTTTGTAGATTTAAGATATAAGACTAAATAATGTTAGCATGTGTTTTTTCATGAGATCATGCATTTAATACTGCACTAGGGCACTGTCATTTTATGAAAAATGGCAACATAGACGGATTTAACGAGAAGTAAGTAGCGTCTATACCCCGCCCCAAACTTTGGCTCATATCACAAATGCACCCAAGAAAATCCCCATGCTGCCGATAATAGGATTTAATAGTTTGATATCTGCGTTAATAACAATTTTGAATTGCTCATTTTAGAAATTTCTTCCATGCGACTTTCATACATTTTGGTTTAAATGGGCGCGCAGCGCTCATACACAAGTTTGTGATTGCGGCGTTGGCGAGTTTCGTACATTTTAGTGATTCCTGCACAGCGAGTTTCGTGGATCCAGTGATGTTTTTTTTGGTTTAAATGGGCGCGCAGCGCTCATACACAAGTTTGTGATTGCGGCGTTGGCGAGTTTCGTACATTTTAGTGATTCCTGCACAGCGAGTTTCGTGGATCCAGGGATTTTTCAGTTTAAATGGGCGCGCAGCGCTCATACACGCGTTTGTGATTGCGGTGTTGGCGAGTTTCGTACATTTTAGTGATTCCTGCACAGCGAGTTTCGTGGATCCAATGATGTTTTTTTTATTTAAATGGGAGCGCAGCGCTCATACAAGCTTTAGTGATTGCGGCGTTGGCGAGTTTCGTACATTTTAGTTATTCCTGCACAGCGAATTTCGTGGATCCAGTGATTTTTTGGTTTAAATGGACGCGCAGCGCTCATACACGCGTTAGTGATTGCGGCGTTGGCGAGTTTCGTACATTTTAGTGAGTCCTGCACAGCGAATTTCGTGGATCCAGTGATGTTTTTTTGGTTTTAATGGGCGCGTAGCGCTCATACACAAGTTTGTGATTGCGGCGTTGCACAGTGGGGCAAAATCCCGAAAAGCTGGCCAAAATATGAAAATGTTAATCAAACTGTACGAAAATTCGTATACAGGTGTTCTTGAAGATGCTAAGTAAAAATACAAAATTAAAATTGAAAAAAAAATGACGGATACAATATGGCGGAATAAAAATTTAAATGTCTCGAAAGTTATTCAATTTATATGCAATTTCGTAAACTTTTCAGGATGCTAATTAGGATTCAAAAGTTAAATTTTAAAAATAAATAAATAAATAAAATTACAGATTAAGAGTAAAAACAATAAGATTTAAATAAAATTTAAAATTTCGAGGTAAACTTAAAAGGGAATTTTCAAAAAAACAAGACATATTTAAACGAAATTTAATTATGTTAATGGAAAGTAAAACATTAGACTATTTATTTTTATATTATAAAATAAAAACGAAAATATATTCCAGAAATTAACCTTTAGAATCAACTGTAGTATAATAAAAAGATTCTTCAGAGGTAAAGGTGTCGAAATAGTTAGCAGAACTTGTTGGCGGTATTGGAAGATCCTGTGACTCTTAGGATCAATGATTTTAATTTCTTCTACGATAATTTACCTAAACTGGAAAGGAAAGAATCTGATGACATTAAAAGACGTAAAAATAGCTTTTTTTTCCTCGCTACTGCATCTTTGCGATAAATCTTCTCGATGCCTTTTGATCAGTTTGTTGCATGATTCTTGAGTATCTTATGGCACTTGACAAACTGGCAGTAATGAAGATAATGTTATTTCTTTGTCATTAATAAGTAGTTTGTGTACTGAAGTAAGCATATAGAACCAGGGGTGCTGCTCAAATTTACGAGCTATTTGTAAGGGAAATTTTTCGAAGTTTATCAAATAAATAACATGGCTACATTAAATTACTTATGGCATAGAAGCGTTTAATCAAATCTTCGTATATGCTCGTTTAGAAACAAATAGTTGCGTTTTCAAAGAATCGTTGAATTGTATTTCCATCATTTGTGCTTCCAAATCTGGGATTTAGTTTCTCGACAAGAAGTCTTGATTGTAAACGAAATATTTTTTACATATTTTATTTTGCAATTTCAGTGTTCTTCTTTTCATGCAGAGTACGAGCTTTTCATTTTTTCTATCTAGTTGTCTGCCAGGTGTAAGGCCTCTCTAAACATCTTTGCATGTAACTTAGGTATTCTGAATTCTAAATTATCTCAATCCACTTTTAATAAAAAATGTCAGATCGGTAAGATGCTGTTTTGATGCTGTCTGACATAGGTAACAACGTTGAGTATTACACTAATTCGTTTTTAACGACTTTTTCTTCTGTATCAATGATTGTATTAAACGAAATAAATTGATTCTGCTAGTATTTAATGCAATCCCATTCTTTGACAGTTGCTTCCGTATTTCTTGAAAAAGAAAAATGGATCTTGATTGGCCCGATAAAATCAGTAAAATGAAGATCTCGATATTTTCAAATTGACGATTCATGAATTATTCGCAATATTTATGTATTCTAGTAGCACGGAAGAAAAGAAAAATATATTAGACTTCCTGCCATCTTCATAGGTAAATATTTGTTTAAATGTACTCAGAATAGATGTGCCATCACATCCTCACTTGCAAATCAAATCCAAATTACTAATATAAGCGAAAGTGATATTCATAATGATTTTTACTCGCATTAATGAAATGCGCTCAGTAGTTTGATCTAGCAAATATAGCCATAGACAAAATAATTCTTCTAATTATAATAGAACAAACAAAATTACTGCCTATAAAGATAAGAAAATGTTATTCTTACCGGATCAGTAATAGAGAATTATTTTCATTTTTTCATTACTAAGCTTACTTATCAAATTAATGTAATCTTATGATTATAGTACTTATTTACAATATAATAGGAAATAAACTATTATAAAATTGAATATTTCAAAATTTTGTAAAATATTTATCAGCTAAATTATGTAAAAAGTAGTCAATTTCAAAATTTTTGAGGCGGCCGAAAAAGTGGCATTTTTACTTGCGGTTACTAAAATATGCGTGAAATGCAGAAAGGCAGTTTTAGGCAGCTGGTTTTTTATGAATCACTAGACAATAGCCCAAGTTATTATTTCCATTAAATTTCGTTGCGGAACACTGTGGAACATTTAAACTTTTTGATGTTTAAAAACAAAAAAAAAAATAAAAAAATAAAAAAATTTCTAAATTTTTTTATTAAAAATGACAATGAATTTATTAAATTTTACGTGCTTAATATAAATTTGTAATACAGCAAATAAAGTACATACTATCATAGTGTGAATCCATTTCAAATCATTAAAATCGGGTAATATTATAAAATATAGCACGCGTTTAGAGGAACTGTTGTTTTGTTGTTTTTGTTCGATCTAAATGATACTCCTTCAAGCATAATTTTTGAAATGATGCTGCTTGTAAGGGCAAAGCAAAAATCTTTTTTTAAATACAGATTCTGACTCTCCAAACATTATTCTAGCCAACTGTACAATCGAAATTCCCTAAATCGTAACTTCATTTTTTGACTTTTGGCCAGCTTTTTGGGTTTTTGCCCCACTGTGCGTTGGCGAGTTTCGTGCATTTTAGTGTTTCCTGCACTGCGAGTTTCAGGGATCCAGTGATGTTTGTCTGTCTGTCTTTCTGTTTGTTTGTCTGTCTATCGGTTTGTTTTACTGTCTGTTTGTTTGTTGTTTTTGTTTGTTTGTTTGTCTGTATGTTTGTCTGTTTTTTTGTTTGTCTGTCTGTTTGTCAGTTTGTTTGTTCGTCCGTCTGTCTGTTTGTTTGTTTGTTTTTGTCTGTCTGTCTGATTGTTTGTTGGTTTGTTTGTTTGTCTGTTTATTCGTTTGTCGGTTTGTTTCTTTGTTTTTACGTCTGTTTTTTTTTGTCGGTTTATTTGTTTGTTTTTTGTCTGTTTGTTTGTTTGTTTTATGTGTGTTTTTTGTTTGTATGTTTGTCTTTTAGTTTGTTTTTTTATTTGTTTGTTTGTTTGTTTATTTCTTTGGCTTTTTGTCGGTTTGTTTGTTTGTTTATTTCTTTGGCTTTTTGTCGGTTTGTTTGTTTGTTTGTTTGTTTTCTGTCTGTTTGTATGTTTGTCTCTCTGTCTGTTTCTTTGTTTATTTGTAGTATCGTCAAGAAACGGCTAAAAACCATGTATTCCGTATGAAAAAGCGAAAGCAAGAAACCATATTTTCAGTTTAAAAAGGGAAAATATCGGCAGCATGGGCATTTTCTTGGGTGCATTTGTGATATGAGCCAAAGTTTGCGGCGGGGTATAGACGCTAGTCGAGAAGTATGTCTTTAGTATTACAGTTGTAATCAACTTTTTTTATATACAGTTTTGTTTATTTGTTAACTGGCATAGTTAAGCATCTTTTATGTTGTACATTAAATTGCATAGTTGTGAAGTAATTTAATATCATATGCAGCTTATGCTTGTTAATTTCTAAAGAAAACTACAAAATTCGAATTAAACTTATAGTGATAGTTACCAGTAATTATAATTAATTTTTACAAAAATATTTTATAACGTGTGACCATGGCGTTTACTCAAAAAAAAAATATTTTCATAAAGCATTCGTTATTATATGTTTTTAGCTTATTGGATGCAGTATTAATCTAAGAAAAAGATATTTTTAAGCATGCAAATATAGGAAATTTCATTTTTACCAACTAGTAATATGTTTAAAATATATGTGATAATAAATTGTCTCCATTAAAAAGAAGTTTCGAAGCCTCTTTGCGTCAATCTATTTATTTTAAATTATGGCTGTATTAAATTTAAAATGTAATCTTTAAATTATTATTTTTTTTTGTTAAAATATTATAAGTATTTTGTTGCTTATCAATTCACACTGCCATTTATTTAGTGTACTTAGACTGCAAAATAAAAAATAATTATAAAAATTACAATTTAAACTTAATACAGACATAATTTAAAATAAATAATTTCACGCAAAGAGGCTGCTAAACTTCCTTTTAATTGAGACAATTTATTATAACGCACATTTTAAACATACTACTTATTTTACACCAAAAGTGGTGTTTGTCTACATCAGTCTATTGCTATTGGTTTATTACACCAGTTTATTGGGGAGTTTCTATACACTACTTCGGTGGCAACTTACTTACCACCATTTTTGGTGTAAAGTCACACAAATATTTTTTACAGTGTATAAATACGTAGCAACTATAGTCGTCCTCTGGTCTGTCCGCAGATAAGAGCAAAAAAACTACCCAACCGAATGATTTAAATTTTAAAATGTATAATTGTTGCAGACATTTATCGAGTCATTTTATATTTTACGAAAATCGAATAAAAAATTAGAGAGTATTAAAAATTATTTTAAATGATCAAAATCAAAATCGAAATTTTGAATAAGTGAAAGTGGTGTTACTCCGTAAAATTTCATGCTTTTTGCAAAAGATTAGAAAAACCCTGTTTCCTTAAATAAATGTCAAATTTTATACATTTATTTGAATTTTTGAAATATTATAAGTTACATTTCTCTCATTATACAACGTAAAGAATCATAAGCTTCATCATTTGGCATTGGCCAGATTTAGTCTTGCACATCTATTTTAAACTCTTATGACTAAAATCTGCCGTATATCTGCCGTATTTACTCATGTATACCGCGCACCCCCTGATTTACAAGAAAAAAATGGTGATTTCTTGAAATCTCGTATATAACGGGCATCGTAAATTTGATATGCAAGTGGGTGAATGACCAAAGGAATTTCAGTAAAGAAAGTCGAAGTAAGCATTACATCGTGCCAGAAAACAAGGCGAAAATACAATTTTAGATTTCGAGTAGCGAGTGAATAACAGGGAAGATTGGGGGGGGGGGGGTAGGAGTGAATGATGGCAATGAGAATTGCTAATTAGCGTTTAAATATTGTTACTCGCTCTGTTGTATAAAAATGTGGAAGAAGGGAAATAAAGATGCAGTAGTATTTCGATTAAGTAAGATTTTCCGAGTGATTATTTCTTATTTGAATACATTTATTGATTAATCTGTATATCGTGTTATTACATCCATCAGTAAAAAAAAATATTCCGTATATAACGCGCACCTAGAAGTTTTGTTCTAATTTTTTTGGAAAAAAAGTGCACGTTACACACGAGTAAATATGGCAGATATAAATTCAGAATTGTTAAGAACTGAAGTAAATTGTTTTACTTTACGTGATCGGTGTTTGTGACATCTGTCTGAAAAATTGTGTATCATAGAAATGAACTTGAAATTAATGCGCACTTATGAATATTAGCTTTTCAAAATCTAAGCTGTATATTTCCATTGACGCTTACATATTTCTAAGTTTAAAATCCAGTAGAATAAGCAATTTAAAATGGGCACAAAGTTTATTTTCATATTGCTTTAAATCATTGCCTGGAGCATTTGAAAATTTGATTCTAGACCTTGATAAATTTCAAAGGGCTGTGCAACTAATTGACAGCTATAATATATTTGAAGTAACTAGCTTAGATGCAGTTTGATTCATAATCTAAAATTTATTCACGCTGTTAAAAAATTTTCTATGAAATTAACGAGAATATACGGATAATTCATTATCTTAAGTCTTATGTAAAATTACAGAGATTAGAAAAACCAAGATTCTGTGAAATAACAGACATATTATTCGGTAAATTTACTATAGACTCTATAAATTAACATTGTTAAAAATATACAATATTCCAGCCTTGCTATTTGGGCTCTTTGGGTTTGAAACCGATACCTATACACCAGAAAGGCACACCGTAGCAACTGAGCTATAGGAGTAGATGATTTTGCGTAAAAAGTATTATTTTATAATTCATCGGGAAAAAAAATCTATTATACTTTTCAAAGATTTCACTTCAAATACACTATATAGTCAAAAGGTGATCGGCCACTTGAAATTTTAGACACTTTGTTAAATATCTATAGGAATACACGAAGAATTTTTCTGAAATTGCAGGTGGGCAAACAGCATAATACGAGAAATATATTTTCGTGAAATTTTTTTCCTGAAATCCCATAGAAGACGCCAACAAATTTAAAAAAAGCGATGATATTTTGGATAACCCTGTCAAAACTAATGCAGCAAAAGCGTTTAATTTGCAGTTTATGATTAAGTGGCTTATTGTAATAAATTGTGTAAAATTAATGAAGATAGTATATATACTTGTAGAGAAATTTACGTTTTTATAAAAACAGTCCCAAATTTTGCAAGTTTTTTACCAATAATTTGAAGAGTTCTTAATATAAAAAATGTTCTTTTCAGAAAATATGGCAAACAACGTTGTACATAAAATCCTATACTCGAAATTAAAAAATAATAAGAATTGTATGAAAAATAATCAGGTTTTCTAAATATTGAGTCACTGTGCATGCGTGAACGCAATCAAAATATAATTTGCACAATGTGTTAGCTAAATGTATAAAGCAACTTTGGTGAAAATCTGAAAAACATAGCTTGAAAATTCTTAAAATTATCGTCAATAGATTGATATTTACTGATTATTTTCCATTAAAATGTATTAAATGCCGATTTATTTTTTTCGATTCAAAATACATTACTATTAAAATAATTCAGAAATTGATGATCCGCGAATATTTTTACCTGACTCATATCTTTTACTTTATTTTCTTAAGCAAAATTAAAATAAATATTTATACTACGAGGAAATACCTATGGTAAACTATCCATTGATATTTGTGAGAAATATTATAGACTATTAAATAAGTTACGTATTCTTTCTAATCGTCTTTAATTCACAGTATATTGTACCATTAATTCTGATGCATGAAAATATCTTTTAATAAACTTTCCGTATACTCGGTAAATTTGAAAGAATTCTATTCAGAATATATCATTATTAAAATAATGCAAAAATGGATGTTTTGTGAATATATTTACAGCGGACTTCAATTAAAGATTTAAGTACATATCTTTTATTTTATTTTCTTGAACAAAAATAAAAATTGTTTATGCAAAGAGAATATACCTGTGGTAAACTATCTATTGATATTTGTGAGAAATATTCTAAACAATTAAATAAGTTGATTAATAAGTATTATTTTTAATCGCTTTTTCTACACAGTAAATTGTACCGTTAATTCTGATGCAGAGGATATCTCTTTTAATAAGCTCCTCGTATACTCGCTATGTTTGAAATCTTTAAAACTAAAATAATTATCTATAAGCAATGATATTCATTACCACGATAATTGAGAAATTATTAAGGCCTAATATTAATAAGGTCTACTTTAAATATGCTTGGAAAGCCAGTAGATCCTCCTCACAGTACCAGAATCAACGAGAATCCTTACAGAAGCTCGAATAAAACCCATAGAATTAATAGCCATCTGTAAGCGTACACATTGACGAATGGTAGATATGGAAGGATCAATTTGTCTTAAAAACATGCTTAGTAATTTAAGCGTAAATTGGATCAGACGCGACGAAAATCTACTTGTAAATCGCATTCGATAATATCGATAGTATTGAAAATAAGAACATATTGAGAACATACGATGTGTTTCAATAATTATGTTCTGCTTAAACTCTAATTCAGTAAAGTATACCCTAAATAACTACTATAACTTAAAATAGTTCTATACTCTAAAATCTAATTAATTAATATTGAGATTCAGTTAGATTTAATGAAACATGTTAGCGTAATTTCTAAGAAAATGTAATTAAAGCTTAGAAAGAGCAAGAAACTGAATGGGTAAAATAAGGATGAAAATATTTGATAATCTAGGAAGAATAATATATTTTAAAATATTCTTCGTAGACTTGCTAAATTTCAAACCTTTACCTCTAAGCAATCACATTCATTATCACAATATTTCAGAAATTATTAAGGCCTGATTTTAATTAATTTTTTGTTTCTTTCTTTTCTGTTCTTTTATTACAATTAGTCTTAACGTTCAGAAAGAGCAAGAGAATAAATGGGTAAATGAAAATATTTGTTAACATAAGGAAAATAATAAATTTTAATAAACTCTCCATAGACTCGCTAAATTTGAAACCTTTAAAACTAAAATAATTACCTCTAAGCAATGGCATTCATTATCACAATATTTCAGAAGTTATTAAGGCCTAATATTAATAAGGTCTACTTTAAATATGCTTGGAAAGCCAGTAGATCCTCTTTACAGTACCAGAAGCAACGAGAATCCATACACAAGCTCGAATAAAATTTAATTAATAGACATCTGTAAGCGTACACATTTACGAATGGTCCAGATATGGAAGGATCAATTTGTCTTAAATGTATGCTTAGTAATTTAGGCTAAAATTGGATCAGACGCGACGAAAGTCTACTTGTAAATTGTATTCGATAATATCGGTATTATTGAAAATAAAAACATATTGAGAACATACGATGTGTTTCAGTATTTATGTTCTGTTTAAAACCTAATTCAGTAAATTCTAATCACATTACTGCTATTACTTACTAGGTTTCTATGCTTTGAACCATAATTATTTAAATTTGAGATTCAGCTACATTTAATGAAACATGTTCTTGTAAATTCTTTAGAAAATGTTATTTTTTTCCAAGATATTGATTTGGAAAAATATGATTTTTTCCCTTTTTATTTACCCATCATACGTAGTATAGGGTAAGTCTTGCAATCTTTTTTAAGATCGAAATTTTTTTGACGGATTAACACGTTTTAGACACTGGAGATTTCGAAAAACATATTTTTAGAAAAAATATGTTTTTTTTTTTAGAAAAAAAATTTGCCGTCCGGTCTGTTTGTGTGTCTGTAAACGTTCTATCTCCCAAACAAATTGAGTTAGAGACTTGAAATTTTGTATGTACTTAGTATGTAAAAATGGGACTAAGCCTATTTAATATCAGTAACTTCGATTATCCGGAACTATTTTTTTTGGACTCTCGAAAAATTCGTTCTGATGAAAGGTATATAAAAATTTTCGAAATTTTTTATTTTAAAGAGTGATTGTAAAAAGCAATAAAATAACACAAATTTTGCATAAAGAACGAAGTCGATCGAATTGTTAGTTGCCGAGATATCTGTAATCCTGTTTTCCACATTCTTCGATTTTTCATGACCCTGTATTTCATTCAAATTTCAGTTCAAAGATATATTTTTATTGGAAATGAGACGCTTAATCCGATGCAATAAACTGTTAGTTAATAAAATTATTATTTTTGGAGTTATAAAGATTTTCTTTTTCGCAATTCAGTACTTACTTGAGTAGTTTGGCGTGCTGTATAATTTGTCGAAATAGATTCATCCGCAACTCATTAATAGAGCATTACTATGCATAATAAAAATATTTAAATACATGTTTAAATTTTATTTTGGAATTGCAATGCATTCAATAAATAGTTTACAAATGTTTTATTTTCATGTATTACATATGCATATATATGATGCGTAAGTGTTCGGTAGCACCCAATGACTAGTTTATCTTTTTTTTATTGTAATTAATCTTAAGGTTAAGAAAAAGCAAGAGAATAAATGGATAAAATAAACGTGATAATATTTGTTAATTGGTGAAAATCAAGAAAGTTAAAATTATTTTTTTATCTATTAAGTATGTTTTTTAGAATTTCTGATTAAACATAAATGAACGTATACTTTCATTGATGCTTATATTATCAAATTAAAAAGTTAACAGTTTAATAATTTCGAAATGACATATGATACATTTGAATTTGATGTACACTATGGATTAAGAAACTAACACTTATTATTCGCTTAGCCGTATACTGATGCAAAGAAATTATAAATGCACTTATCAGTTGAAAATAATGTGTATTACTAGCCCGAAGTATTACGTACTTCTGATCATTAATCCCGGACTCTATATACTAGTGTGATTTGGGTTTCATTAACTTAATCTTTTAACCCATAAATTATTTTCTTCTCTGAAATTAAAATTTCCCACCATTTTTAATAGAATACTAATTTTTATCTTATTCTATTAAAAATATGGGACTCTTGAAAAGAAACTGGTGACAGAAGCTCCTTTTTACCTCTAAGTTTTCGATTTAAAAATATACCACAGGGCGTTAATGGGTTAAACTGCATATAACTTTGTTGTCAATATACCAATAATTGATTATAATACTTGATTACTGTACAAAGTTTAATGAGAAATTTAACTGTGATATTTATTTTGATCAAACTACACATTTTTTACTTAAAAGTACAAATTCATGAATATATTTTCAGAAAAACATCAGTAATTTCAGTCTTGGTCGGTGTCAATTCAAACTAGTGTGTATTTTAAGATTAAATTATGCTGGACCATTCTATACACTATAAGGCCGTTATTCATCGGTCAGTTTCAACGATAGACTTTTGGTAGAATATTTAAAAATATGCTTGTCTGATTCTTTTAGAACTTCAGGATTCTAACAAATATGTTTGACTTCAATGTCGAATTGAATTTTATCAATGTCGAATCGATCTGCAAACGAATACAATTAATGGACCAACAAGAAATCGACCAGAAAAAAATAATATTTGTAATAACTCTGTAAAATAAAATACATGAAATGATCTATCGCTATACATCTAAACAAGTTGGAAATTACGCTTCAAGCATAGCAAATGAGTTCGTATGTAAATCTATGAAATTAGAAAAACATTTATAACTTGGTGTAATACAGTAATTTGGATACAGTATAATAGTCATAATCTTTTGTGTGTCCATATAAATACTATCTGCTTTCTATTATACAGAAAGTAATTTCTAGTAAACCTCAGCAACGTACATCAATTTCATAAAATGTGAAATATATTTATATAATTAAAATGTGCCCTAAACAATATTTTCCTCTATACCATAAAGCAATGGAATGCTTTCATGTGGCCCTGTAAGTTGGTAGCAAATATTCTTTGCGCCACACACTGTACAGAATGTATATTTTAGTGTATACTTCATGGATGCATATTAGTTTTATTCTGTTCGAAAGAGTGTAACATCATTAAAATGCACTTGGAACATTTTTTCCATTGGCCGTAATGTAACGGAATACTTTAGACTCTCCCTGTAATTAAACTATACATCACATTTTCATAAAATTTGGAATACTTGACAAAATTATGCAAGAATTTTGTATTCTAAATTTCAAATGATTCGGTTGGGTAGTTTTTGTTGTGTTATATGTGGACGGACAACCGGACAGACTGAACGATGTATATTTTCTTTACGTATTTACATAATTACGAATGCACTTAAAAATGAAATGAATTCCGTTTCTTCCTGGTCGCTTGAGGGTGGTTTTATAAAACAATAATTCTAAAGGGGCGCATTATTCATCAAATTTCTAAGTTTAGATCTTTTTAGCACTTTCCAACAAAGTCGAAAAGTGTTTTTGCATTCGGTTTGTCGTTCTGTCCATCCGTCTGTCCACGTTCTAACATCCGTAAATAAGCTCGGATTTTCATGCAATTGATAAAGCTTATTTAGATTTACCAAAACATGCTTGATATTGCATATGAAATCTGTACTATTAATGGTTCATTTACAGGGACACTCAAAAGAATTCGATTACATTATGGTATACGGAGGAAAATCGTTTGGGGAGTATTTTAATGACATCATGCTGCTTCAAATGTATTGAAACTGATGTGAATCACTAAATTTTAACATAAGCCAAAAATGAATACCACTAGTGGTTAACTCGTAGACTTAGCATTAAGTTTTCCATCGCCAGGTTTTCCGTGTTTTCATACTTTTGATTGTACGGCAAAGACAATGATAGACCTACGAGTCAACCACTAGGTCACTAGTCAACCACAATTTTTGGCTTATGCATCACTTCGCTTCCGGCAGACATGGATCATTAGATTCCCCTATGACAACTCTTCAACAATATAAAAGATTTTTTCTTGTACTCGATGACTTAGGGTTTTGTGCGGTCAACACTTGGACTATGAATGAGTACGTATGTGCTCAATTCACCGATGTTATTCTACCGCGTTATGTAACACATTTCTTTAAGATGTAGCTCCTAGATTTAGAATACGAAACTTAACCTTCTCGTCACTCTGCGCTTCCTATGAGACTTCTATTTCGAATTGCAATACTTAGAAAGTAAGAAAAAAAAAAAAAAAAAGACGGATTTTTTTTTTGTTTAGTAATACCGTTAAATAATTTAATTCATAGGAATTTCATTCATAGGAAGCTTCTAAATAGTTGATTTTTTTCGTACTTAGATATCAGTACTAGATCATTTCAAGCGATATTAACAATTGTTGATTTATTGTTTTAGAAGAGAAATAAAAAAAATTGAGATGCTTAATTTTCTGCGAGTAAAAAAAGTTTTTTAAAACCTTCTTTTAATCTATGCATGTTTTCAGATTAACTTTAAACATAACAGATTCCTTGAAAAATGTGGAAAATGAAACATTGAAAAAAAAATGTTTTTGCACATGATTTATAGTGGTATTTTAGAAGTATTAAAAGATAGAAATATTTTTTTTCTCTACTTTTATAGTAATTTGGTGATGAGAGGGTTAATTACATTTCGCGCTATAAAGTTCATTATAGCATACACATTCACTTAATAATTTCTATTGATATGTTTAATGTGCAAATACAGTATCACGAGATTATATTAATAAGTAGTTATTCACAAGCTTATTTTTCAATCTGGATTGACACTTATATTTGAAAACACGTTTTGAATGATTTACACGTTTCTGTAGTAATTTTAATTAAAACAAACGAGTACATGAAAGTTCTTATTTTCAAGAAAATTATTTTTAAAAGTGTGAGTAAAGCGGCTCACATGATCAATGTATATAATAAAATCAACTCCCACTCCCCCAAGTACACAAAAGTAAAAGATAGAAACCTAAAATGTCAGTAAATAAAGCATCAAAAGGTCATTGTGTTCCAGCAACATTGATGTATTCTACCTGACATTTGGATTTTCGTCTTTCAATTTTATGCACTTGGGGAAATTAATTTTTTTTTTATATACTGATTATGTGAGTTCCATGAGTTCATGTGAGTTCTAAAACATAAAAGTAAAAAATAAAAACCCAAAATGTTAGTAAATTAAGCATCGAAAGGTCATTTTTTCCAGCAACATTGATGTATTTTTACTGACATTTGGATTTTCGTCTTTCAATTTTATGTACTTGGGGAAATGAATTTATTTTATATACTGATCATGTGAGTTCTAAAACATGAAAGTAAAAAATGGAAACCGAAAATGTCAGTAAATAAAGCATCAAAAGATCATTGTGTTCCAGCAGCATTCATGTATTCTTACTGCCATTTGGATTTTCGTCTTTCAATTTTATGTACTTGGTGAAATGAATTTATTTTATGTACTGATTATGTGAGTTCCATGTGTTCAAAGTAAAAGATGGAAACCCAAAATGTCAATAAATAAAACATCAAAAGGTCATCTTTTTCCAGCAACACTGATGTAGCCTTACTGACATTTGGATTTTCTTCATTCAATTTTATATACCAGGAGAAATGAATTTATTTATAAACTGATCATGTAAGTTCCATTCATGGTTCTCACTGGCTTTTTACCGACATTAGTAATTTGGCGAATAAAAAATGAAAAACTTTAGTGAAATGAAAATAAATGTAGGCAAAGCAGATTCAACATAAAGCACTAAAAAATTATCTATAGTAACTTATCGTATCATTATTTTTTCAAATAAACTAAAATAACCTAATTTTATGTAATTGCTTATGAAATGCAAATTGGACCTTCCATTATCGAAACTCGTAAAAATAAGTACATTCTAAATATTTTTTAAATGTGAAAATGTTTCAGACTTTTTAGCAGTCTAAATAAAATTTAAAAACAGCTATCTTTGATTTACCATTGTGAAAATATACGCTAAAAATTGCTATAAGATTTCTACTTAACCAATAGTGAAAAAAAATGATCCGACAATACTTTGCATACAAATAATGCATATTATAATAACTAATTTCAACACAAGACCGTAGCTAAGGGGGCACTATGGGCGACTCAGCTCCCCTCCCCACAAAGTATTTTGAGCCCCCACTGGAAAAGATTCCAAGATCACTAAATGAATTTATTTTCCGAAATTCAAATGAAATTCTGTTCAAATATCTAATTTCATTTTGAGACCCTTTCACAGTTTTGCAAAATTATAAAATTGTATCTGAAATAAGTGTTTCAATACTCTCTTATCCTATTTCTACATATGAAGATAACATGACGTTTAATTTTTCACCAGTTATACATTCAAAAATTTCATCAGCATATACTTTTCTTAGCATAAAATGAAGTTATTACATTAGTTTAATAAGAAATATAGTACCTACAATGTGAATATGCATTAATTTATATTTCTGCATCAGTGAGAGACAGAAAAAAATTATGAGCCCCCCCCCCCCCCCCTTCAATTTTTTGAGTCCCCCTCTATTGTTCAATTCTAGCTACGACCCTGTTTCAACATCAAATTCCAGATAAAACGTTTCGCTATTTGGTGCTTAATGCGAGCAATTTTGTTTGTGGTTTTACTGAAGCAACGCTGGTGCATAGATAATGATTATTTGAGAATAGAGAAATACCTACGACGTAATTCTTTTTGTCTTTGAATTTCGCTAAACTTAATTGGCTTTGAGTCAATATCAATATATAGAGTAATGTAAATGTTACGGTGCGATTGAACATGTAAAGTAACATCAATCGTTAAGTAAATAGGATAAGAATTCTGAACTGTATTAGCACACATACAAAAAGAGCAGAAATTGAGCACTCGCAATTCGGTAAGTCTGATTTTATTCTTACTCGCCAGATGGAACATTTTGTCGCGATTTGGCGCAATTGCGAGCGGCAGCGGGAACCCTGGTTCAAGTACTCTCGGAACATATACATCTGTTTCTTTTCATAGAACTTAATTTGAACATTTTGTGTATTCTAACACAAAATATAGTCTGATTGTATTCTTACTCGCCAGATGGAACATTTTGTCGCGATTTGGCGCAATTGCGAACGGCAGCGGGAACCCTGGTTCAAGTACTCTCGGAACATATACATCTGTTTCTTTTCATAGAACTTAATTTGAATATTTTGTGTATTCTAACATTGGTTTTATAATGATTTTGTTTTTTCCTCATGTTTTATATTTAACTAGCAGGCTATGCCCGCTGCGCTGGTCAATATTTCAAAATCAATCGTGGATGAAACGAACTGGTGAATTTAAATTTGTATTTTAAATAATTAGGACCTCCAGCAGCACCTTGCTCATTGCTGAAAACGATTTAGACACCATTGTGATATTAAATTATCTTAAACGTTGCGCAAAAACCAGCTATTTAGAAGTAACTATTTTAACTAATTACAAACAGTGCACATTTGGAAGCGAAATGAGACCATTACGGCAACAGTATTAAAGATTTTCCCTTATCTTAAGAAATATTAATTATTACAGTCGTCACCATGGTACAACTTCTGAAAATTTCTTCACAACTTTTCATTATGTGAAGCCAGGAACCCAAAGCTACTCCCACCTAAAAAGTTTATATATATATTAAATTTTGTCCGCGCGATAAACGGCACAATTATGCAAGAATCATCTTCAAACTCGTCAAGTACATTGAGATGGTTAATATCTCAGTGGGAATTGCAAATGAGCAAAATCGGCCCAAGGGGGTGGTAATTGGGAAGGGTTCAAAAATTTGAATACCATCTTAACATGGCTTTCAGAAAACCAGCTCTTACAAAACAATAGCAGGAAAAAAAATAAACATTTTTCGTTACAGCAAGTTGCTAACGATAAAAAAAAACACACATTAAAATTCTCATTACAACAATTACTTTATTCTTGCAAAATTTCCTCCTGAAAAATGAGAACAAAATTATTTGCTCTTTCTTATTTAAGTATTTTCTCTTTAGTTATTTAAGATAAAATTATGTAAATTTGTATAATTTGGCGATCGATTTGGCGAAATTGGTTGACGTGATAATCAAGTAGTAGACAATTTACACTTTTCATATTTCACAAAAGATTCCTACACAGACATCATATACATACGCAATAGGTTTAGCACAATTATCTTGCAATTACAATGTGGCAAAATCCTCGTTTTAGAATACGAAAAAAATTTATGTATATTTTATTATTTTCTATCATTTTAAACAGCAATTAACAATAAATAAAAAGTAACTGTAGAACAAAATAACAAATATCATTGCAAAAAAGAAAAAAATGAAAGTAAAATAAACAACTTATCATCAGATAAACAACTATAGCTGGGTTACCATATGAGGCAAATAATGCCATTTTGGCGCCAGTGAGATACCTCGATGAGTATATGACCAAATCCGTGACAAAATTTCCATTTGGAAAAAACTTTAATCGGTATTTATACTGCATTTTCCCTACTTATGTATAAGAAAAAACTTTTACACATATGTCATGTATGCACACATTGGCGCAATTTTTTTTCTGGCGCCAATTTGGAGAACTTGGTTTTTAATTACCAATTTCATAAATATTTTTTTATTATTTTATATTATTTGAAAAAAATAAATAAGTTTAATTAATAGCTATAGAACAAAATGATTTATATTATTTTAAAAAACAAAATGAAAGTTAATAAATAGTTTATTAATAAATAAACAACCCTAGTCGGTTTACCATGTGTGGCATAAAATCGCCATTTTGTTGCAATCGTGCGAATGTGGTGCGTATATGACATCTGCGCCAAAACTTAAAAAAGTTGCAATTAAATTATTTTGCAGTTTGGATGAGGAAGACATACTAAAATTTAAACATTATGCGCATTTTTTTTTTTTTTACTATAACTGCTATTTATATATTTACAATTAAACATAAAAAAATATCCTAAAAATGCTCTCACACATTTAAAAGAGAGAGAGAATTTAGTAATTGTGAACATCGCTCCAGCTTATGCCTTCTTGGTATAAAATCACATTGTTTGATGACAAAAGTAAATTCAAACACCCAAATAAACAAATAACATACATTTAACAGATAAAACCATTTTTAAAAGTAATTCTGCTATTTTGTCCTGTAAGACACATAATGGTAGAATTAGATTTTAAATATATATATATTTTTTTTAAATAGAAAAATGTTATTTACGTTTTATCTAATAAAATATTTCAAATACATTTTTGTTAGCCTGCGCGAAAGAGAGTAGTGAAAGTTTGATTGAAGAAATATTGAAGAGGAAATGGTCAAATAAAAAAGACTTGTAAATTTTATTCAGCGGGAATTTTTCAATTCAAAATGTTGAATTTATCTATAGTAATAGCGCATAATTGCATAAATTTACTTTGAATTGCAAAATTTTCCCTTCAGTACTACTTGGTTATACCGTCGACCAATTTCGCCAAATTATACAAATCGCCAAACTATTAGCCAGATTATATAGATTAGCATAAATTTTCATTTAAATAACGAAAAACAAATTGGCAGAACATATATAAAAGTAGAAATAAAATGTCGAATTAAAAATCACTTGATGACATAATTAGTATTTATATTATACTTAATGTCAAGTGAATGTGACATTTACGATCATCCATTATTGACATTTAATCTTGGAATTTGGGGGTAGATTTTTAATCGATGGGGTAATCTTTCCTTCTTCAGTTTTTAAATTTTAAAACTGAAATTTTTCCTGTAAATGAAATTGACGAAATGGCGCAAGAAAAATTAAATTAACAATGAAAACATTTGCAAAAAGAAGTAAAAGAAATATACTCATATCTATATAATTTACGATTGAATATTAAAATATACTCTAAAAATTATCTTTACTTGAAAAAAAAAACATTATTGCGACCATTAAGATCCTAAATCAGGCATTAAGTCAGTAGTGCATTTTCGGCTTAAAAACACTTTCTTTGGCGACAAAAGCAAGATGAAAATGGAGAGAGACTGTAACTCGCAACTTACAGTTTCTTTTACAATCAGATCTGCTTTTTTCTGCTGTAAGTTATATTATACGGAAATTCGATAAAAAAGAGAAAGAAAATAATAAAAAGGGAAATAACTATCATTCAAAATTCATTTAATCAATTTCTGAAATTTATGTTTTTATTCTAACACCAGGAATAAGTCGCCAAAAGTTGAACCAATTGTTATATTTCGCGTTAATTTATTTTTTAAGCATTACAAATATTTTTCATTTTCAAGATAAATATATTTTTATAATATTACGCCTCATTTAAGCGGTCTTTCTTTATTATTATTAATATTATCAGTAGTTATTATCTGCTATTATTTGCAAGATATTTGTAATATTTCTAATAGATATAGCCATTTTAATTCTTTTAGCAATTATAATTTTCGCCAAAAACAGCTACTGGCAACTCTTTTGTCAAAAATAACCGAAAAATACGAAATTTACTACGAAAAATCAGAGTTATCACTGTAAATTTGAGTCATAAACCTTCGGAAAAATATTTCCTATCGAATGATACAATCGGCAAAAAAATCCATCGGGTAGTTTTTGAAAACACTCGTTTGGAAGTTTCAGAACTTCTGCTTTATAATATATATGATATCCACATTAATTTGTTCCAAGAATGATAGAAATGATCACATTTTTGTTTTCATAACTGTGCATTTACAAAATACAGTCGTCTACTCTTGATGGATTTAATGACACTAATAATCGCACCTCCTGATTGCCTAGAAAAATGGCCAAATTGTAATGTTTTTTCTCCGCAATTTATTTTAAATGTTAATAAAAGAGGGATTTTCTATCATGGTATGATTTTTTCGTTACGTATATGCTTATAAGCCTTGAAAGTATCAATCATAACTTAATTTCTTAAAACTGGATTATATTTGTAGAATTATAATTATTTAAATAAAGCTTCAATTGCAGTGAAACCTGCAGCCTAGTGAACGCATATATCCGGTCGCGGCAGTAGGAAAGTTAAAAATTCAAGTAACAAATTTTAAGCAAAATGTACATTTTTATTTTCAGAGAGATGCGTGTAGATAGATGAATGAAATGTTCAAATATAAAAAATAACCATTATTAAAAAAACTAACTGCTTTACTTATACGGCGACAAAAATAATCATAACGATGTTATAAGTTAGAAAATATACATTTTATACAATTATACATTTGTTAGTACTGTGTATTTGTGACATGAATAAACAAAGATATATGAACCATGTGACGTGTTAAAATGAATGGAACGGCAGTTAAATATATTTTTCCTCTAGTTAAGTTTAATCCCATGCACTGCTACTTCTAGTTTCAGCTACCTTAATAATTACAGGCCCCACCAGTGACTGAGAGGTTCTGACCTCAAACTGGTAGACGGTAGGTGCTGGGTTCGAACCCAATCGCGACCGTCGGGCTAACCGTTCGGCGTTTTCCGTGGTTTTCTTCGAACCTTGCGTAAATACGGGTTAGGTTTCCTTAGAAATACCCCCACGGAGGGCACCCCACCCCTTAGGGCCTGTATCCTACAGCGTAGATAGTTGGCCGACATACATACAACCAACTTAATAATTACAGATTCTTCCTTTTCAAACGAAGTGATGTATTTGTGTAAATGGTAAAGTAGTTAACACTTAAAATATTCTCTAAAGTTGGCCACGGAAAGTTGGCCAGGCCGAATGTATTAAAAAAATAAAAAATGTGTATATTTATTTTGTAAAATCTCTTTGTTTATTATTTTTGTCTTCTTTTAAATAGATCAATGAGTTTTTTAAAGTTCATTTTGTATTTGTGTGACTGACTCATGGTAGAACATTCAACTTTATCTCATGATTTCATTTGTTCGAATATTTTTTCCAAAAATTAATACATTTTTAAAAAAATTATATTATTTATACAATTTACAAAAAGACCTCTTGCATTCTACACGCTTTTCGATTATAAGTCATTCATTTCATTGTTGATATTTTATTTAAATCTAACTACATAGACGTTCGAAAACAGTTCAGGAATTCCAGATATGCGATACAACGAAAGAATGCTACGCAATATGTCAAACGCTCAAACACGATGACACTGAAATACGAAAAATAAGAATGTGAGAGGGAAATATTTCAATGTTATGTATCGCATGCTCGTCTTCAAATATTTTCTTCACATTTAGTATAGATCCCATTCGTATGTAACGCAACACTATTGCCAGATTTCTTTTTCTAAGTATTATTTGCATCGTACAAAAGAAAAAATTTCGAAATTTTATTTAATGGAATAAAATGCATTGCGTATTTCACAATTCATTTAATATAAAAGCAATCGAAATTATATGATACGCTATAAAAATAAAATTTAGAAGACTTATAACATAACAAATAAATCTGTGAAAAGTCTTTGTACTTTTGTATTTATTTAGAGCTGATCTAACTTTATGAACTTTAAAAAAACATAAGACTTTTTAGATTTATATCTGTAGTATCTTATAAATTATGTCCTTCCTGTTCGTCTATAAAAGTTTAATCTAAGGCCACCATGGAGTCACATGAAAAACATTTTAAAAAATCGAATTCGGATTAATAAAACGTATGAACAGAGCTCGAAATAGAAAAATCCATGAACAGGAAATGCTATTTAAAAAATACTCATAGCTATTTTTTATGTATAGATAAATTTACTTATAAACATAAAAACAATTTCAAAAATGCATTTAAGATTCCTAATAATAACAATACAATTTCAACAAGTTGGAAATTGCACGTGAACGTAGCGAATGAGGTGCGTTCGTACGATAACGAAGTTTTAAAAATAGTCAGATCTTGCTGATATAGTAGAGCGTACTCCGGATACAGTATAGTAGTCGAAATCTTTACGTTTCTGTAAATATGCTGGAAGTAATATTTTATTACACCTCAGCAACGTACATCTTATTCATAAAATGTGAAATAGTTGAATATAATTAAAACACGTACCAAACCATGTTTCCCCGTATAGCATTATATAGTGGAATACTTTTGTGCGGCCCTGTAATTTAATAATAAAAATTCTTTGCATAACAGATTGTACAGACTGCATATTTTAGTATATATTTCATAGATTCATGCCAATTCTATTATGTTCGAATAAGTGTAACATCATTAAAATGCATTTGAAACTTTTCCCCCATTGACCGAAATGTAACGGAATCCTTTTGATTGTCCCTGTAATTGATCTATGCATCCGATTTTCATAACATTTGAAATGAGTCGACAAAATTACGCAATAATTATATGTTTTAAATTTCAAACGATTAAAATGCATTTAAAACTTTTTTCCCTATTGACCGTAATGTAACGGAATCCTTTTGAATGTCCCTGTAATTGATCTATCCATCCGATTTTCATAAAATTTGAAATGACTCGACAAAATTATGTTATAATTATGTATTTTAAATTTCAAACGATTCGGTTGGGTAGTTTTTGTGTTGTTATATGCGGACAGACGGACGGACAGACAGACGGACAGACGGACAGACAGACGGACAGACAGACGGACGGACTGAGCGACAACAATAGGTGCTACGTATTTACATAATTACGAACGCACCTAAAAAGCACAATAAGGGATTAAGTTTTCGGTAAGGCTTAAATAAGGCCTATTTTCAACCTTTTTTATATAAAAAGATTAAAATTAAAAACTGTAGCCTGTCATATTTATTTAGTCAATAAAGTTTAATAGTCATCTGCTCAGTCAGTCAGTCCTTGAAGTTGTAAATATTGTAATCGCATCACAGACGTGAGTATGTGTGACTTTTAAAATAATAGAACTTTGTGTAAAAAACTTTAAAATCAAAATAAAACACATGACGCGTTTCGAGCTAGCAAATATAACAGCCTGTCAACAGCTACTATAAACACATATCCGTACGGAGACCTAGTCAATGATTTTGTCCCCCTTTTTTTTTCATTTATGACCTTGTAACATTACAGATACGTGTTTACATTACCTGATGATGGACTATTATGTTTCCTAGCTTCAAATGTGTCTTGTTTTTTGTTTCGATTTAATGGTAATTTGTAAAAGTTCTTTATTTTTAACTATGGATTATCGCCAGTTTTCGATGCTATTTAAACAGTGTATGTGATGGCTTAGCGCAATGATGTAAAATGCTTCAACGCACCTTTTATCCATTTTCCCGATGAACCTTAACTGGGACTGAAATATTATTGTTTTTAAGAAAATATAACAGCATGTTTTAACAATTACACAAACTTGTGCAATTTTTATTATAATTTCGCGAACCGGAGCAATATTTGTCACAATTTCCCAAACTGAAATATCGTTCCGATTTCGGTTCAATACATTTAGAGACCTGGACTTTACACGGGAAGTATTTTACAGCTTCTTTCATATTTTTTCATACAATGGTGAATGTTCCTAATTTCAGATATTTTGAAATTTATAAGTATCACAATAAAAAGAAAAACATAGGCATTTTTATATTTATATTAGTAATATCTTATAAATTATGCTCTTCCTGTTTCACTAAAAAAGCTTAAAAATGGCACCATTTGAACACACAAAAATAGAAAAAAAACAGCTCGGAATAATTAAACGATATAACCATGATATTGAAAAGATTTTACAGCTCCTTTCATATTTTTTCATAAAGTATTGAATTTAGCTAATTTTAGACATTTTGATACTTTTATGTACCCTAATAATAAAAAAATATATAAACATTTTTGTATTTATAATATTTTACACGATATACAATCCCCGTTCACATTTAAAAACTTAAAAATGCAACCAGTTAAACGCATGAAAAACAGAAACTAAAAAACTCGGATTAATAAAATAATAGAACCATAATACAGGAAATGCTTTACATTTTCTTTCAAGTTTTTTAATCCGAAGTTAAATGTAATTAATTATAGTCACTTTCAAATTTCATGGTATAAAAAATTGACTTTGAATTCTTCGAAAAACTACATATAAACACAATATTAACAAGAAATAAATTACCTTCTTCTGGGACTTTGCTTCATGTTTCAGTATTCCCTTTCAGGTGAACTTAAAATTACAAATAATTCATGAAATGCACTTAAGATTTCTTCAGAAAATGTTTTTGTAGTAAAATTTTACTATTTTTTGTTTACATTACTGATACGTTCCAATAAATATCAAACAAGCGTCCGCAGTTAAATTTCCGATATGCTTATGTAATGACTGTCTATAGACAATACTATATTTGAATTGTCTTACACGCTGCTCTAAACGAACAATCTGTGCTGTACATAAAAACTATCTACAAAGTCACCATTCTTGTAAATATGATGACACCAAAAGAAAGTCGTAGAAGTGACGATTATATGCGCAAGCAGAATTCACTTGATGCTCTACGTTTTAAACTGTTATATTATCAAGAAAAACAGCACCGTCGATTGCATGAGCATTGAGCCAATTGTTTTCCTAGAACTTGTTCTAATTTTATCATATTTTATACAAAACAAGATTACATGTACCTTACATTATTATTGGAATATTTTCATTTTTCTCAAAAATATTACCGCCAAGCGTGTTTTCAGATAGAGAAAACACGGTCGTTATTTCAGAATGAAATAATTGGTTTGTGACCTCATTTCCAGTGGCATTTTTTCATCCTCTTGATGTCTATCATAACTCCTCTGAATTTATCAAGCGAATTCAGTAACACTCAGTATATACAGGGAATATTTAATGTAAGTTTCACAGGTAGTGAATTTTATAATTTAAAGATCACGCTTTTTAACCGTTACTTGTTTCTGAAATTAAAATATAGTCGTGAATCATCTTCAAAGTTTATTGTTTTTGAGATATATTTTTTCTTTATGTATTGAAAAACATACATATGACTTGTGTTCTTGATATAAAAGCCTTTTTATAAGCAAACGTCAATATACAGGGGCGAGATGACACAAGAAAATTTTACAACACGAGAGAAATTTAATTGGAAGCTCCACACAAAAAGTGTGTGGAATGGAGCCAGCGTGAATCGAACTGGTAACATCCTAACAATTCCTCGCAAGCATTTAGATATGATACCTTAACTAATCGGCCACGGAGACCCCATGTGTTTCAGAAATTTGTATTTTAAATAGTTGTTGTTACTAGAAAACTTTTCTTCTAATTTGGTAGATGCTACCCGTCGGTCGTATGATCGGTGAAAATACAGATCTTGTCACATACATCTCAAATATCTTCATATACCATATTTTTATCCTACAAATTCTAAATTTTGAATACAAAAATTGCTTATTTTTTAAAAAGCTATTTTTCTTTAGCACACCACGAATTATTTATGTTAATGTGAATATATCCAGAACAATGTTCCTAATAGTTTGATTTTTAGGTATTTTTTAAAATTAAAACTTATTTACTAAATCTCTTTTTGCAAAATATTTACATGAATAATTAGATAATTAACAAAACGTATTGTTCCGGCAATCTTACAATTCTTATAAGAGCATGGTAATTGAATGTATTTCGATCCCATCTGTAACAGAGAAGTGTTTTTTGGCTGCAAATATTTCATAAAACATTTTCTTAATACGATAGAAACTACACCTCAGTAAATGGCTTGAGAAAATAACCACATTAAATGATTTTTTGCTTCGGCTGTTTCACTGTATTTTCTAAATAGGACTGAGGAAATTATTGTGTATGAAAAGTGCAACTTACTTTTATTAAAAGACGAATTAATAAATAAATTTTACATTGTATTTTCTTTAATGCTAATTAAAAGAACTGTCAGGATATGAAGAATTAAAATATCCGACTACGTTTCGAGACATTTTTTTTTTATTCTACTTTTGACACATTTTTTAGTATTTTTCAGTGTAATCTAGCAAATAATAAAGAAAACTATAAAAATAAATATATTATCTATGCAATTTTTGAAAAATTTGAATAGAGTTTTGGTCCTTTTTTAGCATTTCTTTCTAATAAAGGCTCCGGATCTAATTAAAAAAAAAAAAAAAAAGAAAACAAAAATTCATTTATACAAAATGTTTTTCAACATATGTGTATTAGACACTCTTGAGTGTAATGCATTAGAAACTAGTCAATATACGGAAATCTAAAACAGATATGTCTGATTATATATAATGACACAGAAAATTCTAGTAATTTTACGTGTAATTCATCAAAAAATAGCTATATATCAACAAATAAAAGTCACTATATCAAGTCACTTAGAACTAATTCTTTAGTTCACTGCACTCTAGATTTATGAAAAAGTTACACAAAAATTTCATGGTTATAGGATATTAAAATTTTGAGTTAGAGGAATAGTAGTTTACCTTTTCCGATGAAAATTTATTTTTTCAGAAAACGCATTTAAAGATTTCAACTTCGGTTTAAATTAATGTCGTCTGATTTTTTTTTTTTTTTTTTTTTTTTTTTTTTTTTTTTTTTTACAAGAGCTTAATTTCACTTTTGATACCCATATAGGAAAAATAAAAACAAATACAGGAACAAAACTGTTAATTCTATTTTTTTAAATGCAAATTTTCATCGAAATTTATGTGTTAAACGTAGGCGTATATACTTTACCCCTTTATCTACTGACGGTACTTATAAGTACCATTAAAATTACTTATTATAAAATTCTTTTAATACGTCGTTTAATTGTAATACTTTTTAGAATGAGTTACAGATACATTACTTTATTTTGTGCTAAAATCATTGTTGGTTATACAAAATAAAAATATTTTTAAAAAGGATGATTTCTTTTGCCTTTCTTGGCGCTGAGGAAGGGGAATGGGGATTTTTCGATTTGGAAATATTTCTATAATTATATTGTAAGAACATCATATTTGTGCATTTTATGATTCGACAAAATACTAAGAAAAACAATTTAAAATGAAAGATTTGAATGGGTATTTAAAGATAGCACAAAATTCAAATTTAATTAATCCTTCTAAATCCTTCAATCCTAAATCCTTCAATCCTAAATCCTTCAATCCTAAATCCTTCAATCCTAGTAAATCCTTCAATCTTTCTAAAATCCTTCAAAAATTTATTAAATGATTATTTAATCCTTTTAATTTAGTTTAAACAATTTACGTAAAATGCTTTAGAATATAAAATTTTCATGAATTCATAATTCGGTAGTTAAAGGGTTAAGGAACGCTAATATAACACAAGAATTCGAAACTTATATTACTATCAGAGCTATTTAACCAAATTTTCTAACAACACATTTATCGACTTTTATCACCGTATTGGCGAAATTTCTACTCTAGCATTCACATTGAATGAACAGCTTTAGTTTTTACAGTAGAAATCTGCTCGGAATCTCTGCTTTCCGAACCCAAAATTTCTGCTTTAAAACAACCCGAATCTCGAACAAAACAAGAAAAAAAAAATGTTTCGCCAATGCATAACCGACATATTTAATCCCGAACCCAAAATACTTAAACCCGAATCAAACTAGTGGACGAAGTGAAAGAAAATACCTCTTTATTTTCAGGGGAGTAAAAATTTAAACGCCAGCGGACTGTCTACGCCTCTAAATTGTATTCGTTATTTTTCGTGTAATTTTTTGTAAGAATGATAATAAAATTTCAGCGTAGAAAACTAATGAAATTTAGTGGTGTTACCGATCTGACCCTGAATCAAATTAAAAGAGAATTACCATCAACCCGACAAAGAAGAAAAAAAAATGCTCAACGAAAATTATTAAAGCATTTACCGTCAACCTGATCCGAATCTTGCGTAGGATCGGGTTCTGGTTAAATTGGGCTACATACTAAATATTTCAATGCAAGACTACATTTTTTCGTATATATTGGAAGAATCCCTTTTAAGTTTATAAACAAAGATGAAAGGCGAATGAAAGACGACAAATAAAAGTTTTTTGGGAGCAATTTAGTTGACGAGTGTCAACACGTATTTCAATTTATTCTTTTTTGTTGTAGAATGACTTTCTACGAGTAAATTTATTTTTTTAATTTTTTTTCTCTTTTTTAGAAGTCTTTGCAGTGTTTTAAAAGGTTTTGACAAAAAATTACTTATCATGTTTCATCATTTTTTGAATGACATATTTTTTTCTTTTGACACATAACAAGTAAATATTTAAAATGTTGTATCTGAAAAAAAAAAAAAAAAAAAAAAAAATCCGATGACGTAAAAAACGAAAATGAATTATTTTCTTAATTTTTTAAGTGTGTAAAAAAGACATTTGAATTGTATTTCAAAAAGTGAATTTTTTGTGTTGGATACCTTTTTCGCTCATTTAAATTTAGAAAAAAAAATTCCGTAGGTTATAATAGAAATTACGAGTGAAATTTTAAAAGAAAGACGGATAATAAAAGTTTTAGAGCATAATGCTTTAAAAAAATCAAATTGGAATAAAAAGCTACTAATATTGAATATTTTAAACAAGACTCAATTGAAATATACAGAGATTCAATGTTGGGGATAAAACTATAGCTCCTAGTTCTAACACAAATATTTGTACAAAACGATAAATATAATAATCGATTGCTAATATTTATTTATACTGACATGCATAAATCGTAGACATCCTACATGTAAATTAAGCATAAATGTTTACTATAAGAACCAAATTAATTATAATATGGGCCATTTTCAAATTTCGCTGACATATGCTATCCCAGAATAAAAAGAAGAAAATTCAAACATAGATTGATATTTAAAGTTTGATTTGAGCTATGCGTTAGTTAAAGAAGATTATATTGAACATTTCTAACATGAAAAATTTTAAAAATAAATAAAAAAATTTGCGGTATAAATCTTTAAACTTTGATTCTAAGCAATATGTCTGTCCCATTCCAAGTTTTATGTTTTTAACTGTGTGTTTTTTTTTTATTTGAGCTAACTTTTAAAAATAAAACAGTTTTATTATTTTAAATATGAACTGTTAAGTGTTCTATATTAATGAAAAAATTATTACAAAAGATATTTTCTTTAAGAAATTACCAGAAATCTTTTGTCCCTCACTTTTTGTCAAGTCCGTTACCTTGTGATTATTTTAGTCAAAATAGGTTTCGAATGCTGCCTAAAGTTAGCAGCAAATATTCGCGGATATAGCTAAACTATTCACGCAACTACTACTTGCAATTTTTTACTCTTCAATTGTGAAGCAATGTAATAGTGGCAAGAATAAGCTCTTATCAAGGTTGGTAATTTTTTTCACTGTCAAGTCTGTTGCCGTAAATTTTAATATTAAAATAATGATTTTTGCACTTTTGTAATCAACCCCTTGAAGGACACCAGTAAATTATATATACCACTTAATTTTAATTCCCTTAATCCACATTGGCACCGGAATTTTAGTATTAAGTTTTGTTTTTTTACAATGTACGTGAAAAACAGCTTTTACTTACTATCATATAAATTTGTTCATGAATGCCGGTGTCAATCAATCATTTGAACATTTTAGGAACAGAAGTGCTTTGCCCCTCAAAGGGTTAGATATTGTTTACTAAATAGTTTCAGAAGGTATGTGCATTATTATCTAAGTTAGAAATTATATGCAAGCTAGTTCATTTCTAATAGTTTTATTTGAAATGTCAAGTCTGTTTACCATGAAATATAAGCGATGAAATGTAAGCTACTAAGTAAGTTTACTAAATAGTTTTAGAAGGTATGTAAATTATTGTCAAAGTTAGAAAATATACAAGCTAGTTCATTTTAATAGTTTTTTATTTTATTTGAAATGTCAAATCCGTTACTTGTCAAGTCCGTTACCATGAAATGTACGCGAATGGTGAAAATGGCCCATATAGTAAACTTAAAACAAAATTTAACTCCAAACATAAAACTGAAAATAAAATTTCCTCAAAATTTATTTATACGTTCTTTAGAAGCATTTTGAGATTTTCGACATTTTTGACATTCTTCTTCGAAACAAATGGGAAAGCATCAGATTAATTTTAGATTGGAATAAAAAATTTAATATTTTCTCCATAATATATAAAATGCAAATTCGCATTTCAGTTTAACCGCTTATGACTCAGAATATCTGGTTGACTCTCAAGAATTTGGATAAAACTTACTTCACTGTTAGATAGTTATAATTTTTCAGGAACGTTTTAGTGATAACATATTGTTATACTTGTTTAGTTATGGAATTCGTTTGGAAGGATAATTCCTTACTCATTTTTTTTAGATATTTAACAAAACGTCTAAAATCACAAGTGACGCACTTCAGTTTGTTTCGTTTTTTCAGACATTAGAATTGTATTTCAAAAAGTGATTTTTTTGTGTAAGGTAAACTTTTTTGCTCATTTAAATTTAGAAAAAAATCGTAGGTTATAATAGAAATTACCAGTGAAATTTTTTAAAAAAGTAATGGATAATAGAAGTTTTAATGCATAATACTTTCAAAAACAAAAATAAAAAAAAAAATCAAATTAGAATAAAAGGCTACTAGTTTTGAATATTTTTAACAAGAATCAATTGAAGTATACAGAGATTCAATGTTGGGGATAAAACTATAGCTACAAATTCTAACACAAATATTTGTACAAAACGATAAATATAATAATCGATTGGTAATATTTATTTATACTGGCATACATAACTCGTAGACATCTTACATGCAAATTAACCTTCCTACCCTGAATGGGTCTAATCGACCCATAACTATAATTTTTTTTTATACGATTCGAACTAGAAATTTTTTCATAAAGAATGTTAAGTAACAGATTCAAAAAAGTAAGTCAATTAAATATATTAAAATGTTTTAAATAAGAATTCTGGTGTGCAATGTTTTTTTTCACGATTGAGTAAAATTTGAACAGGGTAGGAAGGTTAAGCATAAATATTTTCTATAAGAACCAAATTAATTTTACTATAATAAACTTAAAACAAAATTTAACTCCAAACATAAGACTGAAAATAAAATTTCAGCAAAACTTATTTATACGTTCTTTACAAGCATTTTGAGCTTTTCCATTACGTTTTTTGATTTTCTACTTCGAAACAAATATGAAAAAAATTAGAATAATTTTTCATTGGAATAAAAGTTTTAATATTTTCTAAATAATATATAAAATGCAAATTCACATTTCAGTGTAACCGCTTATGACTCAGAATCTGGCTGACTCTCAAGAATTTGGATAAAAAAAATTAGAATAATTTTTCATTGGAATAAAAGTTTTAATATTTTCTAAATAATATATAAAATGCAAATTCACATTTCAGTGTAACCGCTTATGACTCAGAATCTGGCTGACTCTCAAGAATTTGGATGAAAAAAATTAGAATAATTTTTCATTGGAATAAAAGTTTTAATATTTTCTAAATAATATATAAAATGCAAATTCACATTTCAGTGTAACCGCTTATGACTCAGAATCTGGCTGACTCTCAAGAATTTGGATGAAAAAAATTAGAATAATTTTTCATTGGAATAAAAGTTTTAATATTTTCTAAATAATATATAAAATGCAAATTCACATTTCAGTGTAACCGCTTATGACTCAGAATCTGGCTGACTCTCAAGAATTTGGATGAAAAAAATTAGAATAATTTTTCATTGGAATAAAAGTTTTAATATTTTCTAAATAATATATAAAATGCAAATTCACATTTCAGTGTAACCGCTTATGACTCAGAATCTGGCTGACTCTCAAGAATTTGGATGAAAAAAATTAGAATAATTTTTCATTGGAATAAAAGTTTTAATATTTTCTAAATAATATATAAAATGCAAATTCACATTTCAGTGTAACCGCTTATGACTCAGAATCTGGCTGACTCTCAAGAATTTGGATGAAAAAAATTAGAATAATTTTTCATTGGAATAAAAGTTTTAATATTTTCTAAATAATATATAAAATACAAATTCACATTTCAGTGTAACCGCTTATGACTCAGAATCTGGCTGACTCTCAAGAATTTGGATGAAAAAAATTAGAATAATTTTTCATTGGAATAAAAGTTTTAATATTTTCTAAATAATATATAAAATGCAAATTCACATTTCAGTGTAACCGCTTATGACTCAGAATCTGGCTGACTCTCAAGAATTTGGATGAAAAAAATTAGAATAATTTTTCATTGGAATAAAAGTTTTAATATTTTCTAAATAATATATAAAATGCAAATTCACATTTCAGTGTAACCGCTTATGACTCAGAATCTGGCTGACTCTCAAGAATTTGGATGAATCTTATTGCACTGTTAGATAGTTATAATTTTAGTGGTAACGCATCGTTATACGTTGTTTAGTTATAGAATTCGTTTGGAAGGATAATTCTTCAATTATTTTTCTAGAAATTTAACAAAACGTCTAAAATCACAATTGACTGGTCACCTTCGGACATATAGTGTATTTTGTTTGGAGAAACCTACCAGTGTATTCCTCGAAACATGATAAAATTCAACTTTGGCATTACGATCTATTGAGGACCACGTTGTTCGATTCTTTTTTCTTGACTGTGGGGCCCTGAGGTGCAATACAATATTGGTCAGCTCAACTCGTGGTTATTTTTTTTCAGTGTAAAGTTTCCAAGAGATCATGGTTTTCACTTTAACTTGCTTGAAGTGATAAAATATCGTGTGAAACTTTCTATGCCCGGAGTAGAATTCTGAACTTGTAGCGTGGTAGATAGGCAGACTGATCACTAAGCTACATGGCTTCAGAAGCTTGCTAGTTTCGAATAAATGGCAAAACATTAAAACAGAAATCTATCCTGAATTTTCGGGTTCTTTTTTCTCTTTTTTATTTTGTAAATTGAATACATATTTTCAACAATCGATGCCTGGTTTAGTTTTCCAGTGTTTATATAAAACCCGGTCTTGTTTCTAAAATAAAATGAGTCTATCGTTGTAATAACATAAAAAATATTTTTTCCAAAAGACTTTTTCATTTATAACTTTTCGGTTGGCTTTATCGCACGTTTTATCTTAACTTTAATGGGGCCTAGAAAATGGAACTCAAAATAAGTAAAATTAAATATCACTAAGATGTGCCAATAATCGTTTTTCTTTATTCTTTCAAACATAAAAGAAAGAATTTCAGTCCCAAATCCTGTATAGAAATATATTCTTTGCTATAATAAATGAAATAAGAAACATGGAACCAGAATCTCGCATTTACTGAACTAATATAGTTGTGCAATAAATCTTTCGCACATAACAAATACTAGATTTCGTTTAATGTTAGGAAGCTTATAGAGATATGTACGTAATTCATATTGGTAAAAACTTATATTTAGACTCTTTTGTGTCTGTGATTTTTTTTTAATTTATAAATATTATTCGGATGTGCGAGGCGAATCCTCTACTAGGCTAGACAAATTAAATTTTGTCTTACACTTTACAGAACAATTACTCAGTATTTTGAAGTGAAATTAAATATAAAAATAAATTATGATGTGTAGATTTGCACAATATTATTTATTTTATAGAATAATATTATAAAATAGATTATTTTTAATAATTTATTTTACATGTTTTTCCATAATGGACGCATTTTTGCAAATAAAAAATGTAAAAACGTATATTTTCAGAAGAAAAAATGAATCATGGAGTTAGTAATTGTAGATCGAATCATAACACTAGTTTACAAATTTCAATTTTTTTTGTATACCCCGAAAGAGATGTATGTAAATGTATTAGTCTATCTTCCTTAAACCTAAAAATGTCAGCAGAAGTATTCTATTACGTCACAGTTTTCTTTCTACAGTCAACAACACAGCGTCGTGACGACAGTTTAATGTTCATTTGTTCGCTTCAAATAACAAATATTTTGTTTCGGATTGAATTAAAAGGTCGAGTAGAAAGTGTAAACAAAGTTCTGATCGTTTTTGCTATGTTTGTGGACAGTTTATATTTTCAAAAAAAAAAAAAAAAAAAAAAAAAGAATACCTATTGTAGATTCGTTAAAAAGTGCACATCTTCCTTACTTTGGATTTCCTGTTGCAAACCAAGATAAAAAGTGGGTTCCTCATGTGTTTTGCGAAAGCTGTCGAATTGTTATACTCCAGTGGTCATCAGGAGAAAACGTACACCTTCCATTTCGTTCACCAATGCTATGGAGAGAACCTAGTAATCATGAAAATGATTGTTATTTTTGTGTTACGAAGACAGTGGAATATACGAGGGCAATTCGGAAAGTAACCTCCATTTATGAATTTAAAAAAAACTAATGAAAGGAAACATGTTTTATTACTTACGTATGAAAGACACGTTCTTCAGCTACTTCTCAACATAATTGCCGTATTAATTAAAATAATTATCATAACGGTAAATCAGCTTTGAAATTCCATCGTCACAGACCTCTGCCGCCGGCCTATTCAACTGCGATTATTTTTAAAATTCAACTCGAACCACTCTTTGAATCCAAAGAATTTTAACATGTTTTTCTGTATAATTTGCTGATAAACGTACTACCAAATTTTTTTTAAAAAATAGTGGGTCAAGTAAAATATCACGAGACCAATTCATTTATCAGCAAATTACATAGAAAAAAATGTTAAACTTCTTTGAATTGAAAGAGTGGTGCGAGTTGAATTTACAAATAATCACAGTTGAATAGGCCGGCGGCAGAGGTTTGTGAAGATGGAATTTCAAAGCTGATTTACCGTTATGATAATTGTTTTAATTAATACGGCAATTATGTTCAGAAGTAGCTGAAGAACGTGTCTTTCATACGTAAGTAATAAAACATGTTTCCTTTCATTACTTTTTTTTAACGCATAAACGGAGGTTACTTTCCGAATTGCCCTCGTAATGCAAAAAATAAGGTGAGTATTATATATACCGAAGTTCCGTCTGTTACTACTCCCAATTTACATTCGAAAGATCTACCACGTCCAGTGTGTTCCGTTAATGCGAGTGTAAATGTACTAGGAGATGACAATGAAAGTGATGTTGAATTCAAATCGATTTCTAGTGATTCTGACGAATTCTCTCTTCAAGAAAAGACTCCACATTTAATTAACCAAGCCGAATTAAATGATCTTATAAGAGATTTACAATTATCAAAATCTAAAGCAGAGCTTCTTGATTCCGCCTACAACAATGGAACTTATTAACACTAAAACACAAAAGTTAAGTTGTCCAGAAACAGAAGCAAAGTTTACTCAGAAGTTTAAAAATAAAGAAGGTGAATATTGGTATGGGATGTACAGATGGAAATAAACATGTCATTAAAGATTCATTTCCTACATTCGCATCTAAATTTTTCCCCTGAAAACTTAGGAAGTATGAGTGATGAACAAGGGGAATGGTTATACCAAGATTTAAAGGTTTTTGAAGGGCATTCATCAGGGATTTTGGGATAAAAACATACTAAGAGATTACTGTTGATCCATTATAAGAGAAACTAATCCAAATAACTGTAAAAAGAAGGCAAAAATTAGCCATTTTTGATTTTTTTTATATTAATACCAAAATTATGTAATCCAGTTAAGTAAATAAATATTTCTTAAACCAGTTAAGTAAATAAATTTTTCTTTTTTTACTATTTTTTCTGGATAACTCTATCTAAGTAAACAACAAATAAACAACTTCAGATGGGGTAGAAAAACCGTGTAAACTAGTGTAATTAATTGAATAAATAAAATATATTTTCATCGTTCCGCGAAAATATCTTAAAAACTGTTTCTTTAATTTAATTAAGGAACGAAATATTTTTTATTTGATAGAAATAAAATGTAAACTGTAGAATCTGACAATATTATTTACTTGTCAGCTGATTAAAAGAAAAAAATAGTATTTTTATTATTTTGTTATATTTATTCCTCCATTAAGCGAATTCATTTTCGTAAATGATAATGAAACCTGTGTGTTTCTTGCAGTAAATAAAACTCATTGAGTCAGTAAAAATGAATAAATTCATGATTCATTAACCACGTGAAATATTGTTGTTGCATCGAAAATTAATATTTAAAAAAAATTATATATTTAAAAAGAAAAGGAACCCATATATCTGTATTTTGTGAAGGCGAAGTATTTTAAATATTGAAAATAACTGCAGAATCTATATTTCGTAAAATAACATGAAACTTTATTATATTAAAAATGTATGTTATTTGAAACGGAGAATATATATTTTAATAGAATAATTAATTAAGATTGGTTGGAAATGGCGCTTATTTTTGTGCTCATTCCTTTTAGTCATACAAGGTAGAACCCGTCGAATTTAGACGAAAATAAATGTTTAAGAAGGAGCTGTTTCATTGATTTATAATAAACCTACAAAATTAGCTACAGTAAAAATTGTATCTTACAAATTCTTCTTGAGAGTAAGTCAGTCTTACACTCAAGCAAATATTATTTTTTAAAGCTAAATTTTTAAAGCTAAAAATTATTATTTAAAGCTAAAATTAAGAAAAAATTTCTATAAATCTCAGTTGTCCAAATTATTAAAATCAAACTTTAATCGCATATGTAAAAATATAATAAAAAGCAAAATATAATAAGCATCAGTTATTAAGATGAAATTATCAATTGAGACTCTTATGTTTGGTATAAATGCGTATGAAATTTTTATTATTATTTTTTTAAATTGACAACATCTTAGAATTTCACATGAAATCTAAACCCGTCATAGTTTCCATCTTCGCAAAATTTACATGAGCACATTTCAGTTATAAGACAAAAATTATTTTTTAGAATTTTATAAATTTTAGGAGAAAATGGCATATGTCTGTTGCCACATTTACAAAATTCGTACTAAAAACTACAAAAAAAAAAAAGTGTCAAGAATAAATTAAGATACAGCTTTCAAACGAATTGCATTTAAAAGTACATTTTTCTCTCTATAAGATGGTTTAAAAATTGAAAATGTGCGATGTTCAGAAGTATGGAATTTGCAGTACCGAAAATTGCAAAGCCGAATTGCATGTAAAAGTGTTGCCATTCGCTAAATGACGTATACATTACGCAGACATATGTTTGGCCTTTATGATATATATAGATAGATAACAGTTTCACGATTTCTTTTATGAAATTTTTAAAATAACCTTTTTTATGAAAATCATAGCATATTTATTAAAAATGAATTAAAATTTATGAAATTCAATTATTTGCTTTCAATTATAAAGGTATTTTTGTGTGTTAAGAATTCTAACACACAATTTTATCCTATTATGTGATAGCATTTTTGCAGACGATACTTATGCGTTTTAAAAGAATTATATTAGGATTTTTTTAATGGCAACAAACGAATTTAAAACTAATAAAATTAATTAATATTTTATAAAATCTTGCTTCGAAAATATATTTATTTATGTCAGTCTTATATCATAAATAAAATATTCCAGGAAAATCCATAGTTATTTGACTGAATTTATATTTTTAAAATTAAAGCACACCAAAACATAAAATACCGTTTTTTCTTAGTAATCACGCAATAATAATAATAATAAAAATATTACTTTCAAATTTTTATCGGTACTACTAGGTTATCCCGTCGACCAAAAAATTATCGCCAAACATTCACAAATTATCTCCATAAGATTAAATGCCAATAATGGATGATTGTGTATGTCACATTCAGTGACATTAAATACGATTCACACGTTTAAAATGTCAGTAAGTGATTTTTATTTCGACTTTTTATTTGTATTTTTATTAATATTCTACAAATTATTTGTTTTTTCGTTGTTTGAAATAAAAATTATGTCAATATGTTTAATTTGGCTATTACTTTGGCGATTTGTATAATTTGGCAAAATTAGTCGATGGGATAACAGACTAGTACCTTTTTATCTTATGAAATAAAGCTTCGCGAATCCAAACAAAACATGGCTTTTTGCTTGTTATATTTGCCCCATGTAAAAATACAGTAAACTCTGCCTAAGGTAGAATCAATCGGGACCGAAAAAATTTTCCGTAGTAGACAATTTTCTGTCTTACAAGGGCATCACCAAACATGGTGCACACAGATTTTGATGATTTCTAAGTATGTTGTAGGGGTCATACCACTAATTATTCAGCTGAAAGGATTCTTTCAAATGGGCCTTGGTTTTTGAGAAATTGGGGGTCAAAATTCAGCGTATATTTCAAATACTTATTAGTACGACCGCCACATGAGAATCCGTGGCGTCGTGGTAACGTACGATCCTACAAGTCGAAAGGTTGTGGGTTCGAATCAGTCATCGGCTTTTATTTATTTACTAGCGAGCTACGCCCGCTAGCTGGGCCACTTTTTCCAAACGAACCTCGGTATTAAGCAATATATAATAAACAAAAAAATTCATTTAATAAGCAAGTCTTGGTGTTCGAATCCTCAGCACAAAAAAAAGTAAATTAAAGAGCTATGGTTGTTATGTGCCCATTATCCCGTTAAAAATATGTGATTTCGCACAGTGGGCGGTACGCATCCACCGTGCGAAGCCGGCCCACCGGCGCTACGCGCCATGGTCGCCATCGTCCAGTTAAAAATATTTGGTTTGCACAGTTGGCGCTGCGCACCGATAATACATTTTCTCGTATTTTTTGGATCATCAGAAGAAGACTTTTACGCAGATTCTGAATATGTAATCAGTTTTTTCTACTTTAAAAACTGTCTGTATGATGGTTTAAGAAAAAACGCGCAAAAAAAAGTTTGTTTATTAAAAACTGCAAAAGACTGCTATTAAAAAAAATAAGTAATTTCATTAATATCACAAACAACATAACTAACAAATAACTTTAGCAGCTCGTTTTCCGTTTGTACTAACAGAAATTAGTATTAATCGCGTAAATCTTAGGTTACACAATATTCGTGTATGCTACCAAAAAGAAAAAGTATGAAAATGAGCTACAACGATTAATACTCACATACAGAATAAATATATGAATAGCCAGTTACATCTGAGATCCTCAAAATATTAATTAGCAACACTATTACCTCTTAGTGAACATGTCTTGCTGTCTTAAATAGTTGTACCTATTATATTAATTAAACCGTGTTTAACATTTTTTACCAATTACTTCTTTTTCTCTTATACATTCTTTGACAAAATGACGGGAGAAAAATAGGTTTTCGGCTGCTTCTTCTTTTAGCCAAAGGGGAAAAGTTCCTGTTCTTCACCGCAAGGTAGCGCAGTGTTCTGCCTCAGAGCTCCGTTTGAGACCTGTTTTGGAAATAAGACGTTTTCCGTTCCGATTCCCGACCGGTTTTTAATTCATAACTTTTAATTTTAGTCCCACGGTCTCGAAAATGCCCGAAATGACTTACCCGGAATTTTTCCAATCGAAAGACACCTCTCGCGACTTCCAACTCGCCCGCGTTGCGAACTGTAATCGGCTTCAAGCAGACAGACGGACAGACAGAGGCGCACGGATTTTATTAGTATAGATTTTTGTATTTTTACACGTTACAAATTTTAAGTATTTTTATTACAAAATTGCTACAGCTTTTGATATTTTCTTAATAAATTATGTTTACATTTTTAAATTTTTTCATGAAAATTTATTTTTTTTTCTGCAATTTTTAAACGAATATTTCTATTGGTAAAATTACAAATCTAGTTTACGCCTAGAACTTTTTTTTTATTAATTATTATTCGCGTTTTTTATTTTAAGCATAATCCTGAAATAATGATTTTTTCCCCTATCGCTTTTTTATTTTATAGCATTCTAAATGAAAACTTGCCTTTTTTTGTATATGTATAAAATATACAAAATAATTTTCGGGTGCAATTTTTTAAACGGCTTTAGGATTAGATTATTCAAGTACTGCGTGTCTTCGAAAAAATAATAAAATATTAATGCAGTAATGTTAAAATGCAAGTTGTTACCAGTTATCCAAGTTTTCAATTTTCCAATTTTCTGTAAATACATTTATCTCCCAAGTTCAACATGAGCATAAGTTATCGTTTGCACAAATAAGAAATGACAAATTACATCTATTTTTATAACAAATCAAAACACTCTTTCCGTAATTCAACTGAAGTAAGAAAATCGTCTGTTTAATGAGACAAAATTTATAATACATATAAAAATACTTTTTTTAATCGTCTGCTTTCCTCCGTAATTATCAGAATAAATGAAGATTTCTTTTTATCGGTCTTATTTTTGTACTTTTGCAAATGATGATTAAACCTTTTTTTTTTTACTTTTAATATATTTTTACGCATATTTATCACGAATTAAGTATTTTAGTAATATAAATTATATTAAGTGCAGTATTAAATTATCTAAAAATCCAAGCACAATATTGTGTAATACACATTTGAAAAGAAAAAAAGTGACTGATTAATCTAAAAATATAAATATTTAAAGTAGTGGAGATTTTAAAATATTGAAAATTTTCTTATACTTTTTCAAAATTTTAATTAAATACAAATTTTTATTTATTTATTTGTTGCAAAATGTACTTTTAGTTGAACCCTGAAGTGCAGTCAGTTCATCATATTTTGAAAAAATAATAAAAAAAATGTTGACAAAGTAAACTGTCCTCTTCAAAAAATATCAAAAGGTTCAAAGCTGTAGAATTTTCAATTCTGCTTATAATTTGCGAAGTGTAAAAAAAAAAAAAAAAAAAAAAAAAAAAAAAAAAAAACATAAAAATAAGAAAACGGCCGAGGACTGATTCGAACCCGCAACCTTTCGACTTGCAGACTCGTACATTACCACGACGCCACGGCTTCACATGCAGCGCTCGTACTAATAAGTATTTGAAATATACGCTGAATTTTGACCCCCAATTTCTCAAAAACTAAGGTTCATTTGAAAGAATCCTTTCAGCTGAATAATTAGTGGCATGACCCCTACAACATACTTTGAAATCATCAAAATCTGTGTGCACCATGTTTGGTGGTGCCCTTGTTAGATATTTTTTACTCCGTATGGGCTTGAAAATCTCATATTTCCGCCTTAGACAGAATCCATCTTATAGAGAGTTTAGTATATATGCAATGATATATGATTAATGTATGGGTGATTCTCAAAATAAGGGACGATTTCAAAAATGAAATCTTAAAAAAATTACTGTTAGCAAAATTTCTAAAAAAATAGGTGTTGTTAATATAGTATTAGGTATACTTTCCATGTAGTCAGCAGAGCTAAATATTTAAAAATTAACTTTAAAAAATAATTAGTATTTTTTGAGCCATGATAATGACAAAACGAATTGTATGGAATAAATGTATTATGAAATTCTTATTTTCTTCCTGTTTAAATAGTTTTTTTTCTATATTTATTAGCCTTCTTTTTCAGCAAATGGTTTCCATTTTTACATATATACTTATAAGGAGAATAAAAACATTACCAAAGAGCAAACTTTGTTACATGAGCAACATTCTGACACTAACAATGTAAGAAGCTGTCTTAGTGATTTTCCTACAGATTTAATGCATATTTTAGGGATAATAAATGTAATACCTAAATTTATACGTAAAATTAAACTTTATAAAGGATACAATATAAGCACTGGTTGCATTTATGCACATAGGAGTCTTTAGCATGGACAGAAAAACCATGCTAATGACACAAATATTTGTCCATGCTAATGACAAATTTTAATTTAAATAAGATTATGAGCCATAATATAATCACAATGCAATAGTCCTTTCTGGGGCTTTTTAAAACACAAAAGTCCTATGCAAATAAATAAAATAAAAATTTTAACTATAAATAAACATGAAAATTATTATCCATTCTAATGACATACAATTGATGTAACCCCCTAGTATTCAACTTCTATTCTTAAAATACAATACATGCTTCTATTTTCTGGCTGGTTTAAAATGACTACTTGTTGCCATGGAGAAACTTTATATTTTCAAACTATTGTCATATGTGAAAATGAAATTTTGATTAATAACCAGCTGTTTTAGTATGACCTTGTTTTGAAAATCGAATATGGAGGACAAACTTTAATTCTTTTTTTATGTACTATAATTTTATTTTTAAAAAGAAATTTATTGGATAAATCCTTTCCTTGATTAATTTAAAGAAAGAATAACATTTGTTTTATTTTATAAACATGATATTAACTCTTGAAAAAGCTAGTATATATAAGGCACAGCTGCTGTGGACATCCATGCTAATGACATTTTGAACATTTATTCTGTTATTTTAAGGTGTTTTTAACTAAAAAGTGAGTAATTTATGAGTGCAAATAATGAATAATATTAAGACAAACATATCTAAATATAAAAACATGACAGAAAACCTCTCAATTTTTTTTATATGCCGAAAGACATAAATTGTCCCCTATTTTGAGAATCACCCGTATATGTTACATGTATACAAAGTCTTTTAAAAACATTGATTTAGGTTATATATTAGGTTATATATTAGGTTATATTAGGTTATATATTAGGTATATATGGGCCATAAACAAATATATTATGAATTTCAAAGTTATATTAAAAAAAGGAATTGGCTACAAAAAATTCCCCAATGAGTAAAATGTCACCCTTACACTAATAAAATCATGCATAAAAATTATCATTTTATCATAAAAAGTCGCAGAGTTACGAAAAAACATAAAGTCTGGTTTAAATTTCTTTTCGATGCCTATATATGAATCCGCAAAGGAGAAAAATCATATTAAATGATCGCGTTTTGGATGTCGTACACAAATTGACTGACAAATGACAGTTGACAAAAATTTTAAGGTATTTTCAGGAAGCATAGCTTTATAAGTTTCTAAATAAAACTAAAGGTAATAGGACTATTTTATTGCCGTATGATGCTTTTTTGTATCGAGTCATCTGCTCTCTAGTTGGTAACTATTTGCATTTCAGTTAACAATTAACCACTTACCATCTTTGTTTAAACCTATCACTACGATTTTTTACGACAAAACTCTAAAACTTTGATCTTATTATTGTATATACATTTTATTAATTTAATTTTTTTGTAGAGATGTGTATGTGTGTGTGGGGGGAAGCGAAGGGTTTTAAAAATATAAAATTTGTATTTCTTCAAATGTAATGCCCAGAAAAATTTAAAAGATTTCAGAAAATTAAGTTCCTTCTTTACGCAACTTATAATACACGTAACTGTTTCGTAATTTATAATACATGTCTGTGAATAATATGTAAAGAATAAAAGGTAAAGTCTGTTTTTATTTTTCGAACATCTTGCACATAATACATATGTATTTGTATCCGATTCAAGTTTTTAATGAAATTTTTTTATATGAGAGTTTTTTTCTATCAAAGTAATAAATATTATCATTATTTATATTACTACTTTTTTGGTTACTGAAATTGCGGCTTTGCTAAACAATAAAATTTATAAGCATTTAAACAGTTTTGCTTTAAATATCTTAAACCCAATCAACCGATTAGTAAATAAATAATCCAACTAGTATTTTCTTCTAACTAATTAGAATCTGTACAGTCTGTGCCTCCAACCCCGAACCTTTTTAGTTTTAATTGCTAATACTTTTTTACTTGAGCTACTTAAACAAAAATGTCACGTTGTATTGACTCTTATTAACACAACTGACAATTTTTCCATGCTGACAGTTTTTTTTATTGTAGATACTGCATTACAACTACAATATTAAAGTAATTACGAATATAAGTATAAATATTTTAACGGCCTTTGTTTCACTAGTCTAATATAACTAGCCGTCCTTGGCGATCAGTTTGGTCTCCAAGTCTTAGGATTTGGTCATTGACTTTTTCTGTAAATGGCCTTTAAAGGTTTCTACCCTTACCTTAAACCAAAATATCGTTCATTTAATGCCAATTATTTGATTGTATATTAAATATTATGTGAGTTGGCTTATTTACATTTCATTTTGTCAAGAAAACGTTTTGAAAGTCGAGTTGTACTGCATTTCACTTAGCAAAATGAAACTGAAGTTTGATTGGATGACACGCTCGAATTATTTTGGCATGGCAAGATTGACGGTTGGGGAGCTTGCTATAATGAATTATTACCTCCATAAATTGTTTTTTTTTCAATCATTGGAGAATGAATTTTTTTTGTTTATTTTGGTGGAAACAAATTTCGGGAAGTCAATTTAAATTTTACTGAAGTAATGTCAAAATATACATGTACTTCAATGTAACTCATCTCTCAAATATTATTTTTTCCAAGCGATCTCAATAAAAGTATAACTTTTATACAGCTTTATCCGGAAAAATAATCTTGATTAAAACTGGCCGCTTGGCCTATGAAAAGCGAAGTGGTCATCACATCAAACTGTTGATGCCAAATGCGCTTATAATAACAATAATCTGTACAATAATTTGGCGACTATCACCTGTGCTGGCTAAAATGAAATTGGCTGCATAGCATATAATGAGTGAAGTGGGTATACCCGGAAGCGTTGACGACAGTCACATGACTTAGGCTTTTATTATATAGATGATGTGTCATTACGTTTGTTTCAAATGCTTTGTTAAATTTACAAGCGTTATCATTCTAATGAGTTTCAGTTGTTGTCAAAATCCTAAAAAATATAAAGTTATAAAAAGTTAAAAGAAAGTAAAAGAAATAAAATATAATTACATGCATATTCTAGCGTAACGTAATCAACTATGCAATGTAAAGGAATCAAATACAAATATTCATAACAATTGATTTCATAGTCATTATTTTATTAATCTTAAATATAAATGAAAAATTATGAAACACATTTAGGGTTAGAAATATCGTTAAAATTTCTTCATTATTATGAAAGCTATAAACCAATAAAAATTAAAACCGAATTCGACTCGAAGCAACGTGGCTTGTATTTATAACAGTAGTAGGGAAACGACAGTTTAAGGACAGCAGGCGGCACTGCGGCACCGTGCCGCCTGCTGTGCCGCCTGCGGTACCTCCGTGCCTCCGGCTGTCCCGCCTGCGGTCCCACCACCACCACCATCTCACCACCGTCCCTCCTGCGCCCCCCGTGCATACTCCTCCACGAACGCCCCCTAGTGGAAAAAAGGAACATTCTATTATAACAGAGAGGTGATCAACCTTCCCTAATTAAAAATATTATCAATCACATCTCAACTCGGAATCATACTATATGATGAAGATTAAATTTATATTTGAATTTTTAACAACCGTAATTTTAATGAGTATTATTAATTAAGCGAAACAATTAAAATTTCAATTTTCAACCATTTTATTTAGATTTCTTCAACTACAAGATGAGATTATCAATTTAACACAAGAAAGTTAAACATATTTGAATTTTGCTTGATAGACCATCTTAATGAGTAGTATTAATTAAATAAAAACAATAGAAAATATCAAGTTTTATAGAAAAAGACTGATTTCTTATGATTTTCATCAACTATATGATCAATGTAACGACTTAAAAGTTGAAAGTTAAACATGTATCCTAGTTTTTCAACAGCTATAGCCTTAATGAGTATCGTTAATTAAGTAAAAAAACAATGGAAAATATCAAGTTTTATGGAAAAAGACTGCTCTCTTACGATTTTTATCAACTTAAGAGAGAAAACTTAAACATACATTTCAGTTTTTCAACAGCTATAACCTTAATGAGCATTCATAATTAAGTAAAAAACAATGGAAAATATCGATTTTTATAGAAAAAGGATGATTTCTTACGATTTTTATCAACTGCAACATCAGTGTATCGACTTACAAGTTGAAAGTTAAACATGCATTCTAGTTTTTCAACAGCTATAATCTTAATGAGTATCGTTAATTAAGTAAAAAACAATGGAAAATATCAAGTTTTATAGAAAAAGACTGATTTCTTACGATTTTTTCAACTCAAACTTCAGACTATCAATTTGGTAGAAAGAAATTTAAGCATGCATTCGAGTTTTGGACAACCATTTCCTTCATGAACATTATTAATTAAGCAAAACAACAGAAAATATTAAATTTTTAACTGATTTCTTCATATTTATTTATTTTTTTATGTATATATATATAAAATCAGAATACACAACTTAAAATAGAAATTTAAACATATTTTTTAATTTTTGAACAGTCGTTACCTCAAAGAATTTCAATAATTGAACAATTAACAAAGGAAACTAATGATTTTTTAACGAAAAAAGACGAATTAAACGAATTTGGTTAACTTTTACTCTAAATGGAAATTTCATCATACTTTTATATACTAACTAAGTAGAATTTTAATGCATAAACGAACACATTTCAGTAAATATTCAACGCACACACAAATATGAAAACAACACCTGCTTCTTGTGACGTCATATTGAAACCAAAACTTATTCCTCCGAAGTCCCTCACCATACCTTTTCACCCCCATCTCCCCCAATTTTTTACCTTAGGTAGGGAAATGGACAATGCAATGACCTCGCATTCTTGTATATTTAGAAGTCTGGGAGAAAAAAAGAGACATTTTATACACTCCAATTTCATAACAGTTACCGCAATATCCCAAAATTTGAATTTTGGAAGACATAATCAGTATAATTAATTAAACAAAATAATAAAAATATTATTTTTTAAGGGGAAAAGGTGAATTTAAGCGAATTTGATTAGTTTTACAATAGTCTTTTGAACAACAACTTGGAAATATAGATTTCTAACAGAAGAATTAAACGTATATTTTAATTTTAACAACAAAAACTTAACAAGTATCATTAATTCAACAAAAATAAATATCAATTTTAAAGAAAAGACGAATTTGAATAATTTTACACTAGTATTTTCAAAAGCAACATAGAAATATCAATACTTATTCACATATTTCACTTATTCACTGTATTCAGTACTATATTTAATAAATATGGATACAATTTAAGAATTTTCTAATCTATAATTAAATATTAGCTGTATATTTAATGTTACCCATGTTTTCAACATTAGTTCATAATCGTGAATTTTGTATTTTAAATACCATGTATTCAGGTTCAGATTATTTTCACTTGAAATCATACAGAATTTTTTAACAGAGTTTGTTTTTGAAATCATTGAAGCAACTGTATTTAATATTTTTAACACCAATTTTCTAAGATTTTCTAACATTTTCCGATTATACATTCTTCAGAAGTACATTTCTAAATGTTACAATCACTTTACATATCGAAAAGATATCATTGAAGCAACTGTATTTAATATTTTTAATACCAATTTTCTAAGATTTTTTAACATTTTCCGGTTATACATTCCTCAAAAGTTATTATTACGTATTCTAAACAATAGAAAATATTAATTTTAAGAATAAAAAGACGAATTTAAACAAATTTTATCAGTTTTACACTATTTTTTCTCACCTCCAACACGGATATATCAATTTTAACAGAAGAATTAAACGTATATTTTAGTTTTTAACAACAAAAATGTAATAAGTATCATTAATTAAACAAAAATAAATATCAATTTTCAAGAAAAGACAATTTTTTACACAAATTTTCAACTTTGAAATACATTTGCTTACATATATTGTTACAGTATATTACTAAACTTAAACTTTTTAAAAAGTTTGAATGTCTTTACAAAGGGTTCATACTTATATTTTTCACGTCTTGACTGCATTCGAAATCTTACAACAAAAGTATACTTTTATTATTATTATTATTATTATTATTCTAGAAAACCTAAAAAATCGTTTCTTGCTGCTTTAGACACTTGACATATTAAAACTACTCTACCCATATAATTAATCAAATTAGGACATGATTCATCTTACACTTCAAAATTTCTGAATTTTTACAATACTTATTTTCATCAAACTTTATTCTTGATCCTATATATTTTAATAGCACAGAATTTTAACATCTGTTTTTATCTACTTATCAAAAAATTATTAAAACACCCAACAACATTTTCCAAATATGAATATTATATTTACAATTTAATAATGCAAAACATACACGAATACAAAGTTTAATTTTTACAAACATTTCATATTTCAAACCAAACTAGTCGAAATTTTCACAACATAAGAGCAAACATTAGACGAACTTTTTAACATTAATATTGCTTACATCTTTTCATCATAACTTTTAACTATGATAATTATCCATTTTTAGGTTGATTGTCGAAAAACTGTAACTGAAATTACATAAACTTAATGTAAAAAACCATGTTCTCACACAATTTCTTGAAATTCAACAAAGAATTGACTATTACTCCAATACTTATCTACTTCAATCTCGACTCTCGATAGTATATAGATATTGCATCATTACATACTTACAACTCTTTTCAAACGTTTATCAGAAAATCAAGTCAATCAAAGTCTAGTAGTTATCACACCTGTTCCTCAGAAATATTACTATCATATGAAACAGTAAAGAAAATTAATAGATATTTAATATTTAATAACTTCATACGTGAAATTACTGCTGAATAAGAATACTAATAATCAATAAAATCAACTGTTGGACAAAAAATAGTACAGATTACCGAAAATTGAAATCATTTTTTCTACAAAAATTACAAAAATTATCAAATGAATGACAAGTTAGAGAAATAACTAAAAAAAAAAATTAATGAACATATTTACAAATTTATTAAAATCACACCTTTTTCTGGATTACAAACCACAATTTCTTGAAAAATTTAACACCGAATTTGTAAGATTTTAATCCTAGTATTACATACACTCAATAAATATTCAAAATTAACAAAAAATAATTTTTTAGTCTCATCAATAAGCAGAAATTCTATATTAAAAGAATATTTTCATAGTAGTACTTATAAAAATGAGAGTTTACAAACTGATTTTCATAATTTTATCACATTTAAACTTAATATTTTACATAAAACATTATTTAATCAAATTTTATGCTTTCTAATTCAGTAAAATTCAATACTTTTTTAGTTTTTAAACCAATACCACAATATTTATTTACATCAAACTTGATTCTTCACCTTTTATATTTCCACATTACACACGTGAGATAAATACTAACTTGGATCAGGAGTTGAAGTCAATTGATTCCATTCGATTTTCATCATGTACGCATTGCTCCTACACGAAATTTCTTACTGCTATAATCATCTAATGTATTAAAACTAATCTACTCATATTTTTAATCAATTCATCAGATGTTTCATCTCGCACTTCTGAATTATCGTGCATCAAGTTGCTTAAAATATAAATACTATCTTTATAGTTTTAATGATATATAGTATACATGGTTTATCTTGAGTTAGCACTTCCATAGTATTAATCAAATTATATGTTTCATCTTGCACTTGATCTTAATGTTTTCATCTTGCATCTGAATTATCGTCCATCGAGTTTTTTAAATAATAAGATATTTATAGTTTTTGATTATACTTAGCATGTACAAATACAATCTTTAATTTTAACATTTCATATTTCAAATAACCTATTTCCGAAACCAAGCTATGTGAATTTTACCACAATGCTTATTATCATAGAATAATTTGTGTTTCACACTTTTCTAAAAATTATCAGATATGTACCCCTCAGAGAAATTACTATCATATGAATAAATGAAGAAAATTTAATTTATATTAAATGTACACGAAATTGATTGCAATATACATGTATTTAATAAAAATAAATAAATAGGCGATTATTTATACATTAAACCTTTACTAAATATATATTTCTTTCATTATACAGATGTTTCAACAAGATGAACCAAAACAGCAGCAAACTTCAGAAATTAATGACCCGAATGATTCATCCCTAGCACATGTAGCGTTAACGAATAACACATATGTGAGTACTTATATGAGAAATACTAGAATTCGTATATGAAACGTAATTAGAGTAAATACAAAATGATTTGTCTTACTACCTACACTTTAACAAGTGCTTTTTACCTATATTATTGAAGAGAATCCTAACTGTGTCCATTTATTTCTACTACAGATGTGCTCTATTTGCTACAAACACTTCTTAAGTAAATGGAATTTAACAGAACATACAAAAATCTATACAGGTGAAAAACCTTACACTTGGAAAGATTACCATAAATGCTGTTTTTAAGGAGACGTGAATCAAAAATGCACACATCATCATATAAAGCATCATCAGATATATGTAAACTTAGCGAAGATATTCAAAAATTAGTCAGACTTTTGAAGAATTTAGAAATAAAGGAAGATATTTAGGCTATTTATCCATCATATTTTCACAACATTTACCACAATATCTCAAACTTAAAATTTGGAAGACATACACACTGCTGAAAAGTAATTTTGTGATTCTTCTAACCAGTATGAATGTATAGATGTTATTTTGCAGTGTATTCTTTAAATGCTCACATTAAATATTCTTTTATATGCATATATCGGTGTGTTTATTTTTCTAATACCTATTACATTAATGAAATACATAACATTTTAAGTGAAATAACACTCTCACAACTTAAAAAATGCATAAGAACATACAAAAATAAACAGATGTATGAAAAAATATGCAAGTTTACAAAATATTTTCATTGTTTTCTAGAAATATTAACAAAAAATATTTACAATATGAAAAAATTGTAAAAGTGAAAAGAAAAAACATAAATGTAAAAACAAAAACCACAAAGTGAAAAACTCATAACAAAGTTTTTGAAAAAAATATTTACAACAAAATTTTTTTTACAAAAACCAAAAACTTCCAAAAATATTTTTTTCAAAAAAATTTTTTTTTCAAAAACATTTTTTACAAAAATTTTTTTTTTCAAAATAAGTTTTTACAAAAGTAAAAAAAGAAAATCACAACGTTAAAAAAATGAAAAATTTTTGTTAAAAAAAGTGTAAAAAAATTGCAAAAAATGTTGCAAAAATTTCAAAAAAAGTTATGAAAAAAGTCTCAAAAATTTTGTTGTTTTTAATAGCAAATGCAATGGTTTCACCATTGCATACTGCATTAAAACCAACGAAATTTTTGAAGCTTTTTTCATAACTTTTTTTGAAATTTTTGCAACTTTTTTTGCAATTTTTTTACACCTTTTTTTAACAAAAATTTTTCATTTTTTTAACGTTGTGATTTTCTTTTTTTACTTTTGTAAAAACTTATTTTGAAAAAAAAAATTTTTGTAAAAAATGTTTTTGAAAAAAAAAAAATTTTTGAAAAAAATATTTTTGGAAGTTTTTGGTTTTTGTAAAAAAAATTTTGTTGTAAATATTTCTTTCAAAAACTTTGTTATGAGTTTTTCACTTTGTGGTTTTTGTTTTTACATTTATATTTTTTCTTTTCACTTTTACAATTTTTTCATATTGTAAATATTTTTTGTTAATATTTCTAGAAAACAATGAAAATATTTTGTAAACTTGCATATTTTTTCATGCATCTGTTTATTTTTGTATGTTCTTATGCATTTTTTAAGTTGTGAGAGTGTTATTTCACTTAAAATGTTATGTATTTCATTAATGTAATAGGTATTAGAAAAATAAACACACCGATATATGCATATAAAAGAATATTTAATGTGAGAATTTAAAGAATACACTGCAAAATAACATCTATACATTCATACTGGTTAGAAGAATCACAAAATTACTTTTCAGCAGTGTGTATGACTTCCAAATTTTAAGTTTGAGATATTGTGGTAAATGTTGTGAAAATATGATGGATAAATAGCCTAAATATCTTCCTTTATTTCTAAATTCTTCAAAAGTCTGACTAATTTTTGAATATCTTCGCTAAGTTTACATATATCTGATGATGCTTTATATGATGATGTGTGCATTTTTGATTCACGTCTCCTTGAAAACAGCATTTATGGTAATCTTTCCAAGTGTAAGGTTTTTCACCTGTATAGATTTTTGTATGTTCTGTTAAATTCCATTTACTTAAGAAGGGTTTGTAGCAAATAGAGCACATCTGTAGTAGAAATAAATGGACACAGTTAGGATTCTCTTCAATAATATAGGTAAAAAGCACTTGTTAAAGTGTAGGTAGTAAGACAAATCATTTTGTATTTACTCTAATTACGTTTCATATACGAATTCTAGTATTTCTCATATAAGTACTCACATATGTGTTATTCGTTAACGCTACATGTGCTAGGGATGAATCATTCGGGTCATTAATTTCTGAAGTTTGCTGCTGTTTTGGTTCATCTTGTTGAAACATCTGTATAATGAAAGAAATATATATTTAGTAAAGGTTTAATGTATAAATAATCGCCTATTTATTTATTTTTATTAAATACATGTATATTGCAATCAATTTCGTGTACATTTAATATAAATTAAATTTTCTTCATTTATTCATATGATAGTAATTTCTCTGAGAGGTACATATCTGATAATTTTTAGAAAAGTGTGAAACACAAATTATTCTATGATAATAAGCATTGTGGTAAAATTCACATAGCTTGGTTTCGGAAATAGGTTATTTGAAATATGAAATGTTAAAATTAAAGATTGTATTTGTACATGCTATGTATAATCAAAAACTATAAATATATTATTATTTAAAAAACTCGATGGACGATAATTCAGATGCAAGATGAAAACATTAAGATCAAGTGCAAGATGAAACATATAATTTGATTAATACTATGGAAGTGCTAACTCAAGATAAACCATGTATACTATATATCATTAAAACTATAAAGATAGTATTTATATTTTAAGCAACTTGATGCACGATAATTCAGAAGTGCGAGATGAAACATCTGATGAATTGATTAAAAATATGAGTAGATTAGTTTTAATACATTAGATGATTATAGCAGTAAGAAATTTCGTGTAGGAGCAATGCGTACATGATGAAAATCGAATGGAATCAATTGACTTCAACTCCTGATCCAAGTTAGTATTTATCTCACGTGTGTAATGTGGAAATATAAAAGGTGAAGAATCAAGTTTGATGTAAATAAATATTGTGGTATTGGTTTAAAAACTAAAAAAGTATTGAATTTTACTGAATTAGAAAGCATAAAATTTGATTAAATAATGTTTTATGTAAAATATTAAGTTTAAATGTGATAAAATTATGAAAATCAGTTTGTAAACTCTCATTTTTATAAGTACTACTATGAAAATATTCTTTTAATATAGAATTTCTGCTTATTGATGAGACTAAAAAATTATTTTTTGTTAATTTTGAATATTTATTGAGTGTATGTAATACTAGGATTAAAATCTTACAAATTCGGTGTTAAATTTTTCAAGAAATTGTGGTTTGTAATCCAGAAAAAGGTGTGATTTTAATAAATTTGTAAATATGTTCATTATTTTTTTTTTTAGTTATTTCTCTAAGTTGTCATTCATTTGTTAATTTTTGTAATTTTTGTAGAAAAAATGATTTGAATTTTCGGTAATCTGTACTATTTTTTGTCCAACAGTTAATTTTATTGATTATTAGTATTCTTATTCAGCAGTAATTTCACGTATGAAGTTATTAAATATTAAATATCTATTAATTTTCTTTACTGTTTCATATGATAGTAATATTTATAATAATAATTATAGGAACAGGTGTGATAACTACTAGACTTTGATTGACTTGATTTTCTGATAAACGTTTGAAAAGAGTTGTAAGTATGTAATGATGCAATATCTACAATATCTATATACTATCGAGAGTCGAGATTGAAGTAGATAAGTATTGGAGTAATAGTCAATTCTTTGTTGAATTTCAAGAAATTGTGTGAGAACATGGTTTTTTACATTAAGTTTATGTAATTTCAGTTACAGTTTTTCGACAATCAACCTAAAAATGGATAATTATCATAGTTAAAAGTTATGATGAAAAGATGTAAACAATATTAATGTTAAAAAGTTCGTCTAATGTTTGCTCTTATGTTGTGAAAATTTCGACTAGTTTGGTTTGAAATATGAAATGTTTGTAAAAATTAAACTTTGTATTCGTGTATGTTTTGCATTATTAAATTGTAAAGATAATATTCATATTTGGAAAATGTTGGTGGGTGTTTTAATAATTTTTTGATAAGTAGATAAAAACAGATGTTAAAATTCTGTGCTATTAAAATATATAGGATCAAGAATAAAGTTTGATGAAAATAAGTATTGTAAAAATTCAGAAATTTTGAAGTGTAAGATGAATCATGTCCTAATTTGATTAATTATATGGGTAGAGTAGTTTTAATATGTCAAGTGTCTAAAGCAGCAAGAAACGATTTTTTAGGTTTTCTAGAATAATAATAATAATAATAATAATAAAAGTATACTTTTGTTGTAAGATTTCGAATGCAGTCAAGACGTGAAAAATATAAGTATGAACCCTTTGTAAAGACATTCAAACTTTTTAAAAAGTTTAAGTTTAGTAATATACTGTAACAATATATGTAAGCAAATGTATTTCAAAGTTGAAAATTTGTGTAAAAAATTGTCTTTTCTTGAAAATTGATATTTATTTTTGTTTAATTAATGATACTTATTACATTTTTGTTGTTAAAAACTAAAATATACGTTTAATTCTTCTGTTAAAATTGATATATCCGTGTTGGAGGTGAGAAAAAATAGTGTAAAACTGATAAAATTTGTTTAAATTCGTCTTTTTATTCTTAAAATTAATATTTTCTATTGTTTAGAATACGTAATAATAACATTTGAGGAATGTATAACCGGAAAATGTTTAAAAATCTTAGAAAATTGGTATTAAAAATATTAAATACAGTTGCTTCAATGATATCTTTTCGATATGTAAAGTGATTGTAACATTTAGAAATGTACTTCTGAAGAATGTATAATCGGAAAATGTTAGAAAATCTTAGAAAATTGGTGTTAAAAATATTAAATACAGTTGCTTCAATGATTTCAAAAACAAACTCTGTTAAAAAATTCTGTATGATTTCAAGTGAAAATAATCTGAACCTGAATACATGGTATTTAAAATACAAAATTCACGATTATGAACTAATGTTGAAAACATGGGTAACATTAAATATACAGCTAATATTTAATTATAGATTAGAAAATTCTTAAATTGTATCCATATTTATTAAATATAGTACTGAATACAGTGAATAAGTGAAATATGTGAATAAGTATTGATATTTCTATGTTGCTTTTGAAAATACTAGTGTAAAATTATTCAAATTCGTCTTTTCTTTAAAATTGATATTTATTTTTGTTGAATTAATGATACTTGTTAAGTTTTTGTTGTTAAAATTAAAATATACGTTTAATTCTTCTGTTAGAAATCTATATTTCCAAGTTGTTGTTCAAAAGATTATTGTAAAACTAATCAAATTCGCTTAAATTCACCTTTTCCCCTTAAAAAATAATATTTTTATTATTTTGTTTAATTAATTATACTGATTATGTCTTCCAAAATTCAAATTTTGGGATATTGCGGTAACTGTTATGAAATTGGAGTGTATAAAATGTCTCTTTTTTTCTCCCAGACTTCTAAATATACAAGAATGAGAGGTCATTGCATTGTCCATTTCCCTACCTAAGGTAAAAAATTGGGGGAGATGGGGGTGAAAAGGTATGGTGAGGGACTTCTGAGGAATAAGTTTTGGTTTCAATATGACGTCACAAGAAGCAGGTGTTGTTTTCATATTTGTGTGTGCGTTGAATATTTACTGAAATGTGTTCGTTTATGCATTAAAATTCTACTTAGTTAGTATATAAAAGTATGATGAAATTTCCATTTAGAGTAAAAGTTAACCAAATTCGTTTAATTCGTCTTTTTTCGTTAAAAAATCATTAGTTTCCTTTGTTAATTGTTCAATTATTGAAATTCTTTGAGGTAACGACTGTTCAAAAATTAAAAAATATGTTTAAATTTCTATTTTAAGTTGTGTATTCTGATTTTATATATATATATATAAAAAATAAATAAATATGAAGAAATCAGTTAAAAATTTAATATTTTCTGTTGTTTTGCTTAATTAATAATGTTCATGAAGGAAATGGTTGTCCAAAACTCGAATGCATGCTTAAATTTCTTTCTACCAAATTGATAGTCTGAAGTTTGAGTTGAAAAAATCGTAAGAAATCAGTCTTTTTCTATAAAACTTGATATTTTCCATTGTTTTTTACTTAATTAACGATACTCATTAAGATTATAGCTGTTGAAAAACTAGAATGCATGTTTAACTTTCAACTTGTAAGTCGATACACTGATGTTGCAGTTGATAAAAATCGTAAGAAATCAGCCTTTTTCTATAAAAATCGATATTTTCCATTGTTTTTTACTTAATTATGAATGCTCATTAAGGTTATAGCTGTTGAAAAACTGAAATGTATGTTTAAGTTTTCTCTCTTAAGTTGATAAAAATCGTAAGAGAGCAGTCTTTTTCCATAAAACTTGATATTTTCCATTGTTTTTTTACTTAATTAACGATACTCATTAAGGCTATAGCTGTTGAAAAACTAGGATACATGTTTAACTTTCAACTTTTAAGTCGTTACATTGATCATATAGTTGATAAAAATCATAAGAAATCAGTCTTTTTCTATAAAACTTGATATTTTCTATTGTTTTTATTTAATTAATACTACTCATTAAGATGGTCTATCAAGCAAAATTCAAATATGTTTAACTTTCTTGTGTTAAATTGATAATCTCATCTTGTAGTTGAAGAAATCTAAATAAAATGGTTGAAAACTGAAATTTTAATTGTTTCGCTTAATTAATAATACTCATTAAAATTACGGTTGTTCAAAATTCAAATATAAATTTAATCTTCATCATATAGTATGATTCCGAGTTGAGATGTGATTGATAATATTTTTAATTAGGGAAGGTTGATCACCTCTCTGTTATAATAGAATGTTCCTTTTTTCCACTAGGGGGCGTTCGTGGAGGAGTATGCACGGGGGGCGCAGGAGGGACGGTGGTGAGATGGTGGTGGTGGTGGGACCGCAGGCGGGACAGCCGGAGGCACGGAGGTACCCCAGGCGGCACAGCAGGCGGCACGGTGCCGCAGTGCCGCCTGCTGTCCTTAAACTGTCGTTTCCCTACTACTTATAACTTAATAAAATTTAATCACCAACTTCTTAGACAAAATTGAGTTGCCTTGACGCATACAATTATTTTTGTAAATTTGTTCTTTTAATTTAGATAAACCCTGAATTTCAATCATACGAATAAATTAACTACAATTATAAAGATGAATGTTTTAAACGGCTCTTGTTTTACTACATTAAAATTAATATTTCACAATTGTGTCGTTTTGTTCGTTTCAAATGCTTTATTAAAGACTCATGCGTTATTATTCTAATGAGTTTCAGTTGTTGTCAAAATCCTAGAGAAGAGGTATAATGAATTGCAAATACAGACCTACATGAATAGAGCCCCAACAATGTTTTGTGATAAATCTTGCAATCACTATTGTTACACAGCACCAATAACACATGCTTCTGATACCTCCTTAGAAACTACTCATCCAAGTATTCAGACATGATTTATAATCATAGTATTCATCCATCTGTTTCAAGTGCACTTGAAAGACAATTTCGGTATATGCTGTACTTTTTAAATCTATATCTACATTCTGCTACAGTTTCATGTAATAATGCATGTTTAATAATTCGGTGTATATTCCTGGTGGAACTAGTGATTTCTGTAGCATTGAAAGCATTGCATTAAATGTTTCAGTGAGTATTAGATGCATAACGCTAGTTTTGAAAACATAATTTATCGTAGAAAATTTGATTATTTGGGCAGTAAAAGAAATAAAATATCATTCAAAGAATAATCTACTATAACGCAATGAAATGTGCAGTGTGAAATAATCAAATACAAATTTCCATACCAATATACCAGTACTTTATGAATACCTTAAATATACGAAAAAAGTTTTGACACACGTTTGAGAGACCCATTACCAGCTGGTGTTGCTTTCACACAACGATGAAAACAAATATACATATTTAAGTTATTTGTGGTAGCAAACGATAGTCAGCTGAAAAGATAAAAATTTCAATCTTTTAGATTTTGGTGACTAATGAGTTAAAGGGTTGAAAATATAGTTACAATTTCTTCATTGTCTTTGAAGTTATTGAGTAAGGACCTAATTTGACTGAAAGTGAAATATTTCGTATTTATACGCGATTGAAATTTCAACTCTCGGTTCCTATATAAAATTGTTCTGTAATAACCCTTACTATCACTACTTACAGCTTATTTATTTATTCTAGATATTTCCTGTATATTAACCATAAGATCAAATAAATTATAAATATAAATGCGGATACTTTAAATAGCCTTTGTTTTACTAGCAATAATTAATATTTTACAATTGTGATATTTTGCTCGTTTCACATGCTTTATTAGAGAGACATACGTTATTATTCTAGCCAGTTTAAATTTTTGTCAAAATCCTAGAGATCAATTGCAATTGATTATGAATATAATCCTGAATGAAAGGAAATTTAGTAATGCTTTGTGATAAATCTTGCAATCATTGTTGCTACTAACATCAATAACACATGGTTTTGATATCTCCTTATCCACTACTCGTACAATTATTCAAACATGATTTATAATCATAGTATTCACGAATCTATTTCAACTGCACTTGAAAGACAATTTCTGTATATGTCATGCTTTGTAAATCTATATATACATTCTGCTACAGTTCCATATAATAATGCATGTTTAATAATTCGGTGTACATTCCTGGTGGGCAGAGGCGGATTACCCATTAGGCTGAGTAGGCTGAAGCCTAGGGGCCCAGAAGAAATGGGGGCCCGGTGCTAAAATTTTCCTAACATAAAGAACAAGAAAATATTCTTTTATACTGGTCGGACATTAATATTTAATACAAAAGACAAAAGATGTGCGAAATACTTTGTCGTAATCATTTATATTTTTATTATCAATGATTTATGAGTTAATGAAGCAAGCATGTAATTTAATTTTTCCAGTATATACCTCTGTGAAGGAGCGAAAGGGGCCCTCAGAAAGTCAAGTCTAGGGGCCCGGATGGTAGTTAATCCGCTTCTGGTGGTGGGACTAGTGATTTCTGTAGCGTTGAAAGCATTGCATTAAATGTTTGAGTGAGTATTAGATGCGTAACTCTATTTTTGAAAACAATTTATCGCAGAAAATTTGATTATTTGGACAGTAAAAGAAATAAAATATCATTCAAATAATATTCTACTATAACGCAATTAAATGTGCAGTGTGAAAGAATCAAATAAAAATCTCTATACCAATATACCAGTACTTTATGAATCGTTAAACATACGAGAAATGTTTTGACAGACGTTTGAGAGACCCATTACCAGTTGGTGTTACTTCCATACAACGGTGAAAACAAATACAGTAAAACCCCGATAATTCCGATTAACTGGGACCAGACCCAATCCGGATTATCGAAAATCCGAATTATCCGGAGAATTAGAAAAAAAAATTAAATAAAATAAAACGTACTTACAGAAATTCACTTTTATGTTAAACTTATTGAATATTTACAAACAGTAAATATGTTTACTTTGCTTAATTCTTCCAAAAAGATTTCAGAAAAAGTTTTTTTTATTCAGAATACGACAACGAAATAAGTTAATGTTAGGAAAATTAGCCAATCGCTTCTCAAACTTGAAAAAAAAAAAGACCAAACCAATCCGGTTTATGCGGAGATCCGGATTAACGGGGTCAGAATTTGCGGGGTTCTACTGTACACTTATTTAAGTTATTTGTGGTAGCAAACGATGTTTAGCTGAAATAAAATATCATTCAAATAATACAATAAAATAATAACGCAATCAAATGTGCAGTGTAAAAGAATTAAATACAAATGTATTTTATAGATGTTATTTTATGAATCGTTAAACATACGAGAAAAGTTTTGACAGACCCATTACCAGCTTGTGTTGCTATCACACAACGGTGAAAATAAATACAGATATTTAAGTTATTTACACACGCAAATTTATTTTTTAAAAATGGCCTAAAAATCTTAAGATCATATAAAGCGAAAATTATCTTTTAGAGTTTCTGGTGGCAAACGACGGTCAGCTGAAAAGTAGAAAATTTCAATCGTATAGTTTTGGTGGTTGATGTGTTAAAGTGTTGAAAATATCGTTACAATTTGTTCATTGATGTTTAAGTAATAATATAAGGACCGAATTTGACTGGAATGGAGGTATTCTGTGTTTATAACTGATTAAAACTTCAGCTCTGGGTTCTTATATAAAATTGTGTTGTCTTGACCCTTGCGATCAGAACCCACAGTTAATTCCTTTATTTTAGATACGCCCTTGTATCAGCTATTCGATTAAATTATGAATATAAATGCGAATAATTTGAACAGAATTTGTTTTACGAGTGTAAATTAATATTTCACAATTGCGTCATTTTGTTCGTTTCACATGCTTTATTAAAGAAAAATACGTTATTATTCTAGTGAGTTTAAATAGTTGTCAAAATCTTAGAGATCAGGTACAATGAAATGCAAATATAGTCCTGCATAAATAGAACTTCAACAACCTTTTGTGGTAAATCTTGCAATTACTATTGTTATGTAACATCGGTAACACATGCTTCTGATACCGCCTTACAGACCAATCATCCAACTATTCAGGCGTGATTTATAATCAAAGTATCCACGCATCTATTTCAAGTGCACTTGAAGAACGATTTCTGTATGCTGTGCTTTGTAAATTGTAAATCTATATCTGCATTCTGCTACAATTCCGTGTAATAATGCATGTTTAATAATTCGGTATTTCTGGTGTCAAACTCTGAGTGTAACTCTAGTTTTAATAAAATGTAATTAATCGTAGAAAATTTTACTATTTGGGTAATAAAATAAATAAAATATAATCCCGACCATATTCTAGTGTAACGCAATCAAATATGCAATGCAAAGGAATTGAATACAAATAACCATACCAATATATTTTATCGTTATTATTTTATGAATTGTTCAAAGAACGATAAAAATAAATGTACAGATTTAAGTCATTTATATGCCCTCCATTTTTTTTATTAAAAAATATCTTTACTTAAAATCATAAAATTTTAAGAAAATTTAAAGCGAAAATTATCTTTCAGATTTTGTGGGGCAAACGATGCAATGTTCAGCTGAAAAGATGAAAATTTCAATTTTTAGTTTTGGTGATTAATGGGTTAAAGGGCTGAAGATATAGTTACAATTTCTTCACTGTTGTTAAAGTTATTAACTAAGGACCTAATTTGACTTAAAGTGAAGTATTCCGCATTTATACGCTATTGAAATTTAAGTTCTGAGTTCCTATATAAAATTGTTCTGTATTGACTCATACTATAACTACTTACAGCTTATTTCTGCATTCTAGATATTTCCTGTATATTAACCATGAGTGGCGCCAACTTATATGGGCCCATGGGGCCTGAGCCCACCCAATAATTTTGAATTCTAACGTGCCCAATTTTCATTGTTCTATTTCGTTATTTGTTTCATTATTATTTTATTATTTATTTTTCTCCCGAGAACAAAATTTATTACGCCAATGAGCGTGCGTTTTAATTCTTAGAATGACACCCATAAATCCAAAATGAATTAAATGTTTAACTTTCTGCTGTGTCAATTTGTAGTCGTGTTCATGATATGATGATATTACAATAAATATTATTGTTTTTTCTAAGGAAAAATGCAGGAGAATATGATTTTAAAAAATTTCTAATATCTTAAATTATGATAGCTTGGCTTAAAAGTGTCACCTTTCACCAGCACCCTTCAAAGAAAGACAAATTGTTTGTACCATTTTATTAAAATATTTTTGAGCCCACGGGATGTAGTCGTAAAACTAATAGAAGGTATACACTTTAAGCAGAGGACATGCGCTGAAGGCAGAGGGTATATCCTAAAGTGTGTATGCTATAAGTTTCATGAGAAACAGAGGGTATACGGTGTTCCTTTAAAAAATCCAGAAGGTATACGGCGTATACCCCCGAATACCCTCCATTACATCCATGGAGCCCACCCAATATTTTTGATCCAACCCAATATTTTTCAAAAGTTGGCGCCACTGTCAACCATAAGATCAAATAAATTATAAATATAAATAGGGATATTTTAAATATAGCCTTTGTTTTACCAGCAATAATTAATATTTTAAGGTTGTGTCCTTTTGTTCGTTTCACATGCTTTATTAGAGGGACATACATTATTATTCTAGCCAGTTTAAATTGTTGTCAAAATCCTAGAGATCAATTGCAATGAATTGTATGAATACAATCCTGCATGAATGGAACTTTAGCAATGCTTTGTGATAAATCTTGCAATCACTGTTGCTACTAACATCAATAACACATGGTTTTGATACCTCCTTACCCACTACTCATACAACTATTCAAACATGATTTATAATCATAGTGCTCACGCATCTATTTCAAGTGCACTTGCAAGACAATTTCTGTATATGTCATGCTTTGTAAATGTATTTCTACATTCTGCTACAATTCCGCGTAATAATGCATGCTTAATTATTCGGTGTACATTTTTGGTAAGATTATCGATTTCTGTAGCGTTGAAAGCATTGTATTAAATACTTGAGTGTGTGTTGGACACGTAACTTTAGTTTGGAGAATGCAATTTATCGTAGAATATTGTATTTTTTTTATTTGTGCAATAAAATGAAAAAATATTCGTTAATGCAACTTATCTTTAAAAAAAATTGCTTTACATCACATTATTTTTTATGTTCAGCATAAATGAAAATCTGTCATTTTGCAAAAAATTTAATTTGCAGATTAAATAATCATAAGTAATAATCAATCATAATAAGTAAATAATCAATCATAATCATTCAGATTAATGTTATTATGATTAATCTGAGCTTATGATTAACGGCTTTTTAAGGATGTTCGTAATTATATAAATACGCCGCATCTATAATCGCATTCTGGTTTGCCCGCTAATAATAACTCATAAACTACCTAACAGGAAGTTTTGAAATTATATATATATATATATAATGATTGTAATGTTTTGCTGAACGTAATTAATTCAATGATATATTCTGTGATAGGTAATGATTCTAGGTTTCCCTGGTGATTATGTCCTATTTGTCCTATTTAAAATTGAGTCATTAGTTCCGCAGTTTTGCATTCCTGCATTTTTCATAAGAGTGCAACAGCTAATGGATCAATGCTAATGATTTGAATATTTATAAAACTTGATGTAATACGAACGAACCTTTCCTGCCATGTTTGACGTAGAATTTTAAATTGTTTGTCTGTATTTGATTTGTTCTAGATATTCTATTACCAATTAAAGAGACTTTGCCAGAAACTAATTTACAATTATTGTAACAATTAAATTATGAATTTTGAAAAAGTGAAATGCCAAAAGCATCCATTATTGCAATTATTAGAAAAATATTTAAAATAAACGCTTAAATATTATACGAAATGTCATAAAACATAATTTAATTGATTTACCGTTTTCAAATTCCGTTTGAAAATACAAATTCTTCTCTTTAAGTAAATATTGTCATAAAAATTTAACTTATCTGACATTTAGAAGTGATTTAACAGTGAAAAATGTAAAAGCTATAGCGCCGGTCGCTGTTAATCTCATTATATATTTCTAAAAAAAGCATCTGCAACAGAAGTTGCCAAAATGTAGAATACAATTTTTTGACGATGTCAAAAATGTTCACAAGGAAAGAAATAAAAGTTTGCACATGCGCGAACAATATATATATATATAAAGATTTACTTGCATTTATTATTCAAATATATAGGTCAAGTCTTTAAAAAAAAGATCATTCAAATATCGTAAAAATTGGGAATAATATCGACGATTTAGTGAGCTATATCTTATACTATAATGCGAGCAAAAATTGTGTGTGTGTGGGTAAATTTTATCTCAAAAACGGCTCTAACGATTTTCGCAAAAATTTGGATTTTACCATTTTCGGGCACGAGAAGACCATTGGGCTAGGTCCCATGTTCGGGAAAATTCGATTACTGGGTCATTTTGGGTCATAATGGGTCAGGATAAAGCTATTTATATCTAGAGAACGGCTGGATCGATTTTAAGGAAATTTTGTACCCAATCGTTTTTTGCTACGAGAAAACTATTGGGCTGGGTCACATGTTCGAAAAATTTCGATTAGTGGGTCATTTTTGGGTCATTGTGGGTCAAACCATTTTTATCTAAAAAACGGCTCTAACGATTTTGACCAAATTTTATATTGTATCGCTTTGGGTTACAAGAAGACCATTGGTTTAGGTAACATGTTCGAGAAAATTCGGTTAGTGGGTCTTTTTTGGGGTCATTGTGGGTCATGCTATTTTTATCTAGAGATTTTCTCCCGCAATTTTGATTAAAAATTGCATTCTATGGTTTTCGGGCACGAGAAAAACATTGGGCTAGGTTACATGTTCGAGAAAAAATTTTAATGGGTCATATTGGGTCATTAAGGGTCTGGGTCAAGCTATTTATATTTAAAGAACGGCGTGATCGATTATAACGAAATTTTGTATGTAACAGTTTTTTGACATGAGAAAACTAATGGGCTAAATCACATGTTTGAGTGATTTCGACTATAAGGGTCATTTGTGGGTCATGATGGGTCATAATGGATCATATCACGCTATATCTAAAGAACAGGTGGATCGATTTTAACGAAATTTTGTATACAACATTTTTTGGCACGAGAAAATCATTGGGCTAGATCTCATGTTCGAAAAATTTCGATTAATGGGTCATAAAGGGTCATAAAGGGTCTGTGTCAAGCTATTTATATTTAAAGATTGGTAGACTCAGTCTTAATGAAATTTTGTATGTAAAAGTCTTTTGACACGAGAAAACTAATGGGCTATCTCACATGTTTGAGAGATTTCGATTATAAGAGTCATTTATGGGACATGATGGGTCATAATGGGTCATGTCAAGCTATATCTAAAGAACATATGGATCAATTTTAACGAAATTTTGTATACAACATTTTTTTGGCACGAGAAAATCATTGGGCTAGGTCTCATGTTCGAGAAATTTCGATTTGGGTCATAAAGGGTCATAAAGGGTCTGGGTCAAGCTATTTATATTTAAAGATCGGTAGACTCAGACTTAATGAAATTTTGTATGTAAAAGTCTTTTGACACGAGAAAACTAATGGGCTACCTCACATGTTTGAGAGATTTCGATTATAAGAGTCATTTATGGGACATGATGGGTCATAATGGGTCATATCAAGCTATATCTAAAGAATATATGGATAAATTTTAACGAAACTTTGTATACAACATTTTTTTTGGCACGAGAAAATCATTGGGCTAGGTCACATGATCGAGAAATTTCGATTAATGGGTCATAAAGGGTCTGGGTCAAGCTATTTATAGTTAAAGAACGGCAGGATCGAGTTTAACGAAATTTTGTGTGTAACAATATTTGTACACGAGAAAACTAATGGGCTAAGTCACATGTTCGAGAGATTTCGATTTTAAGGGTCATTTGTGGATCATGATGAGTCATGGTCAAGCTATATCTAAAGAACGGGTGAATCGGTTTTAACGAAATTTTATATACACCATATTTTTGGCACGAGTAAATCATTGGGTTAGGTTACATGTTCGAGAATGTTTGATCAGTGGGTCACTTTTGGGTTATTCTAATTTTATCAAGACAATGTCTGGCGCAAATTTGACTAAATTTTATATTCTATCGTTTTTGGACACAAGAAAATCATTGGGTTAGGTCAGATGTTTGAAAAAACTCGATTAATGAGTCATTTTGGGTCATAATGGATCAAGGTCAAACTATTTATACCTAAAAATTGGCTCAATCGATTTTATCTAAATTTTGTATTTGACGTTTTTCGGCACGCACAAATTAATGAACTAAGTCACATTTTCGAGAGATTTCGATATAAGGGTAATTTGTGGGTCATGCTAATTTTATCTAGAAAATTGTTCTCACCATTTTGAGTATATTTTCTATTATATCGTTTTCGGGCAAAAGAAAACCATTGAGATAGGACACATGCACGTAACAATTCAATTAGTGGGTCGTTTTAGGTCTTAATGGGTTCGGTATATTCTTATATATAACAACGACTCAGTCAATTTTACCTAAATTTTGCAACGGAACGTCTTTTGTCACGAGAAGACTATTGAGCTGAGTTGCATATTAAACAAAATTATATTAGTCGGTCATATCGCTTCATTGCTGAATGCTGTCAAGCTAATTTTACTTAAGAAATGGCTTAAACGACTTTGATTCATTTTATACTCTACTGTTTTTGATTACCTGCAGACCATTGAGCTAAGTCACATGTTTGATCACATTTGATTAGTGGATCATTTGGGTAATAAGGGTCAGGATCACGAGACTATGGCAAAAGCCAATAAGTTGGCGATATTTGACAAAATACTGGCGAAATTTGGCCGAAAAATCGACCATTAAGGTTACGAAACCAAAACTCATATTTGGCGCCAAATGAAAGAATGTGTCCAAATTTGGTTATATCTGGCAAAAAATATTGTCAGAATGTGAAGAATTTATTGTCAGAAATTTATGAACATGTGCATACAGTTTTCGTATTGATTGTTTTTGTAAATAATACTATTATTAACATGTTTTACAGTAATAATACTATTTCGAGTTGAACACAAAGTTAATTTTGACCGAGCTGAGCTCGGTCACCCCTGCTAGTTTAAATTAAAGTACATGCGGGATTTTCAACAATTTGGTAACCTTTTTTTTAGCTAACTTACAACAAAGGAGTTAGTATTTAAGATATGTTAATGGGTAGTTTTGAATCCGATGCTTTGATTTTGACATTTTTAAGGGGGGGGGGGACTTTTCTTTAAGATTCTTTCTAGGAAAACTGAAACAACTATCAAAAATAAAAATAGATCAAGTAAAAAATTAAAATTGACGTTAGGTGTAAAATGACCTGGTATCAAGCTACTTTCAGAAAACAATTGAAACTCAACTCATTATATTGCCGTTATCTTTCTTTAACGGATTCTGAATTTTTATTGTTATCGTTACATGAAAAGTTCTAAAAATCCATTTATTTATTTATTTTTTAGTAACTTTATTTCATTTATTTATTTATTTATTTTTAGTAACTTTATTTCATTTATTTATTTATTTATTTTTAGTAACTTTATTTCATTTATTTATTTTTTTAGTAACTTTATTTTATTTATTTATTTATTTATTTTTAACAGTGAATTTGTAAATATGCAGATCAATAGCCTTTATTACTTCAGATAGTTTGAACTTTCCACGTTACATCGTTTACGGCTAATCTGATAATTACAGACGGACAGACAGGTACAGAAATGATGTTATAATAGTTCTGATTTTACTTTTTAAGTACGAACGATAAAAATACTTTTTTCGTTTTACCACTAATTAATGTTTTTCATGTAGCTGATTATATCAACAATGAATTAATATGAATAATTTTTTTTGCAAGACTAAAGTAATCTTTAAATAAAATTTCTAGGTTATTTACTATAACTTTGTACGAAGTAAAGTTAATTTATTTGCGATTGGTGAACTATCGCCCAGCGCAAAAAGGATGTCATTTTCCCTTTCTGCTTTAATCTAAATTGCGCAGCTTCCATAAGATATTTTATGGTTTGAAATCACTTTCCTCAAGCAGTTTATTATCTCTTAAAGGGTTTTATTGGCCACTAAAGCTGAAGAAGGAGAAAACTGTGGTCAAGTGAACTTCAATTTAATCTTGGACAGAGACAAATAGTTGTACGGATATATAGTTATCTAAGTAAAGACTATTTTTTAACTTGCTCGTAAAAGAAAATTGCTTCTTGCTTATCTTTTAATAAAGAAAATACCAACTGGTATAAAGTATATTTTAATTATTTTGGAGAATGAAATATCTCTGGACACATATTTAACATAAATATATTACATTATTTACATATATTTATAAAAGTAATTACATTCCTACATGAATATTTTGCTGCTTTTGTCACTGTCAAACATCTTTTTTGGTGCGTTAATAATTATATAAGTACGTAGCACCTATAGTTGTTGTTCAGTCTGTCCATCCGTCTGTCCGTTTGTTTGTCCGTCTGTCTGACCACATATAACAGAGCAAAAACTACCCAATCGAAGCGTTTGAAATTTAAAATATATGCTTGTTGCGTAATTTTGTCGAGTCATTTCAAATTTTATAAAAATCGTATGTATAGTTTAATTACAGTGGCAATCAAAAGTATTTCGTTACATTACGGTCAACGGGAAAAAACTTCAAATGCAATTTAATGATGTTACACTCTTTCGAACATAATAAAATTGAATTGTATATATGAAGTAATACTAAAATATACATTCTGTACAATGTGTTGTACAAAAAAATATCTGTTATTGACACACGCGGCCAAACAAAAGTATTCCATTGCATAATGTAACAGGGGAAAACATTGCTTGGGACAAGCTTTAATTATATTAAATTATTTCAAATTTTAAGAAATTGATATACTTTGCTAAGGTTTACTACAAGTTATTTTCTGTATAATAGAAAGTTTATAGCATTTAAAGGGACGCTCATAAAATTATGGCTACTATAGGGTATTCTAAGTATTCTATACTACACTGTAAAAAAACCGTAAAGTTACTAAAAGTTTTCTGGGAACCTGGGATTCCTAGAATAGCAGCAACGTAGCGGCAACTGCAAAAAATTATGTAACAGATACAGATTATCACTGAAAATCAAGAAAATCCGAAAGTTTACTAAGAATTTTTTAGGAAGCTGGGATCCTAGAAATTTTATGTAGCTTCAACCTAGGTTACAGATTTTTTTTTTTTTTTTTAAGATAACTGTAATTTTAGTAGATTCGTAGCTTCACAAAGACTATAGTTTTGTTGATTTACATCTTTTCTCGTACAGCGTAAAGATAAAATGTTAGTAAGCATACAATTTTCGGCAAATTTACATCTGTTGGATTACAGTTTTTTTTCAGTGTATTTGAGAAGATCTGAATATTTTTAAAACTTCGTTATAGTACGAACGCACCTCATTTGCTATGTGCAATTTCCGAGTTCTTTTATCTTCTCATGATTATTTAAATTTCCATGCAAAAAAATATCTGATGAAACTTGTAGGAATGATTTATAATTATTATGCTTAATATTGCTTAAAATATTTAAACGTTAACATTTTGTATCCGCATATTTACCAATTATATCAGGTATTATCGTAAGTTCAAAATGGGGGAGTTTTCTACGTCCAGCTACTAAAAAATTCAAAATTCTTTTTCAAAAAATAGTATATAAACATATAATACTCTATGTATATTTCAACATGTTTATTTATATTATATCAGTTATTAATAGAGTATTCTGTACAATTTATATATACAATAAAACCAATTCACAATTCTTAAGTAAGTATATTGCATCGAGTCTTTTAAAATGTTTAAAAAATGATGATAATGATAGTTCGAAGTTCAAGCTAAAAACATAGATTTGTCCACAAAAATTGGTCCAGAGAGTCCCAGTATTTAAATACATAAGTTCATATAAGATTCATTACCTTTTTAATTTTCATTCATAGTTCAACGTAATTCATTTCCTTCATTTTTTTCACTTGAAAACGCTTTCGCCTATTTCTAAGGATCTTCAGTCAAGAATAAGAGAGAGACATAGAGTATTATATGTTTATATACTATTTTTTGAAAAAGAATTTTGAATTTTTTAGTAGTTGGACGTAGAAATCTCCCCCATTTTGAACTTACGATAATACCTGATATAATTGGTAAATATGCGGATATAAAGTAAGTTGTTAATACAGGTATTAAAGAAATTTTATAGATAAAAAACTTTGGTTTTTTCTTAATCCATTTTGAGTTAACATTTTGATTACTATTTCTCTTCTGCTTAGTACTGAGGTTTTGTTATCTGTTTTTGTAACGAATATTCCATTTTTAAGCTATTTTTGTGAGAATATTTGAATAATTATATGATATTTGTCAAATAAAAAATAGTTTTTTATTTACAAATTGTCCCGTTTTAAAAAGACGAACTTACAATATTTCTACAAGAATATATTAATTTTCAATTTAAAAACATTACAAATAAACATTCAAACTGTAAATAACTTAAATTTTTGTATCGGAAAATCTTTTCTAGATGCATATACCGTCATATTATATGCTAAAAGCTTTTTTTATTATGTTGAGGTATATATGCATATTAAATTCACAGAGATCTGAAATACACTAACAGAAATTTTGGCTTTAAAAATGCGTCATAACCTTTAACATTTACTTTGATTTTTTTTTTAAATCGTTCCAAAAAAAAAAAAAAACTTTTTAACAATAAGATTGATATCAATTTATTCATAATACAATAAACTTTCTAAGAATGTACACTGTTAAAAAAATTCTGAAATTCACGAACATTTTTTTCCTGAATTTCACAGAAAATGTCCCTTTTCACAACAAAAGGGACATTTACAAATCACAAAATTCCACCATATTTCCTGAAAATAACGAAACGGATTGAAACTGAAACAAAAAACGGAGACACTCCGTTGTGGGCGGGGCTCCATGGCCGAGTGGTCAAGGCATCACACCGCTTATCGCCTGCGATCCCAGATTGTGGGTTCGGGTCCCTCTGGCGCCATGGAATAATGAAAATATAAAAAATTCCTTTTAAACTACATTTTTTCTGTTTATTTTTCTCTTATTTCTTATTAAAAAATCTTTTAATTAGCCAAAAAATAAATAAACAAATAGTGTACGACAATTTCAAAAGATTGTCTATACTTTTTGTTTGTAAAAAATTGTTTAATAAAAACTTTTTTTCATTCATTCATTCATTCATTCATTCATTCATTGAAAAAAAAAAAAAAAAAAAAAAAAAAAAAAAAAAACAATGGCTTTAAACGGTGATTTTTTTTTTAATTTAAACTATTTAAAAAAATTAAAATTGATTTTAAAAAACAATAAGTATTATGCATCAGTCTAAAATAAAATAAAATAAACCGTTTACAAATATTCTAAAGAATATATTTGAAACGGAATCTTTAAAAAGCACAACATATTTTCCCACTAACTCATAAAAGACATACTTTGTACAATCCGGCATAAGCAGCTTTGGCTGAATTCGTAAGGATCTTTACCGCTATCAGAAGGTCCCGAGTTCGATTCTCAGACGGCGTGAACTAAATTATACCTAATAATAATAAGAGTTAAATAAAATAACTTAGCGGCTTAAAATCACTCGTTAATTTCGAACTCTTTGACGATTAATCGATTTATTAATTTTAAAAATTACATTAAATTATTATTATCAAAAATCAAACTTTGTAACGGAGAGTTAGTGCTTCTTCAAACGGAGTTTCCCTTTCTTGTATTGCCCCACCAGTGGCCGAGAAGTTCTGACCTCTCAACTGGTAGACGGCAAGGTGCTGGGTTCGAACCCAATCGCGGCTGTCGGCCTAACCGTTCGGAGTTTTCGTGGTTTTCTTCGAACCTTGCGTAAATACGGGTTAGGTTCCCTTAGAAAGACCCCCACGAAGGGCACCCCCCTGGTCCTATATCCCTAGTGTAGATAATCGGACGACAAAAATAAACCAAACCTTTCTTTTATTTCCCACTACGGAAAATCTACTAACGGAACGGTAAAAATTCCGCTACTTTGCTGCCGGTAGTTTCACCGTGAATTCACAGTTTTATTTTTAACAGTGTAAAAATAAAAAATCGATTTTTGAAAATTTTAAAAGTAAACTGTCCCCTTAATAATTCTCTCAGTGTTTTCCTTCAAAGACACCACTAACTGACTATTACTTATTTTTTAAATATTTGAAAAGTATTTGTTTTATTTATACTTGACCATAAAACCTCCATCTTTAAAAAAAGAAATTCAAAAGAAGAGAATATAGACTGAAATATTTTAAAATTATTATTTCATGGTATATTAGACAATTCTTTTGAAATAAGGAAAAATGCTGAATCAAACAAAAACTTTTAAAAAAGATTGGACTTTTCAGTTTCTTATTTTATATAGAAAACTTCCACCATTTCTTTAAAAAAAAAAGGTAAAAACGCTGAACACAATGAAAAAGTTTTGTGGTAGCAAGTTTCTTTCCATTTATAGTATATATATGTATATATGAAACATTCTTCAGTTAGTGGAAACTATACTTAAATGATGTTGAAACTTTCATGATTCATATCAGCCAATTTTTATGGCTTTATTCCGATTTCTTTTATGTTTAGAGTAATTGGGGAAAATAATGAACCAAAACATATAAGATTTTTCTGCTAGTTATACAGAAGTAGAAGACAGACTTACAATAAGATATAAATAAAGAAAAAGAACGGATAAAGGAGAAAAAAACCTTGACTTATTGGAAGTTTTTATTTAATTCCAAATTTTATAAAATTAATAAATACTATTTTTAAAATATATTTTCATGCTGAATGTAGTATAATCTATAATGCATACATCCTTCGCTTACATATAAGTAACCTGCATGTTGTATGGATATCTGAATTTTATATACACTGCTGAAAACAATTAGGGTAACACATAGTTTTAAGGAAATTATGCAAACACTTACACTGATAAGTAATATAAAATAAATCATCCATAATTCAAAGCCTAGCAGGTGACAGAAGAGGTTCGTTTCTTATTTCGTATAGAAAACTTCCTCCATTTTTTAAAAAATGTAAAAACGCTTAAGTTTCTTTCTATTTGTAATATATATATCTATATGAAACATTCTTCGGTTATTGGAAACTATACTTAAATGATGTTGAAAACTTTCATGATTCGTATCACCCAATTTTTATGGCTTTATTCAGATTTTTTGTATGTTTTGAGTAATTGGGAAAAGCATGAACCAAAACATATAAGATTTTTCTGCTATAGTTATAGAGAAGTAGATGACAGACATACAATACCTATAAAGAAAGAAAGAAAGAAAAAGAACGGATTAAGGAAGAAAAACCTTGGATTTATTAGAAGTTTTTATTTAATTCGATATTTTATAAAATTAATAAATACTTTTTTTTAAAATATTTTCATGCTGAATTCAGTATAATGCATACATCCTTTGCTCACATATAGGTATATATATACTTGCATGTTATATGCTTATGTGACTACTACTGTGTGTATATACCATTGATGAAAATAATTAAGGGAGCACATGGTTTTAATGAAAGTACACAAATACTTACACTTATAAGTAACATAAAATAAATCATTCATAATTCAAAACTTAGCAGGAAAAAGAAGAAGGAAATATTCATATGCAAATCAAAATTCAAGACGTTGAAAACAACAAAGAGAAACTTACATAGTTGCATAAGGCTTTCATGAAATATTTTTACTATATTTTATACTATAATGACAGTTTTTTCTTAATGTTTTCTTCTATTTTTTTACGTGAAAGTTAATATATTTCAATAACATACTGTTCGTACGTTTAAACTTAAAACATTTAAGAAAATGTAGTAATTACAGTCGGCAGTAAAATTATTCGAGCACTTTAAACCCTTTGGTTTTTTCCCCAAAACCGAAAACATACTTCCTGCAACTATTATTCTTGGATAGTACGGCAAGTGAATCATTGCCCGTAAATAAATGATGAATGCTAAGCTCTAGCAAATCTCTTTTAGTGCATTTCAGTGACCAATTTTAATATGTTTGAAATAGTGTAACATCATTAAAATACACAACAAACGAATTTTTCCCCCATATTAGACAATAAAATAATGGATTTCTTTTATGTACCTCGAACTATAACTTACTTTAATCTCTGTAAAATGTTTGATCTTTGTCATTCTTATCAGTTTCATTTTATTTGAAATTGGTCATTGAAATACATTGCAAACAGTTTTTCCCTATTGACCATAAATTCTTTTTGAATGTTCTTGTAAATAAACTATAAAACTACAAACTTCATTTTCAATGTCGAATACGAAGTAGTAAATTGCATTAACATATATCAAATGCATCCGAATATATTTACACTAGTTAGAGCACGGGTAGAAAAACACAATTCATAAAGCTTTTTCAACTATGTTGGAAAGTGTAAGCATAAAAATATACAATTATTATATCGTATTCTAAATGTTCAAAGCAAGCGAACAAGCAACATTTTTTCATTAGCTGGACAGTTACTTTTTGCTTCTAATTATTAATCTGTATGGTTCAGATGTGGTTGATGATGTGGTTGAAGAATCCGAATATATTTACACTAGTTAGAGCATGGATAGAAAAACACAATTCATAAAGCTTTTTCAACTATGTTGGAAAGTGTTTAAAACAGCAGAAAAATATACAATTATTATATCGTATTCTAAATGTTCAAAGCAAGCGTCAAGCAACATTTTTTCATTAGCTGGACAGTTACTTTTTGCTTCTAATTATTAATCTGGATGGTTCAGATGTGGTTGATGATGTGGTTGAAGATGGTAGAGAGATTGGTTGGTTGACGCTACTATCAGATTTCTCAGCTTTTCTTGTCAAAATTTTTTCGAATAACTGTGGCTGGTAGTTTGAATTTTGATTCGCACGGTCCGCTATTGACCACAAAATTTGGTGGAAGAAGTTTAGAATTTTCAGTTAAATTTTGTGACGTAGGTGATTTGTTACAGTCAGTATTTTTCAAAATCTATATTTAACTGACTTTTAACTTTGACCATCGTTAAAAACGAGAAATCAATGAATGATTGATATAACACAATTAAAGAAACGAGTATATAAATATCAAAAACATTGTCGGAAGAAAATTCAGTTTATGGAAATTTTGAAAAGTACAAATTTTTGAAATTAACCAATATTGGTCGTTTCGTCAAAAATGGGCCACCATTAATAATTTTTCTGGTGAAAAAAATGACAAGTTAAAGTTTTAAAATTGACCAATATTGGTATGTAACGTTTCGCAAAAAAATGGGTCAGAGGCGGTTTGGACAACCGCCTCTGACCCATTTTTTCACTTTCACCTTTAAATAATTTTTCTTGAAAGAAAAACATGAGGTGAAATTTAAAGTTTAGCGAATTTTAGTTCGTATTGTTTTTTAAATTTCAAAAATTTGTCACCTTTTAGTTGAAATATATATTCATAATCTTCAAGATCAGGTGACAGAATTAATACTGAATCTGAATCCATTTCCTTATCCTTTTTTTCGTCCAATTTCTTCACTTTGATTTTTTTGTCCATAGCTTTTTTCTTTTCCCCATCAAGTTTCAAATGATTTCCCTTTGAAGTTTTTGATTTTTTCTTTAAATGAGATTTCGCAACAGGAAAGTTCTTCTCGTTACTAGGAGTTTTCTTCGGAATTTTAAATAATTTTAACTGTTCTCTCATTTTCGTATTTGAAGATTGAAGAAAGTCTATAAAATTTTGCTGTTTCTTGGCAGGAGAGGGTGTTGTCACGGGTTTGGCTGGAGTTGTTTTCACTTGTGAGGCAAGAGTTGTTACAGGAAAGTTTAACTTATTAGTCACGACTGGTGATGAGGACATTTTAAATCCACTTGTCTTCTCTGCAGATTTCTTCGTTTCTAGCAGCGGCGGCAAGGCAAAATCTGTTATCATATCTTCTTCCATCGGAGTCGGAGGTCGTGGAAAGCTATCATTATAAGTTATGAGAGGCGTATTTAAAACTTTCTGATATGGATCTTCTATTAGATGCGAAACATTCGCATCTATAAAATTAAGCAAATCTTCAAGATCTTTTTCAGTTAAAGTAGCCATTTTTAAAAAAATCCACCAGCAACAAAAAGCGATCAGCGTCCAAAATGTGCGAATGGCGTCGATTACCGCCTTTTTATACGAATCACCGAGGTCATTTGAAAGATAAAAACAGGAAATTTAAGATAAAAATAATCGTATATCAAAGTTATTGAGAAAGGATATTACGTAACAAAGTTCATTATAGAATAAAAGGAATCGTGTCACGGGATGTTTTGCGCAATCCGTTTTTAGAAATCACAGTCAGGAAGTTATGTAACTCAATTCGCGGAACAGCAGAAAAGGTCTGGAATAAAATTAGCCACAGAGTCAATCTTTTAATGAAATTTGTATATATTTTTTTCTGAAAATTTTTTTAATAATAAAAGTAACAATAATTTAAGCCAAGCAATGCGTATAACAAAAGATCCTGTAATTTAATAATAAATATTTTTTGCATCCCAGATTGTACAGAATGTATATTTTTGTGCATACTTCAAAGACCAATTCTATTATTTTAAAATGAGCCATTAAAATGCATTTGATCCCCGTAATGTAACGGAATACTTTTGATTGTCCCTGACATCCGATTTTCATAAAATTTGAAATGACTCGACAAGATTATGTAATAATTATAAGTTTTTAAATATCAAACGATTCGGTTGGGTCGGAGCGACGTATTTACATAATTACAAACGCACCTAAAAAGCTTGACATAAATATATTTGGCCAATGATATCAGCAATATCTTGATTTTCTTCATGAAATAAATTATTCTTTCTTCATGAAAAAACATGAATTTCCTTAACAAAAATTACAAATCAAAAAAAAATGTATGATATAAAACTACATTTGAACTGTCCGTAAAATATGTGCAGACTGTATCAATTTGTTTTTAACCACAATATTAGGATCATTTAAAAGTTTGACTGATGCCAAAAATTGAACTTTTCAGTAAACCATGACACAGATTTTTTTTTATATAATTCATTTTAGAATCTCATCCATGTAGTTACAAAATTCGAAACATTTGCATCTCTATAATTGATATTTTGAAAACAAAGCTGATACACAATTTACACAGTTTGGTATTACTTGAGTAGTTTGGCGTTTTATATAATTTGTTGCATCAGCAATTCATTAATAGAGCATTACTATGCATAATAACAATATTTAAATTTTGTTTTGGAATTGCAATGCATTGTATAAATAGTTTTCACATGTTTTATTTTCATATACCTAACCAAGATGGGCCCCCCCCCCCAACAAACTAGTTTTTACTTGGAATAATTGATATACTAAATGTATTTTTTGACTTGGAATAATGGATATTTTGAAAACAAAACACACAAGTTTATGCATCCATATCTCTGAGAGCTCCATTTAAAAGTTTGACTGATATTGAAACTTATAAATCAATGATAATGTAACAATATTTTTCTTTTTTTTTGTACGTGAGGTGCGCGATAACAAAATTTTAAAATTTTTACTCTCATATATCAATCTCATAAAATTGTAAATAGTAAATTACAATTAAAACACGCTCCCCCCCCCATTATGTAATGGAATACTTTTGTGTGGAATCAATTACAAATGTTTCTACAAATTATGTAAAATGTTTATTACAATGAATACTTTTGATTGACCCAATTATTAAAAAAATTGAAATAATTCGACAAAATTATGTAATAATTATGCGTTTTAAATTTAAAACTTATAAAATACATTTTAAGCCCTCCATAATGTAATTGAATACTTTTGATTGCCTCCGATTTTCATAAAATTTGAAATGACTTGACAAAATTATGTAATAATTATGTATTTTAAATTTCAAACGATTCGGTTGAGTGCTACGTATTTATATAATTACGAACCTTAATTACGATTTATAATTACAATAAATTTTTTTTTCATTCATATATATTCGAATCTCATGTCCATTAGACACTCTCTGCTTATTTTCAGTCCTAATCTAATGAAATCTCGAAAGTGCACCTTCTGATTCACCAAATTTTTTTTCAAATTGACCGAAAACGTTCAGTTGTATTTTCTTTTATGGGGTGTTTTAAGAATCCTCCGTTGTTGAGCAACATGACGCCTATCCCAAAAAGAGGATTGAGTGTGAAGGTGAATGACACGGTGCCTTTTTTCGTGATGCCTATGTTAAATATCTATGTTTTTTTAAAAAAAAAACCTATATTGGTTTTCAAAGTGTCATAAAAAAATTAGGAGCGGAAAACCCGCTCCTAATTTTTTTTTTTTTTTTTTTTTTTTTTTTTCATTCTAATTGAAAAAAATTAGAAATAAAACTGTTTTTTTTTCAAACTGTTGGAGTTAATAAATCGGAAATTAAGCTCTCAATATCAATATTTTCTGTTGGGTCATAAGGCGTGTTTAATATTTCCTCTAAATTTAAATTGAAATTTGTGCTTTCGGAATAAGAATTTTCCATTACATCTACATTTTTTTCAAAATTTGAAGACATTCCTGTATCTATCGAGCTGATCATTTCAAAATTTGGAGACATTTCTGTATTTATCGAGCTGATATCATTTCCAGAATTTGGAGACAATTCTGTATTTATCGAGCTGATATCATTTCCAGAATTTGAAGACAATTCTGTATTTATCGAGCTGATATCATTTCCAGAATTTGAAGACAATTCTGTATTTATCGAGCTGATATCATTTCCAGAATTTGAAGACATATCTGTACTTATCGAGTTGATATCATTTCCAAAATTTAAACACATTTCTGTATTTATCGGGCTGGACATTTCAAAATTTGACTTTGCTGCATTTGGCAAGTTTGTTGTTTTTTCATGATGAAAAGTTAAATCTAGAGGTTCCGGATCCTCCGAGTTGACGTTCGGAAAATATCCCTCTTTTGGATTATTCATTATTTTAGAAGTTAGAATTTGAAAATGTTTTACAAAATCGACAGGTGTTGTTACTACATTTCTTTCTAATATCGGTGGATTCGGAATTAACCAATATGTAATTTGTTGTTGTTGCTCCTGTTGCTGTTGACTGTCAGAAAAAGTATTTGGACATGCAACGGTCGAGGAATCTAAATTAAAAAAATCTGCGAAATCTTTTTCCTCTTCCGTTCTTGCTTTTTTTGGCGGCGGGGGGGGGTGGCATTTTATTAAAATCATCCTCATCTTTTTCATCATCAATATATGGCGTTTCAGGAGGAACATCAAACGCATTTTGTAGTTTAGTAATTCTATGGGCTACCGGATCGTCCACGGGAAAGGGAAATTCAAAGTTTTTCGGTAATACATCTAAGCTGAAAAAAACTTTTTGAGTGGTATATAACATGTAAGTTGTACCCTCTGGGATCTTGTACGCGCCATTGGGCAACAAGATCCGCCTGTCGAATAAATGAATGTTTTCGTAGTGGAAAATTTTATCTTCAACACTCAGTCTTTTGTGCATGGTTTTTGGAAGCAAATAAAATAACAGGGGTACATTTAGAGTCTGAATAAAATGGATCGTATTTTTTTTCACGGTTTTCAAACCAAAGGTAAACCATGCTTTT